>JABMCL010001344.1:20000-25000 GCA_018857735.1 Alviniconcha marisindica | reverse complement strand
AGGAGGAAGTGGAGAGAGAGGGGGGATGGAAGAGAGAAAGACGAGAGAGGAGAGGAGGAAGTGGAGAGAGAGGGGGATGAAGAGAAGAAAGAGAGGAGAGGAGGAAGTGGGAGGAGTGGAGAGAGAAAGACAGAGAGAGAGGAGGAAGTGAGAGAGAGGAGGAAAAGAGAAGAGAGAGGGAGGGGGAGTGGGGAGGGAGAGAAAGAGAGAGGAGGAGGAAGTGGGAAGAGAGGAGAGAGAGAGGAGGAGGGGGATTGGAGGAGGGGAGAGAGAGTAGGTGAGGGAAGAGAGAAAGAGAGGAGGAGACAGGGGAGGAAATGGGGAGAGAGCGAGCGCGCTGAGGCTGGGGGTGGGGAGATTTCGAGGGAAGTAGTTAGGACTGAAACTGACAATATACTAGTACGGGTGGAATCACAATTACAACACAGTGCAGTATACTCACCACAGCGAGACACAGAAGGACCCACGTTTTGGGATTCATTGTGGACCGGGTACTTCACCACTAAACAAACAAGTAGGTAATGCAGCGATGGATCTGTCGACACAGAGAGAACAAACAACGTAGTTTGGTGTTTTCCTGTCTGTGTAATCGTAACACGACAGTCCACGTGCATTCCATATACAACGACACACCTGTCTTTGTCACAATCATAGTCACTTTGTCACAGTCGTGTGCAGACGTTCAGTTCTTTGTTGAAAGGTCTCGTGTCTCTCTCTCCCGTGAGTGACAAATTGTGTAGGCATCTCCGCACGTTTTGTCACTCGACTGACAAAACGTGCCGGAGAGACGAAACCTGTTGGAGTGACAAAACGTGTCGGAGAGACAAAACCTGTCGCAGCTCATCCGTTGTTTACTGAGGTCTATGATCTCAACAACATTTTTGAATGACTGTCTGGGGATTTTTGCAGTTATTACTCTCTTTTTTCTTTTTCTCTGTCTGTCTTTATTTATTTTATTATTTTTTATTATTATTATTTTAATTCTATTTTTAATGTTTATCATCTTGTATTTTGGTGACTTACTTACGTTTCCCTCTCTCTCCCAGTCTCTCTCCACCTCCCATCCCCCCAAAGACATCAGTCAGCCGGCGAAGACTTCAGCAGCAAAACCAACATAAATTCAAGTCCAGCATCAAGTAAATGCCTGCGAAAGGGTTAGAGTAGCTCAGAATAAGCAGAACTTAGTAAAGACGAAGGTCTTAAGAGAATGTTTAAACTGTGAGAGAGAACTGCAGTGTCAGATGTGAGCAGGAAGGTGGTTCCAGACAAGAGAAGCCTGAACAGAGAACGACCGCTAACCAAAGCCCTTAACCCCTTCACCGCCGCAGCATGTAAAATTTACGGCCCGAAAGATGCACGCACGCACCTACAAACAGTATATTTTTCGGTCCTATAACGCATCTACTTTCAATGCTATATGTTTTAATGAAAATCTTTTCACATCCCGGTGCGAAAAAGATAACAAAAAGGCTTAATGGTCTGAAATTTAGCACTTTTATTGTTCGTTTTCAAGTTACATAATGTCAGCGAAGGGGTTAAGTTTCCATCTTGCACAAGAAAGCGGTTTTGCATCTGAACTGGAACGGAGAGTGCTAGGAGTGTATACAGAGAGACACGATGACAGGTATGGTGGCAGGGTACCATCAAAGAAACGGAAAAACAAAAATGGCTATTTTGAAAATAACGTTTGAAAAACGTACCGACAGGTGCAGCCTCTTTAGTTCCAGCTGAAGTGTGGCTGGTGGCTGCTGCGCTGATTTATATAGGGGCCGTTTCGCACCTTAGCTTGTCAATCATAGTCTGCCTGTTCTTTCAGTCTCCACCTAGCCGTGGTTGTTTGGGGTTTTGTGTGTGTGGGGGGTGTGTGTGTTTTTTTCTTGTTATGTGTTTTTTTGGGGTCCCTGTGGGGCTTGTGTGTGTGTTGGACTGTGTGGTTTTGGGGCTCTGTGTGGCTCTGTGTGTGTGTGTGTGGGTTTTTTTTGTTGTGTTTTTTTTGGGGATTGGGGTTTTATTTTTTTGTGTGTGTGTTTTTGTTGTTTTTGTGTGGTTTGTGTGTTGGTGTGTTTGTGTGTTATTGTAAAAGGGTGGGGGTATTTTATTGCGGGTGGGGGGGTTTGGGGGGGGGGGGGTGAGGTTTTTGCATCTTGCACACAGCTTGAACCCATCTTGATGTGTACATTACGTGTTAGCTTTTTGCTAAGTTGTTAAGATTCCAGCCAGTCTGGATGTACACTATGTGTGTTATTTGTTTGTTCAGCGCTTTAAACCACAAGGTAGATCCTTTAGAAATTTCAGTTATTATTATTGTCATTATTATTATTATTATCAGCATTTTCATGACGAGAGACATTAGCTTCAGTCAATAAACAAACAAATTCATTTCCCTTAACAAATTTTAAACCTAGTCATTTACTAACTTAAAATCCTAAAAAAAAAAAAAAGTATCCAGCCCGGGTAAACAGAGATACCTGCTCTTTTTTTGGTTGAGCTGAGTTTATTTATTATTTAGTTTAAAAAAAAAAAAGTAAGTTTTCTCTCTTTTTTCAGCGGTTTGTTGTTTAAGTTCGTTTTGTGGTTTAAAAAGGGGATTTTGAAAATGGATTTGTGAAAAAAATAAAAAACATTATATAAAAAAAAAAAGCGTTTTTTTTGAACGTTTCTGGGTTTGGATCTTTTTTTAGAACGCAAGCAATCCTCTGTTTCGGATTTTTGACAGCGATACTGACAACCACTGACCTAATAGACCTTTACGAGTGAGATTAGTGCGGGAAACACGCCAAACTGAAGCAGGGGAGACAATCGGTCCCCCAGCCCGGGGTCCCAACCTTGATCAAGCAGTTTTGTTTTTTAATTATATAGTTTTGTGTGGGGGGGGGATGGGAGGAAGGGGAGGGGAGGAATGGAAAAGGGGGGGGGTGTGGTGTGTGTGGTGGGGGGGGCGGGGCGGCGCTTGGGGGGGTTTTTGTTTGTGTGTGTGTTGTGTGTGTGTTGTGTGTTGTGTGTGTGGGATGTGTGAAGAGCAGACAGACAGGAAGACAGACAGACAGACATTGGGGTGTGTGTGTTTTTGTTGTGTGTGTGGGGTTGTGTCTGGAGGTGTTGGGGAAAGGGTGGCGTGGGTGGTGATTTTAAGTAGCTCTTGCTGTATAGCTTCTTCTTTTTTGTGTATTTCAAAATTGCCTCAAACACGCGAGGGCCCATCCATGCTGGAAAGAACTGCAAGGCTACAACTTCGAGACGCATTCTCCCCCCACACCCCACCCCACACCACACACACACCCCACACACACACACACACACACACAAAACACACCCCACCCCACACCCCACACACCACACACACACACACACCCCACCAACGCATGGGATTCAAAATATATGATGGGTTCTTTTTGAGCGAACTGTGATGTCAATCTCCAGGGGATAAAGTCGTTAAGTTCTGTTTTGGAAGCAGTTTCAACCCCCGTGTCCATTTTTTTATTTTTACCCCTTTGTGTGCTGGCTGACACTGTCATTTCCTGACGTGGGGCGAATAAAGAATGCTGTACATTATTTTCGGAACTGCAACAATAGAGACCTTCACAGGCCGATGTTCAGCTCATCAACAGGGACATTCAGTACACTCTGACGCAACTTTTTAACATGTGTTTTTTTTTTCCAGAATTTACTGTATAACTTTACCCACCCACCCCCAAAAAAAAAAATATATATGTATATAAACGTTGATGAATTCGCAAAAATGTTTTTCAGTGATTCTAACACCGTTTCAGATAACAAAAAATGCATCGACACTATGCTACAGCGCAAGAAAAAGAAATAAAAAAACAATTTTAAAACATATCCTTAAAAGAGCCCCCATGCATGAAAAAAAAAAAGGGGGGGGAGGGGGGGTGGGGGGGAAAAACAAAAGAGTTGATAATTTCTTTTTTTTTTCTTTTTCCTTCTTTTTTCTTCTCTCCCTCTTCTTTCCTTTTTTCTTTTTTTTTGTGTTTGTCTTTGGGTGTGTGGTGTGTGTGTGGGGTTTTGTGTGTTTGTGGTGTTGTGTGTGTTGTGTGTGTGGCGTCGTGGTAGGGTGGGCGTCGTGGTGTGTGTGTGTTGGGGTGTGTTTTGTGGTGTGTTGGTGGTTGGGGTGGTGTTGTTGTTATGGCGTGGTGTGTGTCTGGTGGGTTTGTGTTTTGTATTTTTTGGGTGTATGCGGAGTTGGGTGTAGGTTTGTGTGAGAGAGAGAGACAGACGACAACAGACAGGTTTTTTTGGTTGTGTTTGTTTTGTGTGTGTGTGTGTGTTGCGTAAATGTGTGAATGTTGTGGGGGATGTGCGGTTTTTGGCCTGCGCGCCGGGGTTGTGTGCGTGGGTGGTGAGTGTAATGTAGCTCTTGCTGTATAGCTTCTTGTGGTATCCATTGCTTGTAGTCATCATTTTCCCTTTCCGCTTGTTGAGTCTCAACGTGGATGTAGTTTATACCTGGATTTATACCTGTATAGTGCTCCGAGCTCAATTTTTATGTTAGTAGTTAGCGCTTTACATTATTAGTATTAACCTTGGGACATATCTTTTAATACTCTATTCTCAATAACGTCAACTCATATCTCAGCACATCGTGTACTCAGATATCAGCATATCAGGTGTATAATCTTACTTTCTACCTTATGAAAATTAATGGTGGCAGAAGTCTTACCAAATATTATCGTAGTTTATCTTGCGTGCTGATTAATACAGCTCACTTGATCATTTGCGTAAAGTATACGTGAGGTTTGAAGGTTTTTGTTTGGTAACTTGTGTCTGACTGCTAGTACTATAATAATATACCCATCACAAAAGCTAAGTTACTTTTCTTTCTTTTCCCCCCATGTATATAACGAAATTTGAGCAGAAGAAATTTGGTTCAATTGTTCAAATGCTAAAGCAAGTTCAAAGTAATATCGCTGTCAGGGATAATTTCCACGGCCGCTTCTGTCAGCATGGGGTCCTTCATTTTCAGGAGAGCCAGCGGCGGACAG
>JABMCL010001344.1:10000-17500 GCA_018857735.1 Alviniconcha marisindica | reverse complement strand
GCATGCAAAGTAAATATATGATCTATCGTAGACCGACCCTTTCTAAAACCCGCTTGTGCGTCTGTCAGCACAAAGTTACTTTCAGCCCACACGGTTAACCTGTTGTTGATAATGTGTGTGTAAACCTTACTTACGACACTCTGAAGTGATATTCCTCTGTAGTTATGTGGGTTGTTTACGTCACCTTTTTTATGCAGTGGGATTATAATCGTTTTTGTCCACTCAGATGGGAACTGGGAACTTGAGAAGAGGACATTGAAGTATTTTGTTAGAAAAGGTGTTATTTCTTGTTCTGCAGCCTTTAGCATTTCTGCGATCACCCCATCCACACCTGCAGCTTTACCACTTTTGAGGCGTTGAATAGCCTTTTTCATTTTTAGTTCATTTATATCAGTATCAAGAATTTCTTCGTAGCTTTCCTCATCGTTCCCAGGATTACCATAAATTTCTTCATTCTCAGTCTGGGCTGTGATATTTTCATTAAATACTTTGTTAAAATGATCAACCCACTCCTCTTGCGAAATATCATTGCTTATTAATGTTCTGTGCCTATACTTGCGAATTTGTCCCCAAAATTCCTTTGAGTTGTTCATGGTGTCCAGTAAACTGTCCACACGAGAGTTTTGTTCTTCGCGTTTCTTCTTTTGCAGCAAACATTTGTACTCTTTACGCTGGCTTTGGTAAATAACAAGATCGTGAGAATCTCTGGAATTTTTAAAAGCCTAAGACATTTTCTGACGTCTTTCTTCTTCTTGTGGCATTCTGCATCAAACCAAGATGACCGATTTTGTGTGCCAGTTCTAACCTTGACAGTTTTTTAACATGCAACCCGCTGCAGTAAGCAGTGCTTGAGTAAATATTTCAATGGAAGCATCAATACAATCATCCATCATCCTAGTTGCTCTCTCAACATGGTCCCTGAACTCTACGGATGTAACGTACTCTTTAAACTCTTGAACCTTTTCTTCGCACCAAAATATCTTCCTTTTTCGCCTGTATTTTTTCACCTAGATGTGCATTTTGGTCAGTGTAAAAATTGCAATACAGCTCAACCGGCATGTGATCTGATTCAATTCTATTTTCTACAGAAAAGGTATGGACAAAGTCTAACAAACTGCTGGACATTAGAAAACAATCCACCACACTGCAGCCTTGGTCAGATATAAAGGTGAACTTGCCGTCATTATCCCATGACCGACAGCCATTGATTAACTGGAGATCAAACAATGTACACAGTTCCAGGAGTCTTTTCCGAAAGTCGTTTATCTGGCTGTCTTGCGAGATTCGACTGCACTCCAACATCTCTATCTTATCAGCCATGCCCTTTTCATAATTCTGTACAAAATCCTGATTGACTTGGTAGTTGGCTGTTCTTGCATTAAAGTCGCCATTACAAATGATGTTCACATCACCGAACTCCTCTAGAAGATCACAAATACATTTTCGACTTCTGCAAAGTGGCAGTTGGAGTCCGCTGAGTCGTAGAAAGGACTGCCGCTGGGCGGTACATACGTTGATAAATATAGACAGTCATCCTCCGTACCAAGCAGAGTTCTTGACAACTTTAGAACAATCACATTATCGCACTTGACACTAATTCTTTCCACAAAAACTTACTGATATGCTTCTTAACCATCACAATAACACCTCTTGATCGTCTCCCTTGGTATGACAACTTGACAGCTGGACAGACGAATTTGACATAATCACAGAAAGGGAAAAAAACAGACATATCAAAAGTGTTGTCAACAAAGGTTTCTACCAACGTTACAAAATCAAACTGTTCAACATATTTCACCCAATCACAGTCAGAAGGTTTACTCGCAATACCTGCCACATTGTAGAGTAAGAAAGATACAGACCGTATAAACCGGGGCCGGCCGTATTCCTAGGTAGCGGCTGCGTCGTCGAAAAGCGCGTCAGTATCGTCCGAAATCACTCCATTACCCAACCTGCATTAGAGAAGAAGAAAGAGAGAAGGGAGCGAGAGATTAGGAGGAGTGGGCGAAAAGCGGAGATCGCGAGAGAGAGAGAGAGAGAGAGAGAGAGAGAGAGAGAGAGAGAGAGAGAGATACGCCAATGCAAAAAGATCACATACGCACGTTAAAGATCCTGTAGCCACGCAAAGATTATAATCTTTGGTCCACGTCAGAGTTCGGTGGATTATGGAAACACCAAAACAACCCAGCATGCATTAAAAGTGTCAGAGTCTTCAGACTGTTGAAGTCGGACACTATAAGGAAGAAGAAGAAGAAGATTTTGAAAATGGCCAAGCTCAGCGTAGGCCTTGCTACGATTCCAAACCAGAACCTAGTTTTCTCAGTCCGGGGATGGTGCCAGCAGTGACTGCTTCTGGCTGAAATCTGTTGCGCGGGTGTGTGACAGTGATGTGACGCTCCTGTGTGTGTGTGTGTGTGTGTGTGTGTGTGTGTGTGTGTGTGTGTGTGTGAGTGTGTGTGTGAGGTGTGTGTGCGCGCGCGCGCGCGTGTGTGTGTGTGTGTGTTGTGTGTGTGAGTGTGTGTAAATGTGTGTGTGTGTGTGTGGTGTGTGTGTGTGTGTGTGTGTGTGTGTGTGTCTGTGTGTGGTGTGTGTGTTGTGGTGTGTGTGTGTGTGTGTGTGTGTGTGTCTGTGTGTGTGTGTCTGTCTGTCTGTGTGTCTGTCTGTGTGTGTGTGTCTGTCTGTGTGTGTGTGTGTGTGTGTGTGTGTGTGTGTGTGTGTAACGCTCCTGTTGGTGGGTCGTTGCTCGGTCTGCGGCGCGTACACTGCAGGGTAGGAATGGGTAATAATAGTAGAGAGAAGGAGGAGGAAGACCAGATACTGACAAATACACCTTAGGTGCTATTTCGACTGCTGTGCCTAAGCCAGATAAGGCGACCCGAATTTCCCTCAAGGAATAAACTTACTGACTTGTGACTGGCTTTGTTTTGAGCAATTTTGATGAAAATCGGCCATGTTTGGGCGTTGACAACAACCGAGGTTTGCTCAGCTTTGAACAAAGTTAGAGCAGTGAAACTTTGCATGGTGCTTGTATGGATAGTTATCTTAAAGTTGTCAGAAGGATTTGGTAGTAATACAGTCTGTTTGTTTTATAATGCTTTAATTGGAAACAAAGGCACTATTTATGCATATATTAAAACTAAATTCATTAAAAATACAAAAAGCAACATAATTTATAAATACAAAAAGCAACATAACTTAAATTCCTTATGACAAAATAAACATAACGTGCATATGTATCTCAGTATTTCAGCAATCGTATTCGTTAAGCATACAATACCTTTTACACAAACTTCGAATAACTTATTTTGTTTGGTGGCCATCTTTGATTGTTTCCATGGCAACGGGTGGTGAAATTGAGGGGGAAAAAAATCAGTATTACATTTTTAAGCAATGAACTTACTACTAAGCCAAAAAAAGTTGATCTAATATTGAAACAGTTTGTTTGTTTGTTTGTTTGTTTGCACTTAAATACTAAAAAATAAAAATAAAAATCCAGCCGTCCGATAAGGATGCATCTGCAACCTAGCAATCTGTCTTGACACTCCAAATTGTCTCCCAGAAGCTTTTTTCTGAACGAAATGAATGGCAAGAACAAGCCAGTGCCGGTGGACACGTTTAACGCCTTTTTTGGTGGGGGGAGGGGGGGGGAGGATTAGCAAATGATTTTTGAGGAAAACAAAAACAAAATCGATAATTTCACACCTGAAACTTTAAAGATCAGTGAACTGTGATTATGCACTTAGGGCAAGACAGGAGAGAAAAAAACTATTGCTTGTTGTAACTGTTAGTACGAATCTTGTGTGGGTTTAGTGTTCGTCTTTTTCTTCCTTCTCAATATTATTATTATCATCATCAGTGGCAGCAAATACAGCAGCAACAGCAGCAGCACAACAGTAAAAACAGCAAATGGGTAGGTAGTATCCGTGTATTAGAGAAGAATCCCCCCCCCCCCCGCCCCCCCCCCCCACCCCCCCCACACACACACTGACACAAACAACGCATGAACAAAAATAAATAAATACACACACACACACCACACACACACACACACACACAACACATACACACACACACACACACACACATATGAAACAACACACGCACACACACACATATGAAAACAAACACACACGCACACACACACACACACACACACACACACACACACATGAACACAAACACACACACACACACAAACACACGCCGCGCACACACACACACACACACACACACACACACACACACACACACACACACACACACACACACACACACACACACTGTACAACACTGAAGCAGGCAACCATCGTCTCAGTACGTCATTTAATTTTCGACTAAAAGCTATATAAATGTCACAACAAGAGAGCGACAACTTGATGAATCAGAAGATGATGATCGGCGATGTAGCAACTAAACAACAACAAGTACAATAAAGACCTTGGTAAGAAGGGTGCGCCTGGTATTTCTCTTGATCAGTGTTGCGCATTGTAGCAGAACTAGTTGGTAGATCATCAAGACATGCAGGCTACTGTCTCTGAGTGTACCTTTGGTTGGTATGACTGCAGATAACCACACTGCCTGGCACGGGCTGTGCTGATCCTTGCCCTTAGAGTGTACGTACAGCACCGATCATCAGCGCCAGTGCTCGCTGGTCATAGCTCAGTCTGCAAGACACGTCGAGAGGGACGATCATAATTAGTCAGCTCACGATAAGCACAAAATAGAGAAAAATATCACAACACGCGATAGCGAGCACAGTAATGTGCACGTGGTACCTATCAGTGTTACGATGTCCACGTGTAGTACTGCACTCACGCGTAACGGTTTGTTTTCTCACTTCGGCAAGCCTCTTTCTCTCTCTCTGTCTCTGTCTCTGTCTCTCTGTCTCTCTGTCTCTGTCTCTGTCTCTCTGTCTGTCTGTCTGTCTGTCTGTCTGTCTGTCTGTCTGTCTGTCTGTCTGTCTGTCTCTCTCTCTCTCTCTCTCCTCTCTCTCTCTCTCCTCTCCCTCCTCTCTCTCTCTCTCTCTCCCTCTCTCTCTCTCTCTCTCTCTCTCTCTCTCTCTCTCTCTCTTTTAAGTGTATAGATATATGTTCCTTGGATGATGAGGTACATTTCCTGTCTTGATTGTATACCAGCTCTGTGCTAAGTATACAAAGTATTGATTTAAATGACGTTTTATTCCTTTCGTCTTTCCAATTTCTGTTCTTGTATCATCGGTAGTATATTTTATCATCGCAGTGTTTAAATTTGAACATTCATTGCCACATCATTTCCAGGTGTTGGGGGTGTGGTGTGGGGTGTGTGTTTTGGGGTGTTGGTGTGTGTGTGTGTGTGTGGTGTGTGTGTGTGTGTGTGTGTGTGTGTGTGGGCGGCGCGCGTGTGTGTGTGCGTGTGTATGCGTGGGTGCGGCGACGTGAGGCTGTGTGTATGGTAAATATGCGTATACATTGTGTATAGATATTGTATGTAGTGTGTATAAAATATATATATATATATATATATATATATATATATTATATATATTTTATATAATAATATATTATATATAAAATAATCTCTTCTATTCTTACCTATTCATTTGTTTACATTTTTGTTGTTGTTGTTGTTGTGTGTTTTTGTTTGTTTGTTGTTGTGTTGTTGTTTTTATTAATTTAGTATCTGTTTCTTTTTCTTTGTTGTTGCTATTGTTGTTATTGTCATTTTCTTAAGCTTAATTGTATCCCTCCCCTTCCCATGCTCTCACTGTAAATGACCCAAAATGTTTTGCTTTTTCCCTCCAGTTGTTTTTCACTGTTATCTTTTTCATTTCCGTTTCAGCCGCTGTCTCGTTGTATGTTATATAATTATTATTATTATTTATTTATTCATTTATTGATGCTGTATTTGTATATATGCTTCTGTCATAATATTTCACTATGAATGTCTTGGTTATTAGTAGTATTGTAGCTACGGCAGATATGTGAGTCGGCCTTTGTGCTAAATCTTCACCGTTGAGAAATAAGTTTTAATTTCAATTTTCTTTTCTCTCTCTCTCTCTCTCTCTCCCCTCTCTTCTCCCTCTCTCTCTCTCTTTCCCTCTCTCTCTCTCTCTTGGGTATCGGCATGACTATTTTTATCTTCCCATTTTATTAAATAGATTTGTTGTTTGTCGGTTGTTGGTTGCTGTTTCTTGTTTTGTTGTCTGCGATCGAATATCGATTCACTTTTCCATGGGTAAGCCAGCTGAAAAAGAGCCTCTGCCCCGCCAAATATTATTGTGTAACTGCGGTACAGTTTTAGCCGCATTTTGCCTGGGCAACAAATTGTTTACCCGGCTGCCATCCCCACCCTTAGGATATCAAACGATGAAGTATTGTCCATCTGCCTGTGAGACGTCGAGGGACGTCCTGCCCGAATTGTGAATTCTCCATCCTTGCACATAAAAGGTTAAAGAGAACACTTATTTATTTAATACGTCAAAACACTACACAAAAAAGCGTCTTTTCCGGGGGATCTCTCTCTCTCTCTCTCTCTCTCTCTCTCTCTCTCTCTCTCTCTCTCTCTCTCTCTCTCTCTCTCTCTCTCTCTCTCTCTCTCTCTCACACACACACACACACACACACACACACACACTCACAACACACCACACACACACACAACACACACACACACACACACACACACACACACCACACACACACACACACACACCACACACACACACACACACACACACACACACACAACTTGAAAAACGAACCCACCATTATCAACTAAACACTCTCAACAGCATGACGCCTTTACTAAACAAAACTTACGTGTGTGTCAACGTCACCGGATGCTGCTTCCTGTTTTTCTTCCTTCTGCTCGATCTTCCTTTTGGCCGGCGTCTTCCTTTTGAAGCACCTCCGTATGGCAAACACCCGCCCCTTTTCCGACCTCATAGGACTGATGTCAGGGATGGAAAGGGGGACGATGCGGAATATCTGGCATATGCCTTCCTGTGCGACATTAAGTGGTATTTGCATTTCAGTTTGCACGAGTTTCCTGTGCGACATTAAGTGGTATTTGCATTTCAGTTTGCACGAGTTTCCTGTGCGACATTAAGTGGTATTTGCATTTCAGTTTGCACGAGTTTCCTGTGCGACATTAAGTGGTATTTGCATTTCAGTTTGCACGAGTTTCCTGTGCGACATTAAGTGGTATTTGCATTTCAGTTTGCACGAGTTTCCTGTGCGACATTAAGTGGTATTTGCATTTCAGTTTGCACGAGTTTCCTGTGCGACATTAAGTGGTATTTGCATTTCAGTTTGCACGAGTTTCCTGTGCGACATTAAGTGGTATTTGCATTTCAGTTTGCACGAGTTTCCTGTGCGACATTAAGTGGTATTTGCATTTCAGTTTGCACGAGTTTGCTGTGCGACATTAGGTGGTATTTGCATTTCAGTTTGCACGAGTTTGCTGTGCAACATTAGGTGGTATTTGCATTTCAGTTTGCACGAGTTTGCTGTGCGACATTAG
>JABMCL010001344.1:0-5000 GCA_018857735.1 Alviniconcha marisindica | reverse complement strand
TCAAAGTAGAATGATTTCTTTTAGTCAAGATTGCTTAGCCGCACGTCGCAGTATCCCGGAAAGAGTTGCCGTTGCTTATCAGGCCAAAGGGAATCTGCCACGTTTACCTTTCGGTTCAGAAGCACACCGAATGATGTAGTGGAGCAGTGGCAAGGACTGTCAACAGTATTTCTCGAACGATTCTGAAGTTGTTAATAGATGCAGTTTATTCTTGCAAATCGGCGTGCCCTTCCTTCTTCTTCTTTTATTTCTTTGTTGCTGTGTTGTTGTTGCAGTTGTTGGTTTTTTGTTGTTGGTTTTTGTGTGCGTGCGTGCGTGCGTGCGTGCGTGCGTGCGTGGCGTGCGTGCGTGCGTGCGGTGCGTGGTGTGTGTGGTGTGTGTGTGTGTGTGTGTGTGTGTGTGTGTGTGTGTGTGTTGTGGGGTGTGTGTGTGTGGGTGGTGGGTGGGTGCTGCGTGCGTGCGTGCGTGCGTGGGGTGTGTGGGGTGTGTGTGTGGTGCGTGCGTGGCGTGCGTGCGTGCGTGCGTGCCGTGCGTGCGTGGTGTGTGTCGGGGGTGTGGGGTGTGTGTGTGTGTTGTGTGTGTGTGTGTGTGTGTGTGGTGTGTGTGTGTGTGTGGGGTGTTGTGTGTGTGTGTGTGGTTTTTGTGTGTGTGTGTGTGTGTGTGGTGTTGTGTGTGTTGTTGTTGTTGCTACTGCATGCTGCTGCTGCTGTTTTCCATGATAATTACTGTTGTTGTTGTTGTTTTCGGTGATAATTACCATTGTTGTTGTTGTGGATTTGATTTGGTTTCCTCCCTTTCCGCCCTGATATAAACGTCATGGTTGATCTTCCCCCCCCCCCCCCCCCCCCCCCCCACCCCCACCCCCTCCGCAGAATGTTTTATTATCAAGCCACATGAGTTGCCTATCGATGACAGAAAACAAATTATTCTGAGTTGTCGGAGGTCGAAATGAAGTGTCTCGTCTGCGATTGCACTTTGGCTAATCGCGTTGTAGCAATCATTATTTGGCGACAAGTTGATAAAACGTCATCCTGCTCGTAGTCTAAACCAGCTGATACAGGTTTCCGTGGTGGGCATCGTGGAACATGAAAAACTAGGCTCCGAAACTTGTGCGATTGTGTGTTGTAACAGTGGACCGGAATGTGTCCGGAGCAGCAGTCCAGTTTTTGTTTCTAACTGGTGTAACAGACTTTTGAATGTGTGATTCGTCCTGAGGTGACCCTCTGCTGTTGATAGGGAGTTAAAATCAGGAACAACAACAACAAAAATGACTGTTTCATTCTTTTTGCATGTCGTGTTTTGTCCTAATAAATAGCGTTCTTTTGAACCTTTTACATCTTTGGATCTCATTCTTCTTTTGTTTCTTTAATCTCTCTCTGTCTGTCTGTCTCTGTCTCTGTCTCTGTGTCTCTGTCTCTCTCTTCCCCTTGTCTGTCTCTGCTCTCGCCCTTGTCCTGTTGTCTGTCTGCTGTCTGTCCTCTTTTCCTCTCGTCTCTTCTCTTTTTCTGTCTGTCTGTCTGTCTGTCTGTCTGTCTTTTTTTTTGTTTTGTCTGTCTCTCTTTTCTTCTCTCTCTCTCTCTCTCTCCCCTTCTCTCTCTCTCTCTCTCTCTCTCTCTCTCTCTCTCTCTCTCTCCTTCCCCTCTCTCTCTCTCTTCTCTTCTCTGTTTTTTTATTTGTTTGTGATATTGTCGTGTTCATTTGTGTGTGTAGTGTAGTAAGGACTGGCTGTTAGATAGGTCCAAATGGACCTAATGCTACTATCCTTGAGTATTAAAGTTTTCGAGTTCGAGTTCTCTCTCTCTCTCTCTCTCTCTCTCTCTCTCTCTCTCTCTCTCTCTCTCTCTCTCTCTCTCTCTCTCTTTCTCTCTCTCTCTTGTGTTGATGTTGTCCTTTTTACTCTTCGCCTTTACCTAATAGCCGGTATTTCACGCTTATTTAAATGAAACATGAAGTGGTTATTTCGACTGTGCGTCTAATTTATGAGTATTCTGTGGCTTGTCGATCGTATTATTATATTATATAACATGGTTAACCTGTTAATGTTATTGTGAGTGTCTGTATGATTATAAATGCTCTTAACACCATGGTCTCATTCCATGCGCACGTATATGACTTCACCTTACCTATGTGGCTTTGAATGAAATGACACTGTAACCTGGTGCATGGTTGAATGGTGTACACAGAACTTGCGCCGAAACGGCAGCATTTCACGTGACACCAGCCATGCAACAACCACAGAGCTCTACCAGTACACCTCTTCCGTGGATATTAATAATACGCGCTATAAAAGGTTGCAGTCACTCATTCAGAATCACCTGCGACATGTGCGCAGTGAGTCTGCTCGAGAGCAGAGAATAGCGCTATATAAAAGCTATGAATAATAATAATAATAATAAAGATATATTGACCGATTGATACTGATGAACACCGTCTTAATTTTGTGACCGTGGACCGTTCCTAATGAGATAGGTCACGTTGGGTCACAAACTCGGAAGCAAGTCTCGACCTGTTGTTATTATTAATGAGCTAGGTCACGGCGGGTCAATAGGTTGAATGCGTGGTTGAATTCTCTCTCTCTCTCTCTCTCTCTCTCTCTCTCTCTCTCTCTCTCTCTCTCTCTCTCTCTCTCTCTCTCTCCACCTCGCTTTTGGTCTAGTGACCCGTCGTGACCTATGTCGGTAAGAATGACCCCAGGTCAATTCTGTGCGCGGCCTCGCTTTTGATTTAGTGACCCGACTTGACCTCCCTCATGAATATTCATCAGACTGGTCCATGCCCCCCCCCCCCCCCCCCCCCCCCCCCCCCCCCCCCCCCAGTTAGTGAGTACATTACAATGGCTTACACCTCTGGTTCACCGCACGTTTTCTCCTACCTCCATGTGAATGCGGCTGGCACACACAATCACGGGGATGGCTCCGTTTTAAATAGCCGCACTGACTTTGGGGCGGGGATGTAGTTCAGTGGTAGAGCGCCGGACTCGGGATCGGAAGGTCGCGGGTTCGATCCCCGGCAGGAATGATGGGATAAAAATATTTTATTATTATTTAGGGTCCGCTTTCTGTGCTGACTTTGATTTCAGTATCCGCTCCACCCCCGTGTTACCGCAGTAGCACGTAAAAAGACCCAGGTCATTTCCCTCAAAATGCAGGTGGCGGGTTACAGCGAGATAAACACGCGTACACCCTTGACCCAACGTAGTCGAAATGGGCAGACTAGGCCTGTATATGTTCTCCGGGCTTAGTGTGTCAACCCATCAGGAAAACGGGAGCACACGCAACTCGTCAGGGAACTCTCGTTCGGCTCTCAACTCGCTGAGCCACTGTGAACTGAGTCTTGGCCTAAAAATAAAAATTAATTGATTGTAATTGACTGATCTCCGTTTAGAAAGAAAAAGAAAAAAACGCCGGAGGGGAAAATAATTCGTCGAACATTCCCGCCAAATCCTCACAGATGAGGCCGTGAAAAAGCTATACGTCTCGACAACACACCAATTTCGTATCGACTTTGACAGACAACTTTATATGAAATCCTTCCACCAAATGACCCTGAAATGCAGTGTGCTACACAGACAATCCCCAGACAGTCTCTAAAAGAAACACACAAGACAGACACACAGACACACAGACAGAGAAAGAGAGAGACACACACACACACACACACACACACACACACACACACACACACACACACACACACACACACACACACACACACACCACACACAACAACAGAGAAACAGAAACGGGGAGAAACAGAGACAGAGAGACAGAGACAGAGAGACACATAGATACACAGAGAGAGAGACAGAGACAGAGAGAGATAGAGAGACAGAGACAGAGAGAGACAGACAAACAGAGAGACAGAGACAGAGAGGGGGGTGGCGCTAGTATGTAGGCTTTCCCTCACTGAAAGGTGGTCGTGCGATCTTTAACATGCTCAACGATCTTACCGTACCTACACCTGAAGGCAACAGATCGAATGTCATGTCTGGCGTCAGAACACTACGATGACAGGAGACACAATGTGACTGCCGCATCCAAACAGAAGGACGGGGTAGGGGGGTGGAGGGGTAGGCCTTTTTCTCCTAACGTTCCCGCCCGGTCAAATTTCACTCATCGTATTAATTTTATGAAAAGCTTGCTACCACCCGTCGTGCACCGCACAGTCGCCAGTCAACGATTTGAATAATCAGTTCTTCGTACTGACCAATCGGGGCGTTTTGTCCTCATGCTGCTAACCTACGTTGGATTGTGGGACCCTGTTGCTTTTCTGTTGCTTAACGTCCTCGGATGTCGGTTGACATATTAGGGACAAGCTGAGCCGGACCAATGCCGAAGCACGGTTCAATATAGCTTTACGTCCACGGAAACCATAAGGCTCGTTAGGACGGAAAGCCCAGGACGGCCATCTCGACTTTCACACAGCTCCTGAAATCTGTGTGTGGGGCCCTTTGAGGCAAAAGCAAATGAAGGCATCTTCATTCAACTGAAAATTGCGGGCGTGCTGTCAAAGAACGTATAAATGACTTCTGTAACACACTGTGTGATGATATATCTACACGACGTCACGAGTAGCGAATTTGTTTCACAATGAAACTGTTTTAAATTCGGTCAATGGCAGACAACACATTTAAATATACAATCGTACTGTGAACTCCTCCCCCCTCCCCCCACCCACCCCCCACCACCCTACCCCTACCACGCCCCAGCCACCCACGATCAAGCGCCGTGTTCTTTGATTCTTAATGTACTCGGATGTCGGATGACATACTAGGGACAAGATGCGCCGTGATTTGAGCAATCATAAATAAGGTTAAGTTTTGTCGCACCCGCATAAGACACTTCCAAGCTGCGTAATGTGAAACTTTATGATACTATCAGTAATAATTATCGATGCCAATTTCTAAAGCGCCGTGTCGTTGGCTGAACATTGAAGACCGAAAAATGGGTGCGCAAAAGAACGCGACTGGTCGTTTAATGGTGGTGATAAATATTAATGTC
>JABMCL010001377.1:15000-32258 GCA_018857735.1 Alviniconcha marisindica | reverse complement strand
TCACATGTTGATGATTTGAACAAGTACACCGGGCTCACAAATCATACTGAAGCATTAGAGCCAAATAAGACACAGCACGTGCAGTGTGTGGTGTGAAAAATGATAAAGGTCATTCTCTAAACAGCTGTTACTTTGGTCAACCTTAAGCCCGTTCTTAATTGGGCGAACATTTGCTTCCCGAACATTGTTCGGGATTTCGTCGAACCTAGGCCAACATAGTTGATCCTTAACTGGACGAACTTTTGCTTCGCGAACCTAGTTCGGGGTATTCGTCGAACTGCGACGAAGCTATATTCGGGGTCCAAAAAGCTTCGCTCAACATGTTCTGGGAATATTCGCCCAGTTCGGCGAACCTTGCCTCTGATTGGCTGAGAGTAAAGAGAGCTCACCTGTGGATGAGGAAGAAAGAAAATTAAAAATGGATGACCGCGTAGATACTTCACTCGCTTCGAAGGAAATTGACCTGTTTGTTGACTTGTGGGAGGCGCAGCCTTGTCTCTGGGACCCAGAATGATACAGTACTTAGTTTATTAAATTATGCTGAGAGAGATGATTAAAGTATACTGACTTGACTTTAGCCTACATTTTGGATCATGCTGTCTGCTGCACTTCTGCCGCAAGTTCGGGCCGAAGCTTGCATTTAAGTATAAGCCAGTTAAGAACGAAGTATAATTCGTCGAACTGTCTGAACTATGTTCGGCGAACTAAAAGTTCAATTAAGAAAGGAATTATAGTTCGTCGAACTGTCCGAAGTATGTTCGGCGAACAAACAGTTGGCCCAATTAAGAACGGGCTTCAAGATTCAGGAAGGGTGTTCAGGAAAAGAACGTCTGTAACCCGATTCAGTCTATGTCCCGGGAGATCCCTTCCCACCCGTTTGGCGATAGGCGCATACGCATTGTACTATTCACTGAGGTATGTTAATAAAAACAGTTAAATAAAATAAAGCTTATGAAGTGTGTTTCGGCGCAAGTGCGTCGTCCAAGCGTTGTAAAAAATAAAAAATAAAAAAAAAGTAGCAATAATGAACTTAAAAACACCACCCACACACGGGCCTACACACATACATGCACAAAAAGATATAAAATTGTACACATTATATCACGAATACCCAGCACACATCCATGCTTCCGAATTAATACACATGTAACTACATTATCCAGTAACATCAAAAAAGTATATGTGCATTCAGACTCACTAACTCAACAATGAAGTTTCGCCTCCCTTCAAACTCACACACACACACACACACACACACACACACACACACACACACACACACACACACAACACACACACACACACACACACACACACACACACACACACACACACACACACACACATCAGCTCTCTGTCTCTCTGCTCGCATGAACATCAGCAGGCTATGCCGATACAATTAGTGAAAGTGGAATATATATATGCTCTCTCGTGTGCAAGAGTAAATTGTACTTCTCAAACAAGATTTAACTTCTCAGTCATATTTAAAGTTTTCAATCTAATTTTAGAACTTTTTTAACCTGAGATTAATCCACAGTTGACCAATCCGCAATCCAAACATTTATACAAAAATCTTAACAAGAGGTATGAAAACTGCCTCAAAAGTAAATTTAATGACATATTTTGTGAGGATTTTTTAAAAAATAATGGAAAAGAAAATCAGTGTATAGAGAGGCAACGCAATGATTTATGGTTACAAGCATCTTTTCCTAAATTCTGCCACGTAAGTTACTTACTGTCTGTCTGTCTGTCTGTCTGTCTGTCTGTCTGTCTGTCTGTCTGTCTGTCTCTCTCTCAGTTTAAAATATATATATTGTTTCTGGTTCCCTTATCAGTCGGCGAGCAATATCCCTGTTACTGCAGTGGTGCAAAAGTCCCAACAAACCACTGTGACACAAAAATCCCAACAAACCACTGTGACACAAAAATCCCAACAAACCACTGTGACACAAAAATCCCAACAAACCACTGTGACACAAAAATCCCAACAAACCACTGTGAAAAAAAGCACTGGTTTTTTGCATGAGAGGAATGCTCGTTGCAGGAATGTTAACAATTATGGAATGGAAAACATTAACAGATTGTTTTCATGGTCACACTTTCAAGCAATAGTAAACGCGTTGTTGTTCTGTCGTCTTGTTGTCTGTTGTTGTTGTGCTGTTGTGTCTGTTGTCTGTCTGTGTGTCGTTGTCTGCTCTCTCTCTCTTGTCTTGTCTTCTTGTGTGTCTTGTTTGTGTGTTGTTTATATATATTATTATATATAGTAGTAGTTGTGTGTTTTGTGTGTAGTATAGTATGTGATGTTGTGTGTGTGTGTGTTCTTTCGTCGCGAGCTTGTGTTATGCAGGGTGCAAAACCCAAAACCCGTGCTCTGTGCCAAAATCCACAACTATGTGAAGAAAATGCACTGGTTCAGTTTTGCGAAATGATAAGCAAAATCGACTAGCTGTTGCTACGGAATTTCAATATTATTTCCATCATGGAATGGCAAAACATTAACAGATTGTTTTCATGGTCATCACCGTTTCAAGCAATAGATAAACGCGATTAAGTGGGATATTTGTCGTTGTGTGTGTGTGTGTGTGTGTGTGTGTGTGTGTGTGTGTGTGTGTGTGTGTGTGTGTGTGGTGTGTGTGTGTGTGTGTGTGTGTGTGTTATGTGTGTGTGGTGTGTGTGGTGTGTGTGTGTGTGTGGTGGATAGTGATGGTTGGTTGTGTAATAAGCAAGCCCTCGATTTTAAAATGGACGGGCTTTGTCCCATGGCCCTGAGATGCTGTGGAAATTAGTCGCAAAATAAAATCAGCCTAAGCTTACCTCTTTGGCTCGAGCTTTTCTGTCACACATCACACACACACACACACACACACACACACACACACACACACACACACACACACACACACACACACACACACACTAAGGGAGTAATGCTAAGACTTTCTGAAGGGGAAAATCTTTGCTCTATCTATATTAATCGTACCGTACCGGTGAAACTCACTCCTTTGTTACCAGCGAGAAGAGAAGACATGCGGGGGGCCGATGCGCCGCCCAAACCATAGTATCCCTACATCGTTGACTGAAAGAACATAATAATAATCAATAGTAATTACAGTATTTTTAAGGCGCAAAATCTTGTCCCTAGAGACTCTTCTAAGGCCACAACACACACACACGCACCCAACAACACACACAACACACACACACACACACACACACACACACACACACACACACACACACACACACACACACACACACACACACACACACACACACACACACACACACACACACAGAGGCACCCGCACACACAAGCATTCTGACCATACAAAACAAAAATATACACAGCTCAAAACTAATATAGGTCGTTGCATTCCATGTTTCTCCATTTCCCATCCTCAGATCGACTATGCCCACTATCGTCATGTTGCAACAATTTCAGCCCCAGTGACAAGGGCCTCCAGAATGCGGCCTGTGCGTTGCAGGACCCACTTCTCCATCAGCAGGTCGTCGCAGCCCCGGCCTCTGTGCTCCAGCGCCGGTCTCCGCAGGTTGAGCACCACGTTGCGTGCCGCTTCCAGGTCCAAGGTGCAGTTGGACAGCAGGCCTTCCACTCTGTGAGATTCTGTCTCCGCCTCCTTGGCAAAGTCTTGTAGAGTTTGTGGTATGGTGTCGTTCCCCGGCATGGTCAAGGCCATACTGTCTAGATGGTCAAGGAGCTGTTCTTGTTGCTGGTGGTGGTGCTAGACTGCTTCTTGATGTCGTTTTTGGTGATGGCGCTGCTGATGTTGTAGGCTACTTCCCGGTCTTGCTGCTGATCGTCATGCTCTCTTTTAATGTCGAGATCACCAGTTGCAGCTAGGTCACCCATTCGGTGTGCCCAAGAAATTGGCTGCTTTAGAGACTGGAGAGAGAGAGAGAGAGAGAGAGAGAGAGAGAGAGAGAGAGAAACATCATAGCCTTTATGTGACATAGGCATATTAATCACTTCGATATTTGTTGGAGCCTTGCGTGTACCTTTCCTTAAGCGTCACTTCCGGTGCTGGACGGGAAAAGAAACCGAATTGTCCCCCCTGGTAGCCTGCGCCAACGGACACTGAATACCGTTGTTATTATAAAGATGCGCAGTGACTGATTTCCCTTACTATTTGTTATTATCGTTGTTTATTATTATCGTTATCAGTAATGTAAGGATTAGTTGTCAGCAAGACTCTCTCTCTCTCTCTCTCTCTCTCTCTCTCTCTCTCTCTCTCTCTCTCTCTCTCTCTCTCTCTCTCTCTCTCTTGTTAGACAGGTTTTGGACAGATTGCCGTTGCAATGACTGGTCATTTGATACCTATTTTATACACCCATAGAACCCCGCCCAGTCCTGCCGACTGCTTGAGAGTGACTTTTGTTCTCCCCCTCTCCCTTATAAGATAACTATTGACTGCTGTTTCCTTTTCCAATACTGGTTAATCAGGTGTTTTACTGCCTTAGCTGCTGGTTGAATGCTGATAATGTATAACTGAGTGATGCATGCATGTGTGCATCTGGCGCTGTGAACACGCCATGTTTTGTGTAGAAATTTTCATGTAATTTCACTCACTCATTCATGCCTGTATGTATATAAATGATGCCTGTAATTTTATATTTACTCATCAGTAGCTTAGCAAGGACTAGTTGTTAGACAGGTTTTTGACTAAACCTAAACTACAATCCTTGTAAAATAAGGTTTTCGAGTTCGAGATCCCCCCCCCTCTCTCTCTCTGTGAAATTCAGGTCTCAGTCGGGGTGCCTCGTCATCCAAAACTATGCTCAGTTTTATGTCATCCAAAATTATGCACATTTGTTTGGTCATCCAAAATTATGCTCAACTTGTTTCTCGTTAGTCAATAATAACTTTTGCCTATCTTTTTTGCCCTCTCCCCACCACCCAACCCACCTTCTTCATGTTCTTGTCGAGTCTGCTTTTGTCTTGTTTGGATGCATTTCCACCCCAGCAAATCGCTCCAAAAAACAAACAAAAAACCTCTCATTAGTAGCTGTATAAAACATCTGTCAAATTCCTTAACGGACACCAGATCACCTGAATTACTGATAGAATCATAACTAGCTCTCTAGACTGGTAACCAGCTAAAACTGTCAATTTCCCATATTGACGATGTAATAAAATTTCTTTCTTATCTCCCCACCCCATACTCTCTATCCGTTGTCCGCACCCCCCCACCCCCCACCCCCCACTCTCTCCGTCTCCCCAACAGTTTTTTCAAACCTAGTTCACAGTGTTTCTTTCGCTTCTCATCTCCCTTTGTAAACTCTTTGGTGCTTTTTCCCTGACAAGTACGGTAATCAGCAGATATGGTGCGTTGACTCAAGCCGGCCTCCTGACTGTGATGGCAGCAGTTTATGTGGAGGCGCCCGCAGTGGCCTGGCCCTCTCTTATTTCCTGGGATTGCTTTCACCAAACACCATCTTACTCAATTCTGCCTTATTGCGTTTCCCATTCTTCCCACATATACTATAATATTTTGTACTGATGATTTCAAAGCCTTATTTTTCCACCCCCATTCCCCTCTGTCTCATATCGTGTTTGATGTCTAAACTTCGTTTATGCATGTGTATACTGGTGTGCCGTGGCTTAGAAAATGTGTACATGTTTACGTAAATCTGGAATAGTCCGTTGTTTGGGCGTGGGCTACATGTTGAAAAGCATATATGCTATTACGCCCATAAATAAATAATTTTATCTGATCTCCCTTCCATGCAGCTTGAACTTTATTTGCTTTTTCTCTGGAAGATATGGAATATAATCTTTAGTTCAAAAGATAATATTTTGAATATGCTTACCAACCGCTACCATACGCTTCGTCTTACTATTCTGTTTACACGGTAATTGGCCAGTGAGTGGAAATGTCTGATTGTTCATCCAGTCACTGTGACCCAAAGTGTATTCGCATTACGTTCTCGGCAAACCACATGTAGCACTGAAAAGCTGAGACACAAAGTACTACAATTGTAAACCTTTCGTCTTCCAGGTCTGGTGCTCGATCTCTGACACATTAGCAACCAGTGATTAGCACGGCAAAGATCATCATTGCAGTTGCAGCCATTGTCTAGGATCGGATAGTGCTCGAGAAGGGAGCAGCTCGTTTTGATCTATTTTAACGAAAAGCAAAATATTTACGTCGTGCAAGCTTTTCTCCTTAAAAGAAAAGTCCAAGGTTTTTAAGTATGCAAAATGACCATCGAAATGATTGACAAATGAGTCACTAGTTTGAGATTTAATGAAATAAAAAATAAAAAAATAAAAAAAGGTTGGTTTTTAATCGATTTTATTTTCTGTAGGCTGGCCGAGACTGCTGTCTCGGGTTCTCCATCAGTCACGTGACTTTCTCGGAAGTGACGTCAGTCTGGGAGTCAGTGCGGTGCCATCTTAGATTGTTCACTGAATGAGTATGCGTGTGGTCGACAAAAGCTCTAACCATGCCGGCCTACTGTATTGCAGCAAACTGTAACAACACACAACAACCCAAAGCATAACTATGCACGAGTTCCCGCGGAATCGACCCGCTGTGAGGCGAAAATGGGTCAAATTTGTACAATTCAAACGAGCTGACTTTGATGCTGTGCCTCAGTCACGCCCATCTGTGTAGCGAGCACTTCGCTGAGTGCGATTTCGTAAACTTTATGGCGGAATACCAAATGGGGTTTGCTTCAAAGCGGAATTTGTAGGGCTGTCCACAGGGTAACCGACTTGGAAAAAATTCCAGTTCGAATCTCCAAGGATGAAGCTGACGAGCAGCAAGCGCACAGCATGATACCAAAAACTGAGAGATACACTGATACCCTGAAACAAGCGCTAACAAGCGCTAACGAAACAAAAAGTCTAACACGAATGCCTACGGCAGAAAAGGCCGTGAAAGAAAGAGACCGTACACAAATGCCTGTGGCAAAGAAAGAAAGAACAGACCACAAATGCCTGTGGCAAAGAAAGAAAGACCAAACCACAAATGCTGGTGGCAAACGAAAAAATGGCTGCCCTAATCAGTCAAGCAAACAGCTGACACCAAATAAAAGAAACAAAACAGCTGAAACCATCTCAAAACCCTAAACGGTTGCCTACCTGCAAGCATAAGGTGGAGAAAAAACACACACAAAAAACATCACCAAATCACAACAGTCTAACAGACTACTGTCTGCAACAAGGAGTGGACAACTACAGTCAGAAGAGCACAGAGCAAAAATAACTGTGCCAACGACAAACAGATGGAAAGCCAAACTAACCATAACTAACTCTAAACTAACCCCTCACTAAACCGGCTTCCATCTAGAAAAACAAAGGCTGCAGACTGATAAAGCAAAACGCTAATCAGGACTACCGATGACAAAGCATCGGGATGTAAACAACTGCAGACGACAAGAAATACAAAATGGCTGCCCTAATCAGGCAAGCTAACAAGCGCGTACGAAATGGCCAATAAACCAAAGATAAAAAAGAAAGAACGCATGGTGAAAAAGAAGGGAAAAGAGAGAGAAAACAACAACACTTTCTGAAAAGAAAGAGGAGCCAAGTAATGTCAGCGAGCAACGGGACAAAGGCTGGATACACGTAATCCGTGTACACGATACAACCCACTTAGCAGTGACAACAACACGGCAGGGCAACAGACGCTCACGAACTACCCCACACAAAGAAAGAATGAGAGGTCTCGTTAAACATCGAGACTACCCCCCTCACTCGTACACCGTAAATGAACGATATAACTCGAGAAACAAAAGGGCAAGCCAAGAGAAAAAACAGTGAATGGCAAGAACCGGTAACTATAGCCCAACCCCATACACTAACACAGGGAGGCCACGAAATCGCTAGTCTATTGAACTAGAACGAACAAAACTTTTTCATTTTTACATATGATGAAACAAACAAGGATAAATTGGGAAAATAAAATAAAACACCCAATAAAAGGCAGGCTCCCTGTTGTGAAAGCTAGAGTAAACAGCCTGCACGAAAAAGACCGAAACGCCACGCACCTAACAAGGTTCGAGAAAGATGAAATAACAAGGAGGAAATAAACAAAGGCCCCAACTACTGACAATTGCGTCGGAGCTTCATCCTTGGAATTCGAACTGGAATTGTTTCCAAGTCGGTTACCCTGTGGCTACTAGCCATTTTGCAGCGACTCCCCAGAGTGACGTAGTGCGCATCTGTGCACATAATTTTCAGCGTCATGGCGACGCTTTCGGTACGACAGAAAATGCCTGTTTTCGTGCATTTATAACCCTCAGATCACAGTTTCGCCTACATCATTGTTGTCAGCGAACTTTAACGGAAATCATGTCAAAATCACCCCAAACCTTGGACTTGTCCTTTAAGCACCAAACAAAGAATGGACGGAAAAACACATTTCTCGGCACCTGTGTGAGTTTTATTAACATGACTTTCCGGTTACTGTAGTTCTTGCCTGATATTATGTCTAAAGGACAGTACAATGTGCAAAGCTCCGGCAGATTTATAAAAGTCTTAAACATGGTGCTTAACGTCCACAGAAACCATAAGACTTATTAGGGACGGGGAGAAGGGGGGTTGTGACAACAGAGGGATTTATGTCAGAAGTGAGAAGTTGGTCGGTGCCCGCTCGGCAGATGAGCGGGCGGCCAACAGTAGCTGTATCTGATCAACTTAACTCATTAATATTCATAAGGTCAAAGACCCCTCTATATTTGGTAATGACTGACCAGTCTGCATTTAGCACTGCTAGCGTGCACACGCTCCCATCATCACTGCTTTTAAGATTCTGACTGGAACAGCACACACAAAAATTCAGTTCCATCATTTTGATTCATACATGTGCCTTTAGCCATTTACGATTGAAACTGGTTCTCCTTACAACTAGATCTGAAGGGGAGAAATTTTCTTCTCGGCTCATTGTTCTAAAGCACAGTAATTAAAAAAAGAAAAGTTTTTAGTAGTTTACCAAGTTTGACACTGAGTAGTGTCAGTGCTTACTCGAGCAACACCTACTTGTTTGTCAGCCCCAAATGTGTCAACAAGGGTCACATATGTGATCACATTGTCCAAGGCTTGTAAAGCTTCAAGTAATGTACTAAAAGAAATTGTTAAATTAAGTAAAGAGAAATATAAGTAACATATAGCTTTGCAAGAAACAGTTGATAAACTGTCACATCTTGTGGCCAAGAGCAGCAACTTCAATATGTTTTGCCAATACTGTTTGAATGTGAGGAATCTGTATGCTTGCGGAACACTTGCTGAACACTTGCTGACATAAAGCGGTAAGGCGTTAGGCTAGTAAGCAGAAAGACTTCGGTTCGAATCCGCTTCGGCTCTCCTTTCTCTTCAAAAGTTGTGGTCTGTAGACACTGTCTTGTGACTTTGTCCCTCACAATTATGAAACATTAAAATGGCTCTCATCGCTGCCCATCTTAATGCAGGAGTCATTCTGGTGGTGACAGTGTAGCGATAGGTACATAATCTCCCCCCCCCCCCCACCTCCACACCCCTTTCCCCACCTTCTCCCCGTCCCTAATAAGCCTTATGGTTTCTGTGGACGTTAAGCACCATGTTTACTTACTTACTTACTTACTTACTTACTTACTTACTTACTTACTTACTTACTTACTTACTTACTTACTTTACTTACTTACTTACTTACTTAAAGAAAACAAAATCTTGAAACACATCTCTTTCAACAGGATGACTTGGATACTGACGAATGAACGTTGCGACGTCCAGAAACAGTATAATGTCGGTTGGTACACCGTTGCTGACATAGAAATGGTTACACGATTTTATGTGAGTGCGTTCTTGTCGTTTTATCACTGCAACTTCCCAGCAGCAGCCCAGTTCTCTTCGTTTTTCGAAGAGTGCGCTGTCCCTTCATACTTCATCCAAACGAACTTTTGATACTTCTTGTCAGTTGTCTCTAGTAGGGCTTCCGGGGCTGCTTCTGTTGGTTACAAAACAAGCCAAGCGTTCTGTCGGGTATACTGAGATGACCATGTAGCGATCATTATATTCTTACGCCGCACCTCTTAACAGTCATAATTATGAGTTGTGAACTTTGGCACACTTAGCCAGACTAGACAAAGTACATCCAGATACAGTTGAATGAAACGTGACAATGGAGAAAACGCCAAAATGAAAACCAAATACTGCTTGATATTGAATATTAGTAAAGCAGGCAAGTGAGTTGCAACCAACTGAACATCAAATAAACAAAAGAAGGTTAAAGAAGAGGTGGTATAAAAGTTCGGATGGTGTTATGTCAGTAGCTCGGTCAAAGTGTACATTGATTTCTAAAAACAGCACCAAAATAATAGATACTATTATCAAATCGAATTTCGACGAAAATCGAGTCTAATTATACAGAAAGGTCAACAATTGCTAATGACGAAAACAATAAACAACACAACTTTAAACACACAACAACAAAACGAACCAAAACACATACAGAGACAAATACTGTTATCCGACTTATGGAGTAATACTGCTGATCATAGAGAAATAATACCAAAATAGCACGACACGTAAATGTACGCTAATTACTGACAGTGGAGGGATACAGTTGCATAATTCATCGTATTGACACAACAACGTTTCAATTTTTTTATTATTGACTCTGTTCAGCCAGGGTTCGTACAGGATGTCAGAACTTTTCCCAAATTCTTCTCCAACTAACAAACCATTTTTCAGACCAAGCTATGTTCAGTTACATACACAATTTGCAGATTCGTGTTTCAAGTTAAACAGATTTCGTATTTTCCTTTTTACCACCATTTGGCCTGCCCTTTTTTTCTTCTTTTTCTTATTCTCTTTCTTATCCTCCTTCTGAGGATTAATTGTTGACCATTATCATCAAATTCCTTTCTTCTTCTTCTCCTTCTTCCTTTTTTATTTAAAGTCTTTTCACATGAGTGATATTAGATTTATTTTACAATTATCATGCTAACAACATGTATCAGCAAGGTGCACCAGTAGAAATTTATGTTAAAAACCACCACCACCAACCAAATAAATCCACACACACACACACACACACACACACACACACACACACACACACACACACACACACACACACACACACACACACACACACACACACACACACACACACACACACACACACACACACACAATTTATTTGCAATCAACAAACATCCATATACACATTTGTGTCTGTATCCATATTGATAATTAGTTTCACTTGATCTATATCTCATGCTTACAGGACCACGCATACGCACATAATTATGCTAACACATTCATACACCCAAAATGTCGTATGCCCGCACGATGATACTCAAAAGATATTGTATAAACACTCTCGCTTACCTTTTGACAAACTTAATTTAGCTATCACACTAACGTTTATTCCACCCGTATCCTTCTCTCTCTCTCTCTCTCTCTCTCTCTCTCTCTCTCTCTCTCTCTCTCTTCTCTCTTATATATATATATATATATATATATATATATATATAAGAAGAGAGGAGAGAGAGAGAGAGAGAGAGAGAGAGAGAGAGAGAGAGAGAGAGAGAGAGAGAGAGAGAGAGAGATTATAATACAGTGACATATCCCCCCCCCACCCCCTCAAAATGACATAATTAATTTAGCTATCGCCCTCACTTTCATTCCACCCACCCCTATATAATTATACTCTCATACATATGCATCCCACCTCCACCCCACACCACCCCATCTGGTGTAA
This sequence comes from Alviniconcha marisindica, assembly GCA_018857735.1. Classification (NCBI taxonomy): domain Eukaryota; kingdom Metazoa; phylum Mollusca; class Gastropoda; family Provannidae; genus Alviniconcha; species Alviniconcha marisindica. The sequence goes on along the minus strand of JABMCL010001377.1, from coordinate 20,550 downwards.
AAAAAAAAAAAAAAAAAAAAAAAAAAAAGACCTTGCCCCAAAATGCAACCTTCCCCAAACTTTCCACACCTGGAGAACAAAGTAGCTCTGATTTCCCCAAATTCCAATTTTTTTTAAAGACCTTACCTGGACCATGTTAACCCATGCGAGTCAAAGACTGCGGAGAGTACATATTATTCCTACTGACCCGACGGTCCAACCAGAATATTAGCAACAGGCTGTGACGCCGCTTATTTTTGTAATGTGTCCTCCGGGATTCTCGCTTAAAGCAGCGTCTCCGGTTTGGGGAGTGCTGTGGCGTCAGTTGGTGATGAAGTTAATCGGTTCGGTGAATGACTAAACAAATACAAGTACAGGAGGGCCAAGTGAAATAATATACAAGGAGGCGATCAGAAATTCCGAGGACATTTTGAACGGTATTTGGGATCACAAACTGATATCATCAAGATCATCCAAACAGGTTCATATCCAGGGAATGAAGCCAAAATTGCAACAAAAAATGAGTTTCAGTGATTACGAACCTGTAAAAGGTGATTTGAGTGAGTCTAGCGATATTTGTGACCCAAAATGGCGCTTCAATAAAATGTTACAGTAATTTCCGACCGCCTCCTTGAATAGCACGGTACCCCAGACAGAAGAACGTGTCCTGGTGACATTCCATTCAAGCATGAATGATACGTAAAGGACACAATCACACTTATAATACTAACGAAATAAACCTTAAGTCATCCTCATGTAGTTTAAAATACACATGTAGTTACATGTACACACATGTGAACTCACACACCTACCCACATACTGACATGCCGGCAGTACACGCAAGTTCTACAAAATGGCGCCCGTTTCCTGTTCAGCAATGGGGACACTCACGCAAATTACCGCCAAGGCCACAGTCGCATGAAAAAAATGCATTTCATAAACTAAGAGAAGGACAGAAATAACCTACACTATTCGATTTACTATCTCTCTCTCTCTCTCTCTCTCTCTCTCTCTCTCTCTCTCTCTCTCTCTCTCTCCTCTCTCTCTCCTCTCGTCTCTTTCTAGGCTCTGCTTCCGCCTAAAATCTTCATCATAAAGTATTAAAGTTCAATCAGTTAGTCTTCATATATCTCTCCATATATTATATATATATATATATATATATATATATATATATATATATATATATATATTATTGTGTGTGTGTGTGTGTGTGTGTGTGTGTGTGTGTGTGTGTGTGTGTTGTGTGTGTGTGTGTGTTTCATAAAAATTGTGCGTGCGTGCGTGCGTGCGTGTGTGTGTGCGTGCGTGCATGTGTGTGTGTTTGTGTGAGTGTGTGTGGGTTTTTTTTTGTGTGTGTGTGTGTGCGCGCGCGCGCTATTGCTATATACTGTACATATAGTTACTGTTTGCAAGGCAATATCTTTATGTTCGAATTCGATACTTAAGGTCGTTGAAATGTATGTCAAATATATTTTGTCATGAGTTGATTGTACAGCGCAGAGAGGTTTACTCGGACAAGAGAATAGCGCTTTATACATAAAACTGAGAAATCATAAACTTTACGGGGTTTTCCAGCAAGGGAAGTAGTTTTCGTTCAAGCCCAACTCCCAAGTAATTTTAGCCCAAACCGTTAAACTAACGAGAGAGAGAGAGAGAGAGAGAGAGAGAGAGAGAGAGAGAGAGAGAGAGAGAGAGAGAGAGAGAGAGAGAGAGAGAGAGATTTTATCTACTCTTATTCCCACTCCTGGCCCAAAACGATTTTCCTTTTGAGCCAGATTTGCAGAGACTAAAAAGACCAGGCTACTGGAAATTTCATAAAACTGATAAAGTGGAACTAAGAAGCACATGCACATGCACATATACGCACACTAACAATCAATACAATGATATGCAAGTGATATAACCTCAGATACATTCTCCGCGGGAAAGGATATAATGCACGCGAATATCTCTAGGTAACAACATCTCGTACGAGAAAATAAATCTCGAACAAAATTCTGCGGGGCTAATTTTGCATGAGAGGAGTGCTTCCGGCTTGGTCATAGAGTTAAACTTACGTACGCGAGAATTACTCCGGCGTCAATATTCTGCGTACGACTCCGGAGTAAATCTCGCGGTGAGTCATTTAACCTACGTATTACACCAGCCGATGAGAGTGAGCACGAATCAGACCCACCGTGCTGCACACAGTTTAAATGGAGTATTTTGTCGTAAACGGCATACGATAGGGAGTGCCACCCTCCGGACAGCAACCAGTTTTGTGTATGTGAACAATACGTCCAACGTCATCAACAGCAAGTATTCACACTCACCTCTGTCGTGCGACTAAAGCAGTCAATACACCTGAACTTACCTCCCGTCATACTGATTTATCGGTGTGAAGTCGTGAATAGTCTTCAAACACAGCTTTATAGATCCACTCAGTTTGGATGCGATTGAGCTACCAAGCGGATCACACACGTGCTGAGTCATGTACGGAGTTTGTTCCTGTTTGCTGTAAACCTGCCAACGCGATTTCTACTTTCTGTTTTGGAAGCAGCTAGCTGATACCGTTTGTCGTCAGAGTATACTGGGGTTTTTTTAAATTATCTCAGCGCAACACTACAACGCGCACTCCCACTCTGACCTCGGAGTGTGTGTGTGTGTGTGTGTGTTTCAGACCCGAGAGTGTGTCTCGTGTCCTGTGCACTTTGCGAGCTCACTTGAGTGCCGTGAGAGACCCCGACGGTTTGCGCCTGGGTCCCAGCCAAAGATACTGATTCGGTTTCACTATTGCAATAGGCCAGCACAAAAAACTCATTCATAGTCAAACACAGTCATGGTCCGAACAAAAGGCCCAGCTCGACCGAGCCCTTAGTTTCTCGCCAAAAGAACACATCAGAGCTGTGTCATGTGTCATTTCAAGTCTAGTCAAGTCGATATACTTTAATCTTATTCATTTAAAGATCAACGTGTAAAAACAACAAAAAACAACAACAACAAAACAACAACATCAGAGCAACGTCAAAAGCATCTAAATTGATAATAATAAACATACTAGATTTTTTTTTTTTAAACGTAATACAAATTATCACAGCAGGAAACATCTCCCACCTCCCCGGACACCCACATACACACCCACACCCATGCTCCTCATGCACCCACCCTACATACACACACTACTACTTTCATCAACCAGACACTCGCACATCGTTGGATCCATGCACATCACTCAAACCTAACCAGACAGCTACCCTGGTAAAACCATACATAATGGTTAAGACTCTTCAGGTGGTGTGATCATGCCCCTTTGAGGAGTCGAACTGCAGTGGGGGGAAAAGAGTTTCCTCATCTGTTGGTTTTGTGTGGCACTGTTCTGCCCATGGGGCAAGCGTTCGAACTCCCCATACAGGGCATGCTCATGGTCCTTTAAAACAGTTTTCTCTTTGTGTAAAATCTGTTAGTCACAGAACAAGGATAAAGTCCTAACTTGACCACATTTTATTTTGGAGCTAAAACTCACAATTCTCTGTTTGCTTAGTGTTAAGATTATAAAACCAAGGAAGGAAGGAAAAGATCCAAACGTTCTCAATAAAAGAGTTATACAACAGCTTAAGAATGGTTGGATCAACGTTAAGAGATCTGAGCTTCCGCAGCAGACGGAGTCTCTGGTGCCCTTTCTTAGTGATGGCCCCGGTGTTAAGATCCCATTTCATGGTGTCTTCAAAGATCGTTCCGAGCTATTTACATGAATGGAAGCTTTCCACCGTTTCATCATGTATTTTGGATCGCTCTGTGAGTGTGCCCCGGTCTCCTAAAATAGTATCATCTCTTTAGTTTTGTTCACATTCAGGTCAAGGTATGACTCGTCACACGATTCTGTGAAGTCATGGAGGGCTGCACCGTGACCATCTTGTGCTCCATGAAAGAGAGAAAGTAAAGCACTGTCATCAGCATACTCAATCAACTGTTTTCTTGGTTACTGCGGCAGTCATCTGTATACAGAATGTAGAAGAGTAGAGAAAGAACACCCCCACCCCCCGAGGGGGGGGGGGGGGGGGGGGGGGGGGGGGGGGGGGGGGGGGGGGGGGGGGGGATCCAGTGCAAGTGACAGTTCCCGCTGAGGACGTTACTCATATCCCATATCAGAACCCATATCCCAACATGGACAGTATTGAGGTAAGTGAAAAAGGATTTCAAGCTTCTTCAGAATCTCCGACCAAACAAAGACACCCACCAGCCTTTATACTGAAGACAGGTACAAACTCATTCCAGTCCTACCATCAATATTCCAGCGATCCTGGATACCGGGCACGTGTCATATTCAAAAATAGAGACGAAAACAGCCTGCAAACTACTGACCAGTCTCTCTCACGTCGATTACTTGCAAGGTCCTGGAGTACATCGTCCACAGCAGTGTAATGAAACATTTTGATATCCGTTATCTCTTAAATGATGCTCAGCATGGATTCAAGAAGATGAGTTTATGCGAGACTCAACTCCTGGTCACTGTACACAACATCGCTAAGAACATGGCCCTCGGGGACCAGGTAGACGTAATTCTGCTCGACTTCTCCAAGGCTTTGGACAAAGTTCCCCGCCAACGTTCGTTGCACAAGCTACAACACTACGGAGTAGGCAATAAGACCCTGGGCTGGATACAGTCCTTCCTGACCGGCAGGATACAGCAAGTGGCACTAGAAGGTGCGCTATCATCATCTGCAGCTGACCTATCAGGAGTGTCTCAAGGTACTGCCTTAGGCCCTCTTTTCTTCTTGACATGTACTAGTGAATAGAACAGCTCTAGAGAATGTTTTGGTCGTTTAGGTCAGTACATTTCTCTAGAGCTGTTCTATTTTGTCAACCTCACCTGCAGTTGTTCACTCATTGCATTTACTATTAACTTACTCGATGCAGTCCAACACGCCAGTGCTAGTCTCTTTTCAGACTACAGCCTTCTGTACAGAAGAATTAAAGACCAACATGACCAGGCCCTGCTTCAAGAAGACCTCGACTCTCTCGAAGAATGGGAATACACCTGGCAAATGGAATTCAACCCAAGCAAATGGAATGTCATTCGTATCAAGCACAAAAAGTCCTGACATCCAGCTACTTCCTTCATAGGTAAACATTGGAAACAGCAAGTGCCAGCAAGTACCTGGGCAGCACCATCACAAGTGACCTCTCCTGGTCTACTCATGTTGAGGATGTAGCAGCAAGGGGAAACTGGACAGTGGAGTTCCTGCGAAGGAACTTCGGGGAGTGTACCCCGAAAGTCAAAGTCGGCGACCTACACCACAATGGTACGGCCCACTCTGGAGCATGCCTGTGCTGTCTGGAGTCTTCCCCCCTCCTCCCCTCCCCCCACACACAAGGACATCCAGCTACAGGAAAAAGTACAACCACAAGCGGCCAGGTACGTGACCAATAGCTACAAGCACCATCTCTCTGGAATTCTCTGCTGGCCACTCTAAGAAATGTACCAACACTGTCTCAATTCAAATCGCAGCTAAAAACCTTGTTTGCCAAGGCCTTCCTGTAGAATCTGAAGAAATGTGTGTCTGTGTGTGGCAGTTGAATGTAGATGGA
>JABMCL010001377.1:0-2500 GCA_018857735.1 Alviniconcha marisindica | reverse complement strand
AATTACAGCCGAACACTGAACCGTGGGTTTCTGCACGGCCCAAGCAATTGCTGGTAACGATTAGAAAAATGCCAAAGAGTGGTGGGGGGTAGAAAGCTGTTCATAGGAGGGGAGGGGGGGGGTAAAAACTGCAGTAAGGAAAACCAAGGAAGCCTTTTAAGAATAAAACAGAAGTTAGACTGAGGCGTGGCGATCCTCGGAAAGGGATCAAAAACAATGACCAGCAAAATCTGAACCGGAAGGAAGCCCAGAGCGCCTGTATAGAAACAACACACAACCGGTCGGAAGACGTCACACAAACACAAGGACAAAGACCTGAGTCGCCTAAGGATGTAAGTAATAGTAAACACGGTGTTTAACGTCCACAGCAACCATAGGCTTATTTGGGACGGGGAGATGGGGGGGAAGGGGGTATGGAGGTGAGGGAGAAGGACCATAATGATTCCTGCACTAAGATGGGCTGCGATGAGAGCCATTTTAATGTTTCATTAATTGTGAGGGACAAAGTCACAAGTCAGTGTCCACAAACACAACCTTTCTGAAGAGAAAGGAGAACCGAAGCGGAATCGAGCCGAGGTCCTTCTGCTTACCAGCCTCACGCCTTACCGCTCGGCCACACCGGCTGACCCTGAGGATGTACCTCTGGCGCAGTGTATGTAGCGTGCATTTACTCGCATGCCAGATGAGAGTTACCGCAGGCGACTCAGGTCTTTGTTGTTGTGTGTGTGTGACGTCTTTGAAGCGCTGATCATCCCCATTGCTTGTTGAGTTTGAATGAGCAGCATACCCTGAAAGAAGAGTGATCCAGAGACAGGCAAACGCGGGCGAAGGTGAGGATTCTGTTTTCGCCTAGGATTTGAACTCTTTGTAGAGTCGTGTGGATATACATGGTTCCCTCCTCCCCCAGACGTTAATGAAATTAAAGGGTCCAGTTGTGATAAGGATGGTGATGTCTGAAGGTAGCCTACTGGTTTCAAGGGCTTCAAGTCTGTCAGTGTCGGAACAACCTCTGGCGCTGATGCCGTGTGTGGAAGGGTATTGAAGAACTGTGCAGAGGAAACTGTGTGACATCATTGGCTTCATTTTCCGAGCTTCCATAGACGTATGAACATTCCTCTGGTATGGAAAACATCCACCGTCATTCCTATTCCTAAATATTCCAACCCTACTTCTAATAGTACTTGTTACGTAGACCACAGCAATACCAAACGATTTTATCCAAATCTTAAAAATCAGCCACTTGATGGCTATAGTATTTCGTCACTTGTGACATACAGCCATGCACTGGTGATGAAACGAAGACAGAGCTTCAAGTCAGTTGATTTCAGTTACACTTTATTTGTGGCATATGACAAAGGCCATTCCATTAAGACGGGTGTGTGAATAGCAGAACAGACACGCAAAAAGCCTAGAATAGATATATAGCTATTTGACACGAGCTAACTCTAGAACATGGTGGCGCAGGTAAAGTTAACCAGGTTAGTCATCAAGCACATATCACACAGGTGAAGATATATAGATGGCTCATTGCCAATGCCCAGTTAACCGTGTTAGTCATCAAGCACATATCACACAGGTAAAAAAAACTGTTTTGATAACTAGGTCCTGTGTAGGAAGAATTGCAATGGGTGCAGAACGCCCGCGGTGATCAGATCCAGTCAAGTCCAGTATGACATTAAAAAACGAAAAGAAAAGTCATCGTTGTGGCAGTCGTTGCGTGGCCTCGCTACTGGACATGCGCTGATTACGCCTAGCTACGGCAATGATTAGACAGATGTCAAGTAACCTACTGCATTTATTAGGCAGACTATGTGACAACTTGACTGCTTGCCCAAGCGTAAAAGCAACCCCCTCCCCCCCCCCTTTTTTGTGTGTTTTGTTTTGATAAACTATGTAAGGATGTAAAAGATGAAGCCGAAACGTCATGGGCACTTTTGTGTGTGTGTGTGTGTGTGTGTGTGTGTGTGTGTGTGAGAGAGAGAGAGAGAGAGAGAGAGAGAGAGAGAGAGAGAGAGAGAGAGAGAGAGTTTGTGTGTGTGTGTGTGTGTGTGTGTGTGTGTGTGTGTGTGTGTGTGTGTGTGTGTTTAATAAACAGTACCTTGCCGTTCATTTCAGATACTCCTTTTTTTCTTCTTCTTCTTTTTTTGTTTGTTTGTTTGTTTGAATTTTGTTTCAGAAGCGTCTTTACTTCTTTGCTTTCTTTTTTTAATTTTTTTTTAACTGTTCATTTGTTTGATATCCCTCTTTCCCCCTTTGACAAAATGTACAAAGGCTGTAAATGAAACGTAACTTTTTTCTTTTTTTTACAAACCATTTCTTTATCTGGCATACGTTTTTCTTTTTTTAAGAACACCTTTGGGTCTTTGTGTGTGTGCGCGCGGCTTCATGTTTAAATATAGAGCAATACTTTCAACGCCCCAACCTCTCAAAGCTTCTCAAGAAAGCTGACCCAGATCTCGGTGCTCACCAAACAGCTGTACGCAAATTGTGAGGCAACAAA
>JABMCL010003449.1:0-33823 GCA_018857735.1 Alviniconcha marisindica | reverse complement strand
CGTCCGCTGCCACGATCACACTGCCCGCTCTGGAATGGACATCAGCAAGCTGCATGATCTGCCGTGCACAAGGGAATCCACTGCTATCGTCACATTGCCTCTTATGTAATGAAATTAACAGACGGGTCTGTGCCGTGCACAAGGGAATCCACTGCTATCGTCACACTGCCCCTTATGTGATAAAATGATCTGGCTGTTCTGTAATCCAGTCGGATCGACCGCTACGATCATACTGCCGGTTATGTGATCAAATCAACAGACGGATCGGCCTCTACTGTCAGATTGCGTGCCTGCTCTGGAACTGATTCGTCCAATCTGGGACTCAAACCGCAGTTTAGACATAATCTGTCTTCCACAGAAATACTGTATCAACTTACACTTAGGTTAGCAGCTTTCATTGTAACCGACATCATCACTTTTTCGAGAACACACACACACACACACACACACACACACTCTCTCTCTCTCTCTCTCTCTCTCTCTCTCTCTCTCTCTCTCTCTCTCTCTCTCTCTCTCTCTCTCTCCCCCAGAGCTCAACGTATGACACTACCTCAGAGAACGAACTTCAACGGCCATCAGACTCTCCACGAAACGTCTCAGCAGAGAGAAGATCTGAAATAGACAATAATAAAGAAAACGCGTGCTAATAATTATGATTCGGGAACTATAATTTTCAGGAATCAGCCAAGATTCATCCAAGCTCCAACTATTAACAGTAACAATCACATCATAATACTAAAACCGAGCAGGTGGCGTCGTTAGACTTTGTATATCCCTTGAAATTATCTCTCTCTCTCTCTCTCTCTCTCTCTCTCTCTCTCTCTCTCTCTCTCTCTCTCTCTCTCTCTCTCTCTCTCTCTCTCTCTCTCTCATGTCTGTGTATATACATGAATGTGTGTATATGTATATATTCCTTCTATATCTTTTACTTATTAATTTGTTTATATTTTTGTTGTAGTTTGTTGTGTGTGCGTGTGTGTATTTTGTTGTTGTTGTTTTTAGTTTTTTTGTTTGTGTGTGTGTGTAATTTTATGTACTAATTTAATATCCATTTCTTTTTCCTTGTTGATATTGTCGTATTTCTTAAGTTTAATTTTATCCCTCCTCTTCCCCTGCTCTCTCTGTAAATTACCCATTTTTTTTTTTATTTTTATTTATTTTTTTATAGTTTTTTTTGTGTTGTTGTGTGTTTTGTGTGTTGTGTGTGTTGTGTGTGTGTGTGTGTGTGTGTGTGTGTGTGTGTGTGTGTGTGTGTGTGTGTGTGTGTGTGTGTGTGTTTATGTTTGTTTTAGACTTTTTTGCTCCATTTGTTTTTCACTACTATTTTTTTCATTTCCGTTGCAATCGCTGTCTGGTTAGTTGTTATTATTATTATTATTATTATTATTAATTATTGTTTTTATTTTACTGATGCTGTATTTGCTATAGCCTTCTGTAATAACATTTAACTGTGAATGTCTTGGTTGTTATTTAGTAGTACTTATGCAACGGCAGATATGTGAGTCGGCCTTTGACTAATATCTTCACCGTTGAGAAATAAAGTTCAATCAATCATCTCTCTCTCTCTCTCTCTCTCTCTCTCTCTCTCTCTCTCTCTCTCTCTCTCTCTCTCTCTCTCTCTCTGTTCTGTCCGTCTCTCGCTCGCTCTATCTTCCTTTCTCATCAGAGCCAGTACTACCGTTATCAGTGTATATGAATACCGTATGATAAGCATTTGATCAGCACAGGACTATAAATAGCAGGGTGAAATTTAAAAATTAAGCGTTGTCCACAGATTGCTGGTCTGAGCATTTCCATCACCATCGTGCTCTGATTTGAAAAAACACTAACGTGCACGGATCTATCTATTTTATCATCATCATTTACTTTGCTATTTCAGTCATCTCCATATGCGCAGTTACCCCCCCCCCACTCCCCCCACCCCCACCCCACCCCACCCCACTGTAATCCAGGACGTAAGCACAGCCTTGATGAACGCCTTGTACCCACCATGTCTTGCACTTGTCGTTGGATGGTGGAGCGTGACGGCTCAGAGGTCAGGTCAGCGGTTGGCAAAGTCACGTGGATGACGACTGTGAACGGTAATCGCGACACCGCTGAAATGAACACAGTGACACGTTGAAACTGTTCATTCAATACACACACACACACACACACACACACACACACACACACACACACACACACACACACACACACACACACACACACACACAACGAGAGAGAGACTGACAGACAGCGACAGAAAAAGAGTGAGCAAGTTTGAGACAGAGAGAGACAGAGAGATTCATAGAATCATAGTTAATGCAGTATACTATTATTTATCTGTTTATTTATATTGCTTCGTAACGGCATTTCAAATTGCCTATGCTTACAGAGGACAAATTTTGTATTCTTGATATAAATGGTCGCACTTGTTAAGCTGAACCGAGCACAAAGTGTCAAACTGGTTTCTGATGTTTGCTTTTGCTTTGGTTTGCTTGTGAATCACACATGGATGCCAGAGCAGGACAGGGGCCTTTAGTGTACAATTCTGACTGTTCTATTTTTGTAATTAAAATGGTTGTGTTGCATTTGTTGCTGTTTTTAACTTCTTTCTGTTTTAATTGCGATTTTGTCACAAAAAAAGAAGAAAATAAATATTCCTTAGAACCTACCAATACAAACATCACTGCTGTCCTTTTTGTAGCCTTCCTGACACACACACGTGAATCCCCCGACAGTATTCTGACACACAGTGTGATCTGTGTCAGAACAGTCGTTCCGGTTGTCAGAAGCACACTCGTCTATGTCGTCATCACAGGAACTGCCTTCCCAGCCTGCCTCGCAATGGCACGTGCCATCCACGTGGTCACATGACTGCACGTGCTGACCGGTACAGTCACAGGTCTGTGTGCAGCCGTCACCGAAAGAGCCCTCAGGACAAGCTGCAGACAGAGACAGACTGATGTAGGAAACAACACTGTTGTCAGAAAAACAGACACTGCTGTCAGAAAAACAGACACTGCTGTCGGAATCAAACACCGTTGCTAGAAGAAACAGACACTTCTGTCAGAAACAGACTTACCACATGTCCGAAAAAAAGATAGAGACAAACTGCTGTCAGAAACAGACTCCTGCACTGTTGTCCGAAAAAAAAGACATAAACAAACGTCCGTCAGAAACAGATTCACTGTTGTCAAAACAAATACACAGAATAACTGCTGTCAAAAATAGCGAGAGACTCAACTGGGGTCATAGGAAAAAATGACAATTATAATTCATTGCTCCCAAACTTTAGAGACAGACTCACTGAAGCCAGATATAGAGACAGAGTGACTGCTGTCTGAAACAGAAACAGGCTCACTGCTGTTGGTGAACGTGCAAAGCCGGAGACCGTTAATGTTTCAGTACATTCCCTGTGTGATTACCTTTGCAGACCCCATCCCTGTTTTTGGTGTAACCAGTGTCACATGAACAAAGATGGCTGCCCTCAGTGTTGCTGCAGGTGGCATGGTCTCCACACGGACTGCTCTGGCATTCATTGACGTCATCAGAGCACGTGACACCTTGCCAACCAGGTTTACAGATGCACGAGCCGGACACGTGGTCACATGACGATGTGTGTTCAACGTTGCACGTGCATGATGACAGGCAGTCTGTGCCGAAGGTGCCTTGAGGACATGCTGTTGAGACAGCAGAAAATTTTAGTTTCAAGTGTTACTGTAACTGTAACTTTTGCTTAACTGGCTATACCAGTGTTCTGTGGGAGGTTCTTCCGCCAAGATACAGGAAACGATATATGAAAACGAAATATGCCTTGTTTAAACAGAGCTTTTTTCGAAAGGTTATTTAACGTACATCAAGAGGAAACGGTGTATAATGATTAATTAAATAACTGCCTTGTTTAAACGAATGCTTTTGTGACAGGTCCCTTAACCGACATCAGCAGGAACCCGGATCAAACAATGTCTTGTTTAACTAATCTGCTCAACATACCTCTGCATGTGCGAGAGTCATCGTTGAGCAGGAAGCCATCACCACAGCTACACGTGACGGAAGTGACGTCACCGCTGACTTCGCAAATGTCGTCACAGGCTCCTTCCGCACACCAGTCCACCTCTGGTTGGGGACGAAGACAGAGAGGCAGGTTTGGCTAGTATTGTGTTTTTCATTAATATTGTGCTTTTCGTAGTTCAAACAAGCATTCATACTGTACGTGGGATTGGACTAGCAGAGCGATGGTTCATGCATAGTAATTATATCCCCGCCGTGCGATTGAGGCTTTGTAGAGACTTCAGCGAGAAAGGTGTGAATGCAGTGTCAATTCACAATTTTACTTAGCTGCTTGGATTTAGAGACTGGATTTTAACGTCCTGTCAACTGCACAGGGCAACCTCAGGATGGTGAGAGGTGGAGGGGGGGGGGGGGGGGGGGGGGGGGGGGTAGGGAGCGAAGGAAGAGAAAGAGAGATTAATCAACAAAGGTTAAAAATCAAATAGACTCATCAATAGCAAAACAATGTGAGAAATAGACATAAACAAGAATTTCCAAAAAAGGGACTACATGGTTGTTAATAATTAAACCACTCACTTAAATAATTAACTCTATCACTCCCTGGTGACAATTATTAAACCATTCACTCAAATGATTAACTTTATCGCTCACTGGTTCACTAAATCAAGCAAACAGTCAACAGAGAAATTAACTCACGTTGGAAGGTACAAGTGAAGCCATCTGACCCTAACGTATAACCCGTGTTGCAGAAGCACATCTCTTGGTCATTGTCATTGACGTAGCATCCCCCGTTGGTGACGTCACAGTCCTCACGTGTGCATGACTTGGTTGCTGCGTGAAATTGAGAAATATATTGAAACATTAAACACACACACACACACACACACACACACACACACACACACACACACACACACACACACACACACACACACAGTAAACTAAATGATCACCCCTTCCACCGTCGACGACTATCGGAAACTGCCACATACTATGTTTTGGTGCATGCTTTGCTTGCTGGATTGTTTGCTTTTTATTGTTGTCGGTTCTTGTGTCTTTTATTTCATTGTTTTCTACTAATCTTTTCATTAACTTTTTTCTATTTATTTCTCTGTCTGTGTCTGTCTGTCTGTCTGTCTGTCTGTCTGTCTGTCTGTCTGTCTGTCTGTCTCTCTCTCTCTCTCTCTCTCTCTCTCTCTCTCTCTCTCTCTCTCTCTCTCTCTCTCTCTGCGTCTCTGCCTGCCTGTCTCTCTCTCTTTTTGTCTCCCTCTTTTAAAATGTATAAAACAGCAGTGAACATGAGAACTCTACACATTATATTCCATTCTGTGATCAACATTTAGCATCCCTGGAGCTGCAAATGTTTTTTACTCAAATGTGCTGTTGTATACTGCCTAGTGCACAAAAGAGAACGAACATTTAAGTAACGAGCATTAAGAGAAAGTCGAGGTGACGTACCACTACATGTGACGCCATCGTTGTTCAGTACGTAGCCAGGGACGTGACAGGAACAGCGGTAAGAGCCGGCAGTGTTGTCACAGCGCTGTGCACAGGCGTGAGTAATGCTCAGTGAGCACTCGTCTACGTCTGAAAGTCAAAAAACCAATGGCACAGTCAGTGATATAACCAGGGACGTCGTAGGGACGCGGAAACAATGCTTATGGTGTCGGTATTTCGTTGGTTAACTGCTACAGGATATTATGCTCAGTGAACGCTTGTCTACGTCTGCAAGACACCTAGTCCGGATGATCAAAATCAACATTTTATCGATTTTCTCTAGTGACTGTGGCATGGTTCACACTTTTTATAGACTTCATCCTTGGCCTACAAAAATCCCCAGTTATGATAAACTAGTTGTATCAACATGTTGCAGTTTTCTCGTTTTCACTTGCCTTAATTCCTGCATGTTGTTGCCCACACAAACAGAGTGCAATGTTTGTACAAATCTGGTGTCCATTTTGCGACCATGCTGTTCAAAGGTTTTCAAACACGTCTGACTTTTAGGAGCAGAATAAAAACTAGAACAGCCATTCGACTGAAACAAGGAGAAATTCCGGGGGCTGGGGTGGGGTGGGGTTTGAGTTCTAAAGAAGTTTCAGACTAGGGGTGACGATTGATTTGACCCTTTCACTGCTACGATGTCGCTTGAAAATAAAAGAGCAAAATCTGAAATCACTGAGCCTTTTTTTCTTTTCTTTTCTTCAAAAAGGCATATGAAATGATTTCCATCTAGATGCACAGTATCGAAAGTAGATTTATCATGGGATCGGAAAATATACTGTTTGCAAGCATGTGTGAGCATGTTTCAGCCCCAAATGTTTATGGGTTATGGCAGGAAAAGGGCTAAAAACCAGCTCTCAGCGACAGAAGGCTGACATACAAAATCAATAATAGTGGCTAAAAGGTTGCTTACTTATCATTCGGTGCCGCAGAAATCTCTTGTTTCAAGCGTTACATGATTCTTCAGATAGCAACGTTACCTGTACACTCTCCTGTGTTGGAGTCCAGAGAAAAGCCATTGTTACACAGACATCGGTAACTTCCGGCGCTGTTCTCACACCTCTGACTGCATGGTTGACGTGGCACATTCATCAATATCTGCACGTGACCATAGCAACGTTCATATTAAAGGCTTGTACGAAAAGCCCTTTTGTTTTATTTTGGCGATTCATGGACATCAGTATTGATACTAAAATGAAAAAAACTTTCTTTCATGTTACCGAAAGTGTAATGCTTCAAATTCAGCACATGGCATATACTGCAACTGCAGCCAAGTTATTATGCAGAAACCATATAAATCACCATCGTTTCAAATGCCATCCAGTATTACTAGTTGTAACATAATCATGTCATTTTGTTTCGGACAGTCATTGAAAATAATTCAAAATAATAAATTACCATCAACAAAAACAAGAAGAAGAAGAAGAAGAAGAAGAAGAAGAAGAAGAAGAAGAAGAAGAAGAAGAAGAAGAAGAAGAAGAGCAAACAACAACAACAACAACAACAAACAACAACACACAACACACACACACACACACATACACACACACATACACACACACACACACTAACACACACACACACACACACACACACACACACACACACACACACACACACACACACACACACACACACACACACACTAATTGCCGAAGAGCAGAAGACAGTTGTGCTTGTCCTTTATCAATCATTGATAGATAGTCTAAATTTGGTAGACTCGCGTGTTGTGATCTTGCATGGCATACGCCCAAAGGAAGTTACTATATATTCTATGCATTACAAATAGCATTCATTACCTTGACAACCAGTGTCGTTGTCCATGGCGTAGCCCTGGTCACACTGACACCTGAACCCTCCATCAAAGTTGACACACCTGGCCCCCTTGCTCTCACACTGCTGACGCGTGCTCTCCACGTCACACTCGTTGACGTCACGATGACACTTGTCTCCTGTCCACCCCGTCATGCACACGCAGCCCGTGATGACGTCACAGTGGCTGGCTCCCGCTCCACAGGCACAGACGTTGCTGCAGTTGGCACCGTAGGTCCCAGAGGGACAAGCTTTCATGAAATAATAAGATATCAGCCTAAATATCGTAGGTTGCAGAAGGACAGGTTGTCAAAGTGTACAGAAAATAATAAATTAAACATCGATGTCCTATATCCATAGGGCTGATATGTAAATGTTAACAAAAATGATGAGACACCACGTGCCGTAGGTTCCATCACTGTCCAGCTATACATTTACAGGTTTTCTCACTAATGTCCGCTCTACCAACTGACACAGGTCATGCCATCATTGTCCAACTATACTTACTGACATAAACTATGTATTGTCATAATTGTCCAGGTATACTGACTGACACAGGTCTTGTTATCATTGTCCATCTATGTTTACTGACACAGGTCTTGCTGTCATCGTACAGTTAGTTATACTTACTGACACATGCATTTCATCATTGTCCAACTATACGTTTTAAAACTGACCTTGTCGTCATTGTCCAGATACACGTACTGACACAGGCCGTGTCATTATTGTTCAGCTATACTGACAAAGGCTTTATCATCATTGTCCAACTATGCTTACTCAGGTCTTGTCATCAGTGTCTATCTATACTTTCTGACACAGGTCCTGCTATCTTTGTCCAGCCATACTTACTAACACAGGTCTTTTCATCATTGTCCAGCATCGTGCCAGGCGGACAGGAACAGGTGAAGCCGCCGTCAGTGTTTGTGCACGTGTGTGAACACGTGTTGGCACTCTCCCTGCATTCGTCTATGTCTGTGACAATACAAACATGCATAACACTCTCACTGTACTCGTCTATGTCTGTGACAATACAAACATGCATAACACTCTCACTGCATTCGTCTATGTCTGTGACAATACAAACATGTATAACACTCTCACTGTACTCGTCTATGTCTGTGACAATACAAACATGCATAACACTCTCACTGTACTCGTCTATGTCTGTGACAATACAAACATGCATAACACTCTCACTGTACTCGTCTATGTCTGTGACAGTATAAACATACACAACGCTCTCACTGCATTCTTCTATGTCTGTGACAATACAAACATACGTCAGTGTTGTTATTTAATTGGTATGAACTTTCTTAACACTCTCATCAAGACTGTTCATACACCAACGCGCTGCCATGATAGCTGCGTTTAACTGTGTCTGTCGCATTAAAAACATCCATGTGTGTCGATCGTTATGCAACGAATGTCCAGCTACACTTACTGTTGGTAGAACGTGTGAATGAAAACGAAGACAGGGGCAGTACTGACGTGGGTTCTGTTTCCCGGAGAGCAATGGACTTTTTCGTCCCACAGTCCACTTTCAGTGGGGACTGTCACGGTGTCAGCTAGTACCGCCCCCGTGTGCATCAGCAGCTATGCGCCCGTTAAAGATCCACAAATCTGTCAGGCATATCATTGACTGGACACACGAAGATACTGCTCATAGTGGTATGGCCATCCTATTGTTCTATGTCTACAGCCCACAGCACAGTCTCCTACCTGTACAGGTGTGTTGGTCAGTGTGTCGTGTATACCTAGTGTTACGGAAACAGACACCACGGTCAGCTACCTGTCCAGGTGTATTGGTCAGTGTGCACAATGTGTACCTAGTGTTATAGAAACGCACATCGCGATCACTAACCTGGACAGATGTGTTGGTCAATGGGTAGTGTGTACCCAGTGTTACAGAAACACACAGCCCGATCACCTACCTGTACATGTGTGTTGGTCATAACCTACCTGTATAGGTGTGTTGGTCAGTGTGTAGTGTATACCTAGTGTTACAGAAACACATCGCGGTCACCTACCTGCACATGTGTGTTGGTCAGTGTGCAGTGTGTAGCCAGTGTTACAGAAACGCACATCACGGTCACCTACCTGTACATGTCTGTTTGTCAGTTTGCAGTCTATACCCAGTGTTACAGAAGCACACAGCACGGTCAGTGGAGTCCAGTGTACAGCCATGGTCACAGGACAGATTCTCTACCTCGGCACACGGGTCAAAGACTGGAATGGAACACACATAAAAAACAAATCAGCTGGCTTCAAAACAAGTTATGGCGGATGTTCATGTGATAACTATAGACACCAGCTGCAATCAAACGAGGCAAATATCAATCGTTTGAAACCTGAATCAGACTCGAATCACTGTGCATTCCACCAGTCAGCCCAGGAACGGTGGTCAGACCGAAAGTTTGTGGAGGAAAGAGATGAAGAACTAAGGACGTTGGAAGTCATGGCTCGGTGCAAACATAGCAATCGTCAACAGAATTACTGCCTGGGTCCGGTAGGTCCGGTCAGCGGAAATGCAATCAACACGGCTTTTTAAAACAAGCGTTTCGGTCTAAAGTTTCTACCTGATCAATTTAACATGTTGGGACAATTTCGAGAAATCACACGTTTTACTCACTTTGAGAGCAGGTGGTACGGTCGCTGTTGAGCCGGTAACCATAGTTACAGTCGCAGTTGTAGGTTCCTCCTACGTTGACGCAACGCTGCTGACAGTCGTCGGTGTTCGCTGCACACTCGTCTATGTCTGAGGAGATAAACATACTATCAGTACAGACAAGTACCACTCCCCCGCTACAGATCACCCTGGGGTTACACTTGCATGAAAGTATGCTGTTACTGGTCAGACCAAGTGACACGTTACACTTGTATGACACTATGCCGCTACAGGTCACCCTGGGGTTACACTTGCATGAATCTATGCTGCTACAGGTCAGGCCTAGAGACACGTTACACTTGTATGACACTATGCCGCTACAGGTCAGACCTAGAGACACGTTACACTTGTATGACACTATGCCGCTACAGGTCAGACCTAGAGACACGTTACACTTGTATGACACTATGCCGCTACAGGTCAGACCTAGAGACACGTTACACTTGTATGACACTATGTCGCTACAGGTTAGACCTAGAAACACGTTACACTTGTATGACACTATGCCGCTACAGGTCAGACCTAGAGACACGTTACACTTGTATGACACTATGTCGCTACAGGTTAGACCTAGAAACACGTTACACTTGTATGACACTATGCCGCTACAGGTCAGACCTAGAGACACGTTACACTTGTATGACACTATGCCGCTACAGGTCAGACCTAGAGACACGTTACACTTGTATGACACTATGCCGCTACAGGTCAGACCTAGAGACACGTTACACTTGTATGACACTATGTCGCTACAGGTTAGACCTAGAAACACGTTACACTTGTATGACACTATGCCGCTACAGGTCAGACCTAGAGACACGTTACACTTGTATGACACTATGCCGCTACAGGTCAGACCTAGAGACACGTTACACTTGTATGACACTATGCCGCTACAGGTCAGACCTAGAGACACGTTACACTTGTATGACACTATGCCGCTACAGGTCAGACCTAGAGACACGTTACACTTGTATGACACTATGCCGCTACAGGTCAGACCTAGAGACACGTTACACTTGTATGACAGCTAGGTGGTCTACCCACAGATACCTCTAACTAAGCCATTGGCTGCGGTGCCAGAAGTACTGAATATGAGCTATTCAAAGTTGGTGAGTAGTGCTAGGGATTCCTCAGAACGATGGCGTGATGGCTGTTCGTGAGCGTTCATACGCCACCCTGAAGACAGTAAAATCGGGGGGGGGGGGGGCATAGAGACAAGCCAGAAAGAGACTATGTGGGAGAAATAGGTATAAGAAAGACAGAGGGATACACAGACAGGCAGGCAGGGAGACACAAACAAATAGTAAGTATAAATACCGGGTTTCAACGGCCATATAACCTCCAATGCTATACGCCTATCAGGGCGAAAGAGACAGACACACACTTACACTGAAAGAAACAGAGAGAGAGAGAGAGAGAGAGAGAGAGAAGAGAGAGAGAGAGAGAGAGAGAGAGAGAGAGAGAGAACAAAGTCAATTACCTGTACAGGTGCCGTTAACTTTCTGGTAGCCTGTGAGACAGGAACAGAAGAAAGAGCCAGGGACGTTACTGCATCGTTCGTGTTGTCCACACGCTGCCCCACTGCTGCACTCATCTACATCTACAAAAGTAAGCAGGAGGTCAACAGAAACGGATTAACATGAACAAGCGCATTGCACTAAAATGGTAAATAAATCGAAGACACTGCACGTGGCATTGAAAAAAATAAAAATCTTATTAACCCGCATCGTTATAGACAAGCCACTTTGATAGCACCGTCAACATTGGCACATTGGCACGGTGTATAGATTTGCGGTGGTGATATTGTTTCACCCCGAAATATATAAATAAGTATATAAATTAAAAATGATATTTTGTGTTCTGTTTCAATGTTTCAACTGCCCTGTTAGAGTAACAGCAAAAACAAAACAGAGGGAGAGAGAAATAAATCAAAATCAGCCACACATGAAAGCACTCGCCAAACAATGGCAAAGAGGACCTTAATTGTTATATTCATACTGGGGAACCGTGTCTACATTGTAACATAGTGTTTAATTCTGCTGGAGCGATTACACGGTTATAATTAAGCTTGGAATATTCTTGGAATAAACAAGCCGACGTGTAGACGGTTGACAGTTTCCAGTCACTGAATCAGACACAGTTGGTATGGACACGGAAATATATAATGAAATGCGTTACGCAGTAAGAATGGTGACGTTACCTTGGCATACGCCGTCATCGTTGATGGCGTAACCTTCCCGACATACACAGGTGTAAGAACCGTTGTTGTTGCTGCACACCTGTCCGCCACCACACACATCCGGGTTCTCTTCACACTCGTCCACGTCATCCTGACACTGACTTCCGGTCCAGCCGCTGCGACAGACACAGCCAGTGACCGGGTGACAGTCCAGACCACGCCCATTGCACATACAGGTCAGCCGACACTCGGGGCCGTACTGTAGACTGGGGCACGGAGAGCACGTGCGCTGATCGGCGTTGAGCTGGAAGCCGCCGTAACAGGAACAGGTGAAGCCGCCCTCCGTGTTGTTACACGCCTGAGTGCACAGACCGTCTTCACACTCGTCGTGGTCCACGCACGTCTTGTTGTCTGCCGGGTCAAGGTCGTAGCCAGAGTGGCAGAAGCACAGAGGGACCAGGCTGTTGGTGGAGGGATCCCGCACAGCCCGGCAGCTCTGACTGCAACCGCTGTCTGCACAAATGGTTTGGCTTTCATGGGTCTGAACACAGTCCCTAGAGTTGATGAGAGTGTAGCCGTCTTCACACAGACACTGGTAGCCCCCTTCAGTGTTGTTGCAGACTTGCTGACAGTCGTCAGACTTCTCGGCGCACTCGTTGACGTCAGCGCAGGAGCGGAGATCGCCGGCGAGCCGGAAGCCAGTGGAGCAGGAACACTGGTAACTGCCTGCTGTGTTGCTGCAATTGGTCTGACAGTCGTTCAGGTCCTCGTTCTCACACTCGTCGACGTCCAGACACATACTGGGTTGACCTAAACCGAGAGTGAAGAATAGTCTAATGACACACTAACCAGTGACACAGAACAACAATACTACTCTGCGAAAAACAGTATATGGCTCATACGCATCAGCGTTCTTCGTGCTATCATATCATACTAACACTGGGAAACGTAAAAGCTTCAAAGGAAGCAGTTACAATGTTGCAATCTGAAACAGACCGAAGCCCAGAGCGCTCGTGCTGAATCAACACACGAAAGAGTTAATTAGCGATCGACATACTTTACACAAACACAACAGTACAGTCCTAAGGACGTATATACCCTCCATTTCACTTCAAATATTTCATTTTGAACAAATACCTATTTCCCATTGCGTTTAATACGTCGGATCATTGTTCCAAATTTGAGGCTCATTGGGCTTGAAAATATTACAGAAAAACAGGCGCGGGAGCGCACGCACACACACACACACGCACGCACGCACGCACGCACGCACGCACGCACGCACGCACGCACGCACGCACGCACGCACGCACGCACGCACGCACTGCCTCTCTCTCTCTCTCCTCTTCTCCTCTTCTCTCTCTCTCTCTCCTCTTACCACACATGCTCTCATCAACACCCCCCCATCCCCCCCTCTCCTCCTCACGCACACACACATATCACACATCATACAAACCGCGGCACACACCACACAACACCTCTCCTCTCCCCCACCCACATCTATCTTCCTCTCCCTCCACACCCACACACACATCTCTCACACACCACATCACACACACACACACACACACACACACACACACCACACACACACACACACACCTGCAGGAGAAGTGTAACCAGCAGGACACGGTGTGCACGTGTAGCCAACGCCAGAGACCCCTTGCTGGTCAGGGGTCAGGTCAACACAGGTCTGCAGCGGGTGGCAAGGACTGGATGAACACGCGTCATAGTTCTCCGAGCAGTCCACACCGGTCCACCCTTGGGAACAATGGCGTGAATGTTACAAAACCACCACTACCCGCAACAAAGCAACAAATCCCACAGGGGTTTTAGGGACAAGCCACTCATATTTTGGTGTAATGCTCAATTCAGTGTCAGTTATAATCTACTCCATTTTTCGAAGAACAGAAACGCCTTGAAACACAACGACATAAACGTGGTGTGTAAGGGGGCGTGGGGGGTAGGGGAGTTAAAAAGAGTCAGTTAAGACATTTACTAACAGTTAAGTCATTTACTGCTTCCAGCAGCCGTTACATTGGCAGAAGTGAGGGCTGATCTTTTTCTTTCTTTCTTTCTTTTCTTTTGGAAGTTCAGTTCGGTTCCAGATAATCTGTAAAGACTCTAAATAGTTCTATTGTCCATCTCTCACAAATCGTCTGGTTTAGATTGGCCTTCTTTCGTCCTTTCAGGCTTGATCATCGACCGGTGTCTTGAATTGCTACGCTTCCCTCCTCCATGCTGGAATGTCTTGGGCTCTAACCCCCAAAACGGTTTCTCAAGCTACTCAGCAGTTCGGATCTACCCAAACGCAAGCCATTTCGGACTGTCTGTCTGCTAGTATGTTTTCATGGTAATCCCGCCTCAGTCCACCATGTCGTGCACATCAGTCCAGGAACAATCATTGCATCAGTTCGTGAAATTATAAATACAAACGGTCAGGAACTCGAACTGTTATAGCAACAATTCAGTCTGAGCAGTTCTTACCGGCAGAACAGACGCACACGGCATGTTGAAAATACAGGCCTCCGGTCGACTTCTGGACTTTGGTGAAGTCACAGTCACCATGACCGTTACAACCAGAACACACGATGACGGAAATGGACCGAACCACAGACTGGCCGTTGTTGGAGTCCAGAGCGTACACTCTGCAACGTACACACACATAAACGCACGCACACACACACACACACACACACACACACACACACACGCACGCACGTACGCACGCACGCACGCACGCACGCACGCACACACACACACACACACACACACACACACACACACACGTGGGAACTGCGTGGTCAGATTTAAAAGCAATAGTCAATAGTGCGGTGAAAGTGCAGCACAACTTGCATGTAATTGTAATGTTCTGCACCCACCTCCCGGCAGTAGCTCCAACACGTTTGAGTACCTATACTATAGGTTATTTAGCCCCATAGACAACTTCATAGAATATTGCGCGTTTGGCTGTCGTCTTTCATGCCGTGTTCACAGTTATAATATTACTTTCAGCTGACGTAAGAAAGGTTATACCTTAATTACGCTGACTGACTGACTGTTGGGGCTTATCGTCCACAGAAACCTCTTACGGTGTCATAGGGACAAGGGGGTGGGGGTGGAATCTGGTGCCTATGAATAGCTCGTCCTATGCGCAAAAGCAAGCAAGACCGCCACCAACAAAATAATAGATACTGCTGTGGTGGGATGTCAGCCAGTGCAAGGCAACTTGTGTACTTTGCAAATTGCTCTTTCAACAGTTGTGGGGAATAAATCACAAAGACAGTGCTTGTCCACATAAACCAACTGTTGAGAACAACTCAGCAGAAAGACAACCTATCTACCTACTACAGCCCAGCTCCCTGCTCACACAGCCCCTGGCCTCTCTCCTCCTTATAATTATACGTTTTGTCTTCCTCCTATTAAAATGTATTTCCCTGAATATAAAACCCGCGAGCAATCATTTCACTGCCAAACCATGCCGCTGTATAAACGTGAGTTAGGCCAAAGGTGATAACTTCGACCCAGCCAGCAGTGGACAAGCCGGCCCTCTTAGACGTGTTGCCAGATTTGGAGGGATCAGCGTTCCCTTTTCTTTGACTCTTACTTTTCCAGCGGATGGACATCATGAATGTTTGGCGCTGGAATAAGTGCACCCATTACCTGGCCATTTTGCCGCTTATATATCAACCTATTTTACAAGTACATCCTGTTGTGGTCACCCCTACCCCCTCCCAACTACATTCCCACCCTCTGGTCAGTTATAAAGCGATTCTCACAGTCGGTGATCAAGACTGTAGTAGGACGCAGGCAAGTGGCTTTGGGTGGGATTACTTTATACAGCACCTTCTAATATTCTAGTATCTTCCCACTGATTCTAGCAAAATAACCAGGTATCGGATTAACAGGTACATAATTTATATGGGCCCTGTCACGGTCACCATTATTCTCGTTTGCTCACCGAATTTCAACCGGCTGTCGACTGTTAATGGTGGCGGTGATCTCCCCTGTCTGAGAGTCAATTTGTAGAGCACCGTTCCCATCATGCACCAGTCTGTAGGTCACTGTGTCACCTACATCCCGGTCGGTGGCACTGATGCTAATGCTGGTAGGCACGTCTGACGTCACGGTCACGTTGTCAGGGACTTGAAGGTCAGGCAAAGAGTTTTCTGCGGAACAACAACGAACCTGGCAAGTTACTTCTAATTTTGGCAAGGACAATAATCACTTCACACTAAGTGAAAATAATGACAAATGGATAATGGAACTTTAGCCCTTTAGTGCTTCCATCGTTCTGACCGCTCAGTTATTTTCTTTATATTTAACGCCCAATCAATCGCGACGTTGGATGACGTTGATGACGACGGCAATCATTGTTAGTAATAATAATAATGGTGATAATGATGATGATGACTTGTACAGCGCATTTTATAATCAGTACGAATAAAACCTTATATATATATACTAAACTCTGTAGAAAGACGACTTGCTATAAGATTGTTAGTCTGGAAAAGGACAACAGCAAAATCATGATAATAGTTTCAGATATTGTCTTACTAAAACTCTAAGCAATAAAACCCCAAATGTTCAATGTAAATGAACGAGTAACGTACAGACAGATATGAGTACGAGAGAGAGAGGTAGAGAGAGAGACAGACAGAGAGACAGAGACAGAGAGACAAAGAGAGACAGGGACAAACAAACAGACAAACAATGAGTGAGCAAGACAGAGGGAGAGACAAACAGACAGACATAGACAACGAGCAAGCAAGACATAGTCTAGATAATTGATGAAATGATAATCACTGATATCAGCATTGTCCATCAGTGCCGTCTCTCTGGTCTGCTTGGTCTTCATGGCAAAAGTCTCGCTGCCAGACACCACGTAGTCATAGATACAGGCCGTGTCGCTCGCTCCGCACACGTTCTCTCCAGCCTGTCTCTGAGCCGCCGTCATCTCGTCCTTGAAGAGGGGAGTGAACTCCGGGTGGGCGTAGTCTGAAGGTCCTTCTCTGGGGCCGTAGCGAAGCACGCTGCTTTCCTCGGTTACCGCCCCTGGAAACAAGGTTGAATCGTCTAATGATGAATCCTACATGAACATACTGAGAGAAAGAGAGATAGTGAGAACGAGAGGCAGACAGGCAGCTAGACTTGGAGAAGGAAACTCAGATAAAAGCAGACACACGGCGGAAAAAAAGACCGACAAACACAGTGAAAAAGAGAGACAGTGAGAACGAGAGGCAGACAGGGCTAGACTTAGAGAAAGAAACTCAAATAAAGACAGACACACGGCGGAAAAAAAGACCGACAAAGACAGTGAAAAAGAGAGACAAAAACTCGGAAAGCTTCAGAGGCTGAGACAGCCACAGAAAAGTTCAAAACGAGAGAGCGCGCTCTAGAGAGAGACAGACAAAGAGTTACCAACAACCACAGAAGCAGGGATGGAGGCACTGGTTGTGGGGGTAGGGGTGGAAGAAAGGAAGGAAGGAGAGACAGGGGGGTAGAGGGGCAGAAGCAGAAAGGTGGACGTAAGTATGCTGCAGAAGCAGCTTACAGACATAAAGACACAAGGAATTGAGAGACAAAATCAGAATCAAGAACCAAAGCCTTACAGGCATTGCCGAACTGTTGATGCAGCTGTCTGTCAGTCAGCGTGTCACTCAGCACAGTTCCATCAGGAAGAACAAAGTCGTCCTCCTTCACCTTGTTGTAGTTTCCCAGAAGGCCTTTCGTCTGGTTCCGGAACTCTTCAGGCACGGAGATGGCCACGATCAGAGACCGAATCCCCACCGACACGGACAAGCTGATTCCTGAATGAAGGAAATTTCAACAATGACCATTCTCGTTCATGTTATCTGTAACATGGCACTATAAAAACCACTGCACTTATTCGATTAGGCGCTGGGATAATAATTATGCCTGTATTGTCTGTGTTGCCCTGTATTGTCTGTGGAACAGTCAAAGAATTACCAGCCGGTAAAGATATTCAGTAAGTATGGCGTACACGTTCTTGTTCGCTAATGGTGTCGTTCGCTTAAAGATGTCAATAAGCACTGTTTTGGTCATGAACGTCTGAAAACATACACAACAGATGTTACAAAATTTGACTTGCAGATTCTAAACTTTCTTTTTCGTTTTACTTTTTTATGTATTTTTATTTTATTTCTTATTCAGTCTTCGAGTTTTGGCCGTGCGGGTTATCTTACCAGACGGAAAGGTGGCAACCAGACTGCCGTTGTCTCTCATCAACATCAAATCGTCATCATCCACAATGAAGTCATCGCCTTCCTCGTGGAAGCGACGACTGTAGTCAATGTCGGCGCCGTAGATGATCAAAGCTGCAATGAAAAATAACGGGCAACAACTATCAATACCGAAAGTGATCAGCGATAACTCACAAAAATTCATGCAAGTTAACTTGAAGACGTGGGGTTTGTTAAGTAGACCTAAATCCAAACACATAAAAGTTTTAAAAAACGCTATTTCTTAGCTAATAAATAGCGTTCTTTTTTAACCTTTTATGTGTTTGGATCTTGTTTTAGAACGCGCTTCCAGTCATTCTTTTTTAAGAATACCTAGGCTTTGCTTTCGTTGACCACGAATGACAGTTAGATTTTCTGCTCAGTTCTATACCTTTTGTGTGAAAATGGGTAATCATAGATTTCATACACATTAGTTCGTTTTAAGTCGACAAACATTGGAGGCTTATAGTGCTTGACAGACGTGACATAGCAAAGGAAGAGATATGGATGGCATACGGTTACTAGCTGTCACCTGGCATGCGAGTAAATACATCACGAGGTAGATTAAACTTCACCAAGCTAACATCTTCATCATTCCTTTGGCACTCACAGTTATTGGTATTGGGATCCAGCTCCACAAAGACTCGGGTTCCATTCTCCTGCGCCCCAAAGGCCGTGAAGACTGTGGCATTGACCACCGAGCCACTGTCTGTCACCATCAATGACGTGCGCCCTTGAAGGACGAAAGTCAGGTTCCCGGAAGTGACGTCAATCAGAGTGTACTCGCCCCAGCCGTTGAAGGTGTACTCACGCTCGTCCAGGGTGATGATGTGGGGGTCTCCGAACAGCCAGGCTGACATAGCAAACATAACGAGCTTGAAAGTACTGTGAATATTGCATAATATGCAGTGTTGATGTGTTGTGAATGAACAGTCCCGACTGCATGCAATGACTGGCGACTTTTGATCTGACCATCCTGTGGTACTATGTTGTCTGGTGACAATGCACAATGATCTGTGTATAATTCAGCATTTAGATGACTGCGTTTTGCCTTTTTTGGTAGCAAGCAGCTCTGTAGGGGTAAACTATGCAATGCGGTTTTAGGGCAGCAGCTTAGGTCGACAGACTGTACACTCACTGAATCTGAAAGGGATCTGCGCCCGACAGTCCCCGATGGGTCTCAAAGAGTAGAAGAAAAAGCAGTTGAAGGGTGAGGCGGACGGGTCACAGCAGGCATCGTGTCCCTCCTTGTCCTCCCGTTCATAGAG
The DNA here is from genome assembly GCA_018857735.1 of Alviniconcha marisindica. NCBI lineage: Eukaryota > Metazoa > Mollusca > Gastropoda > Provannidae > Alviniconcha > Alviniconcha marisindica. The sequence goes on along the minus strand of JABMCL010003449.1, from coordinate 14,158 downwards.
CTCCTTGAGGTGCCAGTAGCTGGGGTTGTAGGCCAGGGCGTGGCCGGCGTAGGGAGGGTACATGATCAGCTGTTGGTAGGTGAGAGGGTCCGAACTGTCCGTCGAATAGCAACACTCCTGTGGAGCAAACAGGTCCAACACATCAGAAACGATGACCTCTTCCCTTCCCTCTATTTGTTAGACAGAACCACTCACTCTCTTCTGTAGTGAAATGAAGCTGGAGAGGACTTGGATATGTCCTTCCTGCGAATGCAGACACACTCACCGTAACGACAAATTAAAAATTAAAAACAGACCCAAGGAGACATACTTATAATAATAATAAATAACTTTTACACAACGAAATTTATTCTCCGACCTACACAAAGTCATTACACTTGACGACAAACATTCTCAGACATTCCCAGCTTGAAGTAAGAAGAATATCAAAGGTAATGTGTTCCAAAAGGTACTGTATATAATTATGGCAACTAATAATATGCAGTTATGATGTAAGACAGTTGTTCCCAGAGAAGTGAATAAGAGAAGGCGGCCTCATGTGGGAGACGGCGGGATGCGAGGCTGCAGACCGGAAGATGTGGAGAACACTTGTGGAAGCTTTACGTCTCTCCACGGGCACAGAGACAGAGAGAGACACAGAGAGAGACAGAGACAGAGAAAGACAGAGACAGAGACAGAGAGACATAGAGAATGTGTGTTGTGGTGGTGGTGTGTGTGTGTGTGTGTGTGTGTGTGTGTGTGTGTGTGTGTGTGTGTGTGTGTGTGTGTGTGTGTGTGTGTGTGTGTGTGTGTGTGTGTGTGTGTGTGTGTGTGTGTGTGTGTGTGTGCGCGCGATTTGTCCGCATTGAAAATAGGAAAACAGACGGGACGGGACTGGGTGTGGTAACAATGGGAGATGAAAAACTGTTGTCTTCCAGATTATATCTCGGTGCTGCTACGGGGTCGGGTGCATTGTGTGCACAACTGGCTAGCACAAGCTGTTTCTCTCCACTGACCTTTCCATAGGGGTAGTAACGGCTGCTGCTGGCACGGTTCATGCGGTAACACTCCACTTTGGTGTTGAGGTCAGTTCTTGTCTTGACCCACAGGTAGCGAGTCTTCCTCCACACATCCCTGTGGGAACACGGGCATTCCGGCAGGGCCGAGAAACCATCCATGCGATAAAAAATCAGCAGCAGGTTTCTGAAGAACCAGTTGATGCAAACCGCTTGGGGGTTGGCCGGCACCTTCCCCACCTTGTACAGCCACGTTCCCACACGACCTGCAATGACCGTCAGCTGTCAGTCGGTGGGCTGCTTTCAGTGTCCAGCAGTGGGGTACTGCATGCAGACGCACAAATTAAGGTCTCTCTGTTGAGAACCCAGAGCTGACAAATGTTCTCCCTTAAAAACGCTGGAGTAGGCTAGAATATACAGATATGCATCCTTTTCCCTACTGCCAGGAATTTCTTCCTCGTCCTAATTTCTATCTTCCCTGGCCATTCACCTTTATTTATTTCGTGTGGGCCCACGGAATAATATAACGTTATGTCACCGTGCTCGTGGCCAGAAGCGATTTAAACAGGTTCCCGTGGTGAGTGCCTATACGGAATATAAATAGGTATGGAATGGAAACTGGTTTTTGACGAAGTAAAACATGTGTAATTGTGCATTGATAGATAGATGAATGGTTGGTTTTGACGTAACAATGAGTTAGATAAACCTGCGATTTGGTGACTTGTGTTTTGAACTGGTGTAAACGAATTCTGAATGTGTGTTTCGCCCTGAGGTGACCCAGCACGGTTGCCGGACTTTAAGATCCAAGAACTAACCAACCGTTTTCAAATGAAGCGGAGTCACCGGTACATGAGGTGGTCATTACACGGTAGACAGTGGTAGTGATATAAACGCGAAAGGAAGTCAGATTCTAAATTTAGTTCAATCAACAAAACAGTCTAACCGGCATAATACAAATCTGTATCCTTGATATAAAATTCATGGTCACCGATTTTCAAGCAGGCGCACTGATATTCACCCATTCAAATCTTTAAAAAAATATTTTTTTAAATTTAAAATTAAAAGCCTGTGACTTAATTCACTGTAACTAAACCTCCCAAAACGTTGCCAGTTCCTTGGGTTCTGTATGTCATGGCGGTCATGTTTCTCCCATAGGTTACCGGATGTGTGTTGCCCTTGTGTTGCCTACTCTTTACCTGCACTGCCTAATTATCATTACCTGTGTTGTCTGACAGTGTCAATCATGCAGACAGTATCCATCTTGGTGTGCAGGTACCGCTGATAGTTCTCCTTACCTATGTCGCTTGTCTTCACATGTGTTTCCTGGAACAATGTGGATCATGTTGTCTTTCTCAGTTCTGGTGTACAGGTTCCGCTGAGAGTCCTTACCTGTATCGCTTGTCTTTACATGTGTTTTCTGAAACACTGTCAACCCTGTGGCCTCTCTCAGTTCTGCTGTGCAATTTTCGCTGATAGGTCTCCTTACCTGTGTTACCTGGCGCAGTGTCAATCTTGTAGGCTGTTTCAGTCCTGGTGTACAGGTTCCGCCGATAGACCTTACCTGTGTTGCCTGACACAGCGTCAATCCTGTAGGCTGTTTCAGTTTTGGTGTACAGATTCCGCTGATAGTTGTCCACACTGCCGTCAGACACACCCATGATGACGTAAGACCAACGTCCCCTGTACGTCCACATCATGGCTCCAGAAGCGTAGTACACCAAGGCATATGACGTCAGTCCGTCAGAAATGAGGGCCAGTTGAAAAGTGGCTTCTCCTTCGTCCTGCAGCAAGGATGATAATGAAACCATTAACGTATATACATGTTACACTGACGTACGTGTCACAGACTTTAACAACTGTTGAAATCACAGAAAGCGGAACGGGAAGAGGGTTTGTTCCTTGGTCCGTATTACAACTGACCGATCTGTGCCTGCCTTATGATTTAATATATCACTCACCGGACCAGGATTGAACATGGCAGCACCACCATTGCACTCTATATAGTTTAAAATGTCCCTCGACTGGTCTGGTTTGAATTTGACGATTCTGTGCATATCCTGTAAACAGTTCAATGGGTGACTCATCTGGTCAGAGTTGAAGTCGACAACTCTGGGCTACATTTTAAAGTGTCACTCACCTTGCATCTACAACTTAAAGTGTCCCTCACCTGGGGGTTGAAGTCGACAAGTCTGTACCTGCCCTGTCGGACACGGTCCCAGGTAACAACCAGAACCATGGGTGGCGTTGAAAGTATCAGACTCTGTGTACTCCTGCACCTCCTCGCTCGCCTTCTGCAGAACGTCTGTGTCGTTGGCACCCGCGCCATAGAGGTGGTAGTAGATGCCTGTGTGGAGGAAAGTCAGCCATTCACTCGGTGTGACAGGTCACTCCTCTCTTTGTCCTTTCTGCTATGGTGCAGAACAACAACAACTTACATGTCCGCCGAAGGAGGCGTATTTAGCATGTACCATGCAATTATACAACTTCAATAAGACTCGTACGCAGGCCTTCCATGTCAGCTTATGCGTCCAGCATTCTTAACAAAGACAGGTGAGCATGAGACTGTTCTGAACGTAATTTCACAACCAGAAACGGGTAAACTCCGTGTCTTCACTTTTGTTGTCACTCTGGTGTTTTGGGTGTTAATGTTAGCTCGCGAATGCGAATAAGTGTGTGTCGGTATGTAATCATACACATTGTACAAGGATGCTCTCTGTCTCTGTCTCTCTCTGTCTCTGTGTCTCTCTCTCTGTGTCTCTCTTTGTCTCCCTCGCTTTCTCTTTTTAGCTGACATGGTCGAAATATTATATTTTTGCCTTTTTCGAGTTATTTTTCAACAGTAGTATGTGTTTGATGTTGTGTATTGTGCTTCGCGCAGAGTCGTCCCTGGGCGTTAAAGTCCAACTGTCTCTCAGTCTCTGTCTCCATCCCCACCACCTCCCCACGAACTCTCTCTCTCTCTTTCTTTCTCTTTGCTCTTTAAGACTGTTTTGTGGGAATTGCAATAGATTCAACAGATATGTTTAGTGAAGACAACATTTCATAGCCGACACCCAGTGTGTCACCAAACAGAGCACGACAGAAATTATCTCGACCGCACTGACCTCCCACCGAGTCCGTGTTGTCGATGAAGGCACAGTAGACACAGATGACCTGACGTGAGTCGGGCAGTTCAGGCCACGTGTAGTTGTTGCCAATGGATACCAGCCCGTTGGTGCCGATCTGAATGAATATGGATAGTGAGCGATCACAGTCGATAAGGCGTGAAAAAATTCACATAACAGCGAAAGAAAAAGACGAGAGAAACGTCTAAGTAAATGTGTAAACGCAATAAACAAAGACAGATAAGTAAGTAACTTGGTGTTTTACGCCCAGTCAACCATTACCGTCATATCAGAGCGATATACATTTTATCATTACATATTAAATATTAACGTGCTAAAACTGATACTATATACAGATTGTTTTTAAAACCAGACTTAAAAAGTGGGTAAAACAAAAACGTGATCCAAATCAATACATCTGAAACTTTAAATCTTGTCAAAAATATCAATCTCTTTCAAAAAATTAAAAATCTTTTCTAAAGACATCTCTTGGAACAAGACACGTAGAGATTGATCTGTAAAACGGCTACAAAGACAGATAGAACAGAGTCCCATAACAAAGTCATGAAACGACTTTGATCCAACAACAAGAATAACAAAACAATAAAATCTGTCTACATAATTATACACAAAAACAGTTAGAACACAGTTCCAAAACAAGACATGAAACGGCTGAAACGGCTGTTAAGAGGTTAGCGGGAATTATGTAGCCATCTCCCACTCACATAGACATCGTATTCAATGCCGTCCCCAAACGGAAATCCGTCCTGGACAGTCATGTGACCAGTGGCGGAGTCCGATTGGTCCAAGACGTTGTCGTTTTCCGCTTCTCCGAAGGGGAACAGATCTGGACACGAATATTGACATTAAAATCAATAATTATTATAAGAATGTAAGCATGTCTGCTTACAGTATTCGGTAGTTACTAGTTGATCAGTTTGTTTGTTTATGCATGTGAGTCATTGCCCATGGTTACAGTATTCGGTAGCCTAGTTGAACGATTTGTTTGTTTATTCTTTTGCACCATTGCCCTTGAAAAGGAATATGCTGCGCTTTAGCTTATCTTTTGTGAACACGTCATCATACGCACTTTTTATGACGAACGTTTTTATTTTACGGAGTAGACACGTAATGTAACATCTAATCTAGTCGGTTGGGCGGCTTATAAGTTTCTTGGTCAGAAGTGTTGAAACTTGTCAGCGGCCCAACCGACTTATTAGCTCTTTTTGAAAAATGTTTATCAGACCTCAATTTAACCTCAGTATTTGTGTGATTTGTAACGGTCGAATTTCTAATAATGTATTTAGCTGCTGCTAATTTCCTGCTTCTCTGTATGCGCGCCCCCAAGGTATTTGCATGTACTGGTATATTCCAAGAGCAGTGTCTAGACTGTAATTTCTTCAGATAACTCTTCGGAGTGGAGAAGTAGACCTCTTGAGATAGCCAGATGAATAAGAGCTTTTATGTCTTGACCCTAGGGATTCTTTATGATATATAATTTTCATCTAATTAAAGCCTTTCCTTGCCTTAGATAATATTGTTTCCAAATGCCTTTTCCAGTTAGGTTTTGTTGTAAAATATACTCTAAGGAATTTTACCTTCCGATTTATGCAGTAAAGTCTTGACTATTTAATTTAAATTGAGGTAACTCCTTTGGTTCCGAGGCATTATTAAAAAGAATCATATTTGTCTTTTCTGATGAAAGTTCTAAGCCATTGACTTTCATATATACGTGTTGTTTATCAATCTCGTTTTGATATAATATTATGATATAATTCACAAAACGACGTGAAGTTATTTTTCTAAATGAGACAGACATCCATCCAAATAGCTATATCATCCGCGCATTGAGCTATGTTATTATCGTGTGATGTAGAATTTTGGTAAGATCATGGATCATAATATTGAATAAAATCGGTGCAATTACAGATCCTTGGGGGATACCCATGTTTATATTCTTAAATGAAGTTTTCAATTTTCGTGATTACTTTTCGTCCCGACAAAAATGATTTGATATATTCATAGACATTTCAAGAGAAACCAGCGTTTTTTAATTTGTACAGGAGTCTAGCAAGCCTTATCTAATCAAATGCCTTTGTTTTTGTTTTAGATCAAAAAAGGAAACTAATACACTTTTTCTCTCCGAAAACGTTTTTTCACACGTGTCGTTATTTTAACCAGATGATCAATTGTTGATCTGTCTTTGCGAAAACCTGCCCGGTTAACTGGAATTACATCATTCTTTTCACAAAAGTATGATATCCTTGAAAAAATAAGATGTGAGTACAATCGGTTGTTGCGGTGTTTTCCTTGCTTGAGAATAGGTATTATAATGGAGCTTTTCTAAACACTTTTCCCAGTTTCCCAGCACTTTTGAATGAAAGAATGTAGTATGTGTATCCATTGCTCTGGTAAATGATCGAATAGGTTGTAAGATATCCCATCCAAATCAACAGTCGCTTTATTATTTCTAAATGAAATACAGGAAGAAGAAAAACAAGAAAAAACAATAATAACAAAAAGATAAAAAAAGAAACAAACAAAAAAAAGAGTGCTTTTTTGACCTCTTGAATGGAAATATGAGAGTTCATGGAAAGACTGTTCTCAGGGTTGGGGTCATTGTACATTTCAGATTTTTCTTCAGAAATTAGATTTTTTTCTTTCTTCTTTTTCCTGATGGCAACCCTTCCACTATTCTCAGCAAACAATGCTACAAATTTCTCAGCCTTTTCTTCTGGCGACGGGAATTCCACATTATGTGATGTAATAGGGACACTGAAGGTAAATGAATACCATTTTTCATTTCCCTCACGTTTTTTCAAAACCTTCTGCATGGTTTTTTAATTTGTTATTTCTTCTGTGCACTAATCTTTAAAACTGGATCGTTATGGTATCATATGAGCGACTGAAGTCAAATAGGTGTTTACTGTTAGAGAGCAAAACAAATAAATGACATACCGTATTGTGTGATGACGGCAACTGAAACACAGAGAAAAGAATTGTCAATGCCACAGAAAAAGCTGTGTTTCTGAACGCCACTCTCCCTTGCTATAGGTAGGATTCTTTCCTGAATAATGTCCGTGTGTGTCTGTGTGCGAGTGTATGTGTGTGTGTGTGTGCGTGCGTGCGTGCGTGCGAGCGAGCGAGCGTGCGTGAGTGCGTGGTGCGTGCGTGTGTGTGTGTGTGTAGTTACGAAGGAAAAAGAGACATGCAAAGTCTTAACGCCGTGCAAACGTTGGTTCCAACGCTAGTGGCTATGCTACTCACCGGCAGAAGCCCTGTAGGACGCGTTGAAGCCGATGGCCTCAGCAGGAGAGTCATCGAAAGAGTTCAGCACCACAGTGAGGCTCCGTCCTGTGGACGTGATATGGGGCAGCACCGTCGTTCCGCACAGCCTGTGGGGGTCAAAACAGCAACAGTTATGTAGCCGTGTCTTTACCTGTAGAGAAGAGCAGCTGACCGTTATGAGCCTTATCTTTAGACAGAGTTACGTTGCTGTTAACTGTTTTTGGCGTGGCCGTTTTAAAAGTATCCCAACCCCCTCCTCTAAAGGCTCTACAGGTCGGGAGAGAGAGAGAGAGAGAGAGAGAGAGAGAGAGAGAGAGAGAGAGAGAGAGAGAGAGAGAGAGAGAGAGAGAGAGAGAGAGAGAGAGAGGCAGGCAGACGGACGGACAATTAAAAAAGAGAAAGAGTACCGACAGAGACAGGGACAACGACAGAGGAAAAGATCGACACCTGTGCCAAAGTTGCATCAGTGATAAACGCAAATGCAGCCTCCGTAACCTCCCACCCGCTCCCTTTTCAACACATTTCAGGTTTTGTGTTTTGTTTTTGATAGAAACATCCAAACACATTTACCTAACGAAAGTGAAATCCTGTCCTTATTGTTTAGTTCCTTGGACTTTACAATCCGAAAACATAGGGCGTGAGGATGGATAAGCAACAGAAAGCCAGAAAAGGTAAAAAGGGGAAGCACCGTGAGGTATAAATATAATATATATATATATATAATATACACGAAATCTTTGCAGCCGAACGAAGCTCACGTGGCAAGCACAGGGCTGTCATACGCATCCACACTGTCTCCATCATACACACGGACGTAGGACCCCGAGCAGTCGTAAATGTCCTTTCTGCCGATGGCGAAGTCGTGGAAGGTGAGTTCTACGATGTAGCTGTTGGGAACAGTGATTTTCCACACACAGAACGTGTAGCGGTGGTACTGCAGCGGGTAGGCAGGAGACGTGAACGAACCTTGGTTCGACGTCAGCGTCTGTGATTCGCATCCTGCAACCATATACTTGCATAAGCTTCTCTTCAACACCAAGTTCCTTACCAACTGAAAGATAGGTGTAGAGTGTATTTCACTGCTCTCATCGTTTGTTTGCAAATCATTTGTCTGTTCATTGTTTGTAAAAGGAGTCTACACTAAAAAGTTGCCCTTGTTTTGAATTGCGTGATACAAGATCCGAAACACACGAAAGGTTGAAATGAATACGTATTATAACGTTTTATCTTGTTTCTGTACACTTGCAGTCAGATTTGTTTCAGAAGTAGGATGTGTGTGTGTGTGTGTGTGTGTGTGTGTGTGTGTGTGTGTGTTGTGTGTGTGTGTGTGTGTGTGTGGTCGCGCGCGCGCGTGTATGTGTGTGTGTATGTGTGTGTGTGCGTGCGTGCGTGCGTGCGTGTGTGTGTGTGCGTCGCGCGCGTGCGTGCGTGCGTGCGTGCGTGCGTGCGTGCGTGTGTGTGTGTGTGTGTGTGTGTGTGTGTGTGTGTGCGCGCATTAGAAACTAAGGTCTATGGCGTACTTGTGTTTCATATTGATTGAATTACCGTGCACTCTGCAGTGGACAGTGACGTTTTGACAGACGCTGCCTCAGAATTTATTTCCATCGTCTAAGGAATTACATAACAGAGCGTTAGCGTCCAACGAATCATTTCCGTTACAGCCTGCGATATCAGTAAGCTGATAAATGATCGCCAGCTTATTCGTTCTAACGATTCCTTTTCACCTCACGGTACGCCAGAGGTTAAACAAGAAGAAGGCTTCATGAAGAACCTGAAGACGTCAAGACTCAAGAGTATTGCAAATCAAGCCCAATTCTGAGCGAAAGAACACACGCACCTTTATTTTACTACATATAGTGTGTGCTTTTGATAATTATAATGACAACGAAGCTGTGTCTTGATAACTTACACAGACAATGATACAAGGATATTTCTTCTACTTGTCCAAAGCTGGGCTTTGTCAGAGCGTTGCAAGTCCTGCAGATATGTGTATTTAAGATGCGGGCACGGTCAGTGCATTGGGTGTTATCAAAACATTACTAAGAATACAAATATACTTATTTATATGCAAGTGACGATATACGGGTTCAAGAGTATTTCCGCGGGAATGTTTTTGCAGGGTTTAGCTAATATTATATAGGCTATGGTCAGAAATGCTTGCATATAGTCTTTTATTTTAACCCTCTCTCTCTTTTCAACCTCTTCTCACCATCTGAGATGGATATGCAAAACCGATGTCCAGAACAATGAGAACAATGTGGTTTCATCTCCCACCTCTTTCTCTCTCTCCCTCCCTCCCTCCACCCCTTTCTCATTTTGTTTCCTTCCAGATGTGCGTGCGTGTGTGTGTGTGTGTGTGTGTGTGTGTGTGTGTGTGTGTGTGTGTGTGTGTGTGTGTGTGTGTGTGTGGTGTTTCTGCAAATTTACATGAATGTGACGTATTTCTTCATCCTACCAAACCTATGCAGATTTATAATGACCGTGTATGCTCACGTGTCCGTCCTAAACATTACGGAGGAGTGTTCTGCTAGCTGTATTCATGTGTACATGCGTTTGACATTTTCGCTTTCGAGAGCATCTGTGTCCACCTGGCGCTGTGTATATAATGCAGTACTTTGTTTACGTCTGAAAGTTCTATGGGCAATTTACAAACTAATATTCATTCAGTCATTCATTCATCATGTTGATGGTTCCCTTTAACAATTTGTTCACAGGAAAGGAGGAATCAAATAGATGTGGACACCAAAAACAGTAGCGAATCAAAAACAGGTTGTGTTGGAACCTACCTATTCTGTGACCCACATAATTCGCTTCAAACCCCGTGCTTGCAGAATTACTGACATCATCACTGTGGAACTTGATCCACATACTGTTTCCAGATGACATCACTACAAATGGAACTGACGTTTCGCAGAATGAAGAATTCAGCGGGGCAGCATACTCAGAACTGCCATCACGAACCTGAAATAGCACACACACACACAAACACACACGCACACGCACACCACACACCACCACAAACACACACCACACCACACCACGCACACCCACACACACCACACACACCCATACACAAGCAGCCGCACGCACGCACGCGCGCACACACACGCACACACACACACACACACACACACACACACACACACACACACACACACACACACACAGAAGAGAAAACTAACACTAATGGTTTTAACACTAGCAGTCATCCTTGTTTCAGATTTTTTCTCCTCAATCTAACTACCTTACGATGTTTTGCTTTTTGTTACAATTTCTTTTGGGGGGACTGTTTCCTAGTGTGTGTGTGTGTGTGTGTTTGTGCGTGCGTGCGTGCGTGCGTGCGTGCGTGCGTGCGTGCGTGCGTGCGTGCGTGTGTGTGTGTGTGTGTGTGTGTGTGTGTGTGTGTGTGTGTGTGTTTTCTTTGTTTCCTCTTGTTTTGTTTTTTGTCCTGTCTCATTTATTGTTAGTTTGGTAAAACTGGAATTTATTTCGAATTGTTCGTCCCCCAGTCATTTGTGTTTCTTTTTCAACTGTGTGTAAATGAACTCACCGCCTGCAAGCCTCACGCTTGTTGGTTATTTTGTCTTGAATAAATTCTTGTTTAAACCAACGCCCCTCCCACTTCGTGAGCCCCATCCCACGCCACCTGTCTCTGCCTCGGGAGTCGTTCAAATTGATCTGCTCTCAGCGCCAATAAATTACCACAGATGCGGTCCAGTTACCTCGACAAAGTCATGACACTCTCCACTGATGGCGCTGTCAAGGGTGAACGCCGTGAAGGTCAGCTTGATGTAGTAGCCAGTTTTCAGTGTGATGACGTAGACACAGTCCAAGTTGTCAGGGTACGGGCTGGGATACTCAGGGGAGACAATCGCGTTGCTGTTGCTCGTGAACGTCCTCCTGCATTCTGTTAGAATCGATCAATCTTTAACTGCAGCGAGCAGGGTGCAGGTCAGGTGTATTAGTCATAAGAAAACAACATCGCCACCATCGGCATAAAGCATAAGGAGATTTAATCACTATTTTATGCGTTTAACAATTGAACGGCTGAAAATAATTATACTTCTGTCCTTGCCGTTGTGAAGTCCTCATTAATCCACTTTCCAAGAATTCTTTTCTTCTTAAAACAGGATCGGACTCACGAATCAGATCGCTTGAACAACTACGCCGATGAAAAGACCCAAATGTACTGCTAACACGATCGAAACATCTTTTGGGGGCAAAATTTGGGTTTAGACTCCCTTTAATAATAAAACAGTTGTAAAGCGTGAACCTCCAAAATAAAGATATAGAATTCTGCGCGCTGTACAAAAATCAGATCTAAACACCCACACTGAGACACCACAAGAGGAAAACGACAATACCAATGGATGCAAGCAGTTCAAAACAGAGTAGGAATAACAGCGACCATGACAACATATTCCAAGTACAACGGCGCCGCGCCTACGAATTAAAGGCATTGTGGACGTTGTTTAAACATTAGACACCGCATAGGGTCTTCCCATGGATCACTACTGGAGCTCGGTCATATAACCTCGGCAGTTCATTGACCAACCTGCTTCCCAAGTGGCGTTGAACCGGCTGCCGGAAGTGACGCCAGGCGCTGACTGTAGCCCAAGGAACATGGTGTTGGTGTTGGACATCACTGGGGTCGGAACACCGCTGCCACACGGGGAGGCTAAAGTGCGACCTATTAAGAAATAATTTTTTATCTGCAACACACACACACACACACACACACACACACACACACACACACACACACACACACACACACAACACAACACACACACACACACACACACACACACACACACACACACAGAGTTATAAATGTGCAACAGACATATCAGATAGGCCATGCAGAACAGACAAACAGACAGACAGATAATAGATGCCTCCGAAAGTATTCACCGTGTGGTTCAAAATGTTAATACGTGATTTTGGATTGTGTATACGGTTATGAAAAGTCATAAATTTTACAGGGGTGAAATCAACGTGACCCACGCTTCAACAAATCGCCTATTAACAAAATCGTGACCAACTCCGATTCTAACAGACACTTAATTGTCACCAAGACACGCTTATAGCAGGTGGGATTGTCACTTGTTGTTTCCCGCTGCTTTCTCATCAGCAAACGATGATAGATAATCAACTTCAAAACAGCATTGCAGAGATGGCATTAATTATCACGTTATATTCTAGCTAGTATGTACACATCGTCTCCGAACTAAACTGGTCAATATTATTTCACGGGAGAGTGAACTTGCAGAAACTGTATTAATGCTCTCTCTCTCTGGTTTTCCATCTGACTCTGTCTCTAACACCCATCCTGTTTTGGGTCTTACATTTGTTGTTCGTTTTTACGTTCACAATCACTTAACTGTCGAGCGTTTTGTAATTCATTCCTGTTTCAGAAGGTTCTCTCTCTCCCTCTCTCTCTCTCCACACATACACACATACACACACGCACACGCACACACACACACACACACACACACACACACACACACACACACAGATTTGTGTCTCAGTCCATTGAGAAAACCTTTAAGAAAACCCAAAATGTTGAACACAAAGGGATGTTACTTTGGGTTTTTATTGACTCTACACACTTGTTTCTTGTTTGTTTTGTTTTTCGCATCCAGTAATTTGACAGAATGAGTATATACCACTAATAATGTGCTGAACGAGCAGCTGATTTCAAAGTCCAGGAAGTTGAGGGTGACAGAGTTGTAGGGCAGGACGGTGATGATCCACTCGTAGTCTGTTTCATGGGTGTAGGTGTCCGGGTAGCCAGGGGAGGCCAACGTGCCGGATGCACCGGTCAGCGTGGTGAACACCGGATCTGCAGATACCAAAATTGCTAGGGGAGTCACTATTCTATTGTCCGCGCGCAGTGTTAAGCATACAAACACACACGGTATTTGACGAACAAACTTTGTGGATACGCAGACAGCCAGTGATCACCTGATATGTCTGCGGCTGTGATTGGTTGTGAGGTCATTGCCGGTGTAATGTTTTCATCTTCATTCCCACTTTATCTGCGCGTTTGTTGATAAATTGGTAGAATCGTGAGGGGGGAGGGGGCAAGGGGGCAGGGGGAGGAGGAGGAGATGGAAATGAACTGTAGTGAAAGTTTCTTTTTAGAGCGATTCGATCTGCCTCCGACATCCGTGTCTCGCATACCGGCTTTCCCAAGACAACAAACAATAATTATGGTCAACAAGATGTCTCTTACTCCGCAGCTAAGACCTGGAATTCTCCTCTCATTTCTGTCGGATGAGGAAGATAACTAACTGATGTTGCCATGGAGGTCCATTTTAGTTTGAGACTTCTTAACAGGGCCGCAGACCACGCTTTTTACCTCATAATTATCCTGGTGTTAACCAGGTCTGGGAACTGCGGCACCTGCAGTGATGGTCAAGTAATTAGGGCAACACTTTCGAAGACGCGTCCGTAAATTGGATGACGGTCAACTGTGGTTTCGGCCTTCCCACTGGGCCCAAAGCCTTCCCAGCTCTGGATAGTAGCCGGCCAGGGCTGAAAAATCCCACATGACTGTGATGGGATTCGAACCCAAAACCTTCCGATCCACAATCCGACGCGCTAGCCACTACGCTACGCAGGCCGGTCGTTCTGAGATCTCGTGTGGCTCACAGGACGTTAAAATCCAATTACCAACTAACTGTTCGGGTTGTCAGCTCTGCATTCAGCTTAACCGAAAGCTAGCTGACAAGGAATATCTTCATAACTGGCATTAGTACAGGT
>JABMCL010003785.1:27500-31232 GCA_018857735.1 Alviniconcha marisindica | reverse complement strand
TGAGGGGGGAAAGCTTTTGAATATGGTTTGGAGGGGGGAATCATTTTGGCAGGAAGGGTTTCCCCCAAAAATTTGTTTTTCCTTTTTTTTTAAAAAGGCTAATTTTTGGGGGGTTTCCCGGGGGCCCGTTCAGGGGCACATTTGGTGTTAACCCAAGGGGTAAATTTCCCCCAAGAGAAAGAGGAGAGAGGAGAGAAAAGAGAGGAAGATTAAAGGGGAAAGAAAAAGGGGAGAGAAAGAAGAAGGGAGAGAGAGGAGAGAGAGAGAAAAAGGGTGGGCTTGCTTGAGTTGTGTGTGTGTGGGGTTTTGGGGTTTTGGTTTTGTGTGTGTGTGTGTGTTTTTTTGGTGTGTGTGTGGTTTTTGGTGTGTGTGTTTTGGTTTTTGTGTGTTCGCGGTGCGTGTTTGTGTGTGTGCGGGGCTTGGGGTGGTTTTGTGTGGGGTGTGTTTTGTTTGTGTGTGTTGTGTTGTGGTTTTGGTGTGTTTTTGTGTGGTGTGTGGTTTTGGGTGTGTGTGTGTGTGGGGCGGGGGGTTTTGGGGCGTGCTTTTTGCGTGCTTGTTGTTTTGTGTGTGTGTTGCGTACTTTGCGCGCTTTGCGTCCCTTGGGGTGTGTGGATCCTGGTCGTCCTTGTGTTTGTTGGTTCTTTTGGTTTTTGTTGTTTGCGTTCGGGCTTGTGGCCTGTTGTCTTTTTTTTTTTGGTTTGGTGGATTTAATTCAAAAAAAAACCAGGAAAGGGTAGGGCTTTTATTATTTTTTTATTTTTAAATTATTATTTATTATTATTAATTTTTTTATTATTATGCTATGTTAGGGTTGATATTGAATGATGATGATGATGATGATATGAGGTGCACAACCGAAATGCCCATGAGGTGCTCTTAGTGTTAACAATAAAATAAGTTTGATGCACATGGAGTTTTGTGGAGAGGGAGAGAAAGAAGAAGAAAGAAACCCCAGGCTCAGTGTTATCATCCCCGGGATATGTTTTATTTTGGACAATAACCTTTTTCAACAGCAACAAACTCGTACGGTACGCTGCTCATGTTTCATACAAACTTCAGTCAAGACTGTCTGTCTGTGTGTCTGTCTGTCTGTGTGTCTGTCTGTGTGTCTGTCTGTGTGTCTGTGCTGGAGGTCTTTCTTTCGATCCACTCCGTGTCGCGCGCTGTTTCTTTCTGAATAAAATACTGAATTTGAATGCTCTTTTTCTGCCTAGGTCTGTCTGTTCTGTCGTCGTAGTGGTCTGTCGTACTGTCTGTCTGTCTGTTCCTGTCTGTCTCGCTTGTCCTGCTTGTCTGTCCTGATCTGTCGTCTGTCCTGTCTCTCTCTCTGGTCTGTCTACTGCTGTCTGTCTGTCTGTCTGTCCCCCTCTCCAATTCTCCCCCCCCCCCTACCTTCACCCCCCCTCTTCGGATTTTTTACTTTAAGTTATTCCAGATCTAACTGGCAAGCCTCAGCAAATGCAGCTCTAACTGCTTAAAACAAAAAAAAAAAAAAAAAAAAAAAAAAAAAAAAAAAAAAAAAAAAAAAAAAAAAAAAAAAAAAAAAAAAAAAAAAAAAAAAAAAAAAAAACAAAAAGTGAAAAAAAAAACAACAAAAAACAAAAGAAGTAAAGAAGAAGGAATGGAACCTTCGCCGATTATGAGACAAAAAGTGGTGCATGCTGATGCCAATCCTCGGGCGCTTCCACCCTTCTCGTCAGAAAAAAGTAAAAAAAGACTGAATTCCCCTTTTCTCGTTCTCTGTCTGAATCTGTTCTGTCTCTGTTCTCTGTCTCTCTCTGTTCTGTGTTCTCTCTGTCGCGGTCTCTGTCTCTCTGTCTCTGTCGGTCTCTGTCTGTCGGTCTGTCTGTCTGTCTGTCTGTTATGTGTCTCTCTGCTTCTTGTTTGTCTGTCTGTCTGTCGTAGGTCTGTCTGCTTGTCTGTCTGTCTGTTGCCCTGGTCTGTCTCTCTCTCTCACTCCTCGCAGGGTAAACCTCTCCCCTTCTCTCCTCCTCTCTCTCCCTCCTCTTCTCCTCCCTCCCGCTCGTCCCTTCTCTCCTCTCTCCCCTCTCCTCTCTCTCGCCCCTCTTACTCTCAAAGTATATTTATTGTTTACTTATTCCTTTACCCCCCTCGTTTTAAAAATAAAATACACAAAAAACAAAAAATCTTTCGGTTCGTTTGTTCGTCGTTCGTTTCGTTTCTCTCTCTCTCGCTCTCGCTCTCTCTCTCTCTTCTACCTCTCTCTTCTCTCTCTCTCTCGCTCTCCTCTCTCCTCTTCTCCCCCCCCCCTCTCTCTTTCCTTCCCCCCCCCCCGCCCCTCCTCCTCCTCCCCCCCCTCCCTCTTCCTTACCATCCGTTTCCTCTTTTTTTTTTTTCCCCCTCTACCTCTCCTTGCCCCCTTCCTTCCTCTATCCTCCCCCCACTCTCTCTCTCTTCCCCTCTCTTCTCTCTCTCCCTCTCTCTCTCCTCTCCCCTCTTTCTCTCTCTCTCTCCTCCTCCTCTCCCCCCTTCCCCCCCCCCCCCCCCCCCCCCCCTCACCCTTCTCTCTCTTTTCCCCTCCCCCCCTTATCCCCCCCCCTCTCCCCCCCCTCTCTCCCCTCCTCCTCTCTCATCCCCCCTACCCCCCTCTCTCTCCCCCCCTTCCCCCACCCCTTCCCCCATCCCCCATCCTCTCTCTCCCCCCCCTCCTCTCTCCCTCTCCCTTCCTCTCTCTCTCTCTCCCCTCATCCTTCTCTCCCCCTCTCTTTCTCTTCTCTTCTCTCCCCCCCCCCTCCTCTCTCTATTTTTTTCCCCCCCCCCCCCGGCTCTCTCTCTCTCTCTCCCCCCCTCCTCTCTCTCTCTCCCCACTCTCTCTCTCCTCTCTCCCCACTTGCTCTCTCTCCCCTCCCTCTCTCTCTCTCTCCCCCTCCCCCCCCCCCCCAATCTCTCTCTCTATCTCCCCACCTCTCTCTCCCCCCCCTCTCCTTCTCTCTCTCTATCCCCCCGCATCTTACACTTCCCGTGTACCCTTTCTGCACAAATATTGAAGGTGCCTTAATGTTAATCCTATCAAATTAAGAAAAGGTGAGACACAAAAACATGTCCTGCTTTATCTATTGACAGGAAGATGTTCTCCCTGATCCCAGTGCTCCTGGCTGATTTATTTCACTTCAGCTAGAGTTTAAATCCTCTGGAGATATTAACCGACGTGATCCATGAAGAAGGGATCAAACGTTTGCTTGTGATTGATGAGTTTTGTTTCGTCTGATAATTAGGCAGTCACTAATTAGTTAGTCACCTGAGCCTGATCTCTGTCTGTCTCTCTGTTTGTCTGTTTGTCTGTCTCTGTCTCTGTCTCTGTCTGTAAGTATCTCTGTGCGCGCGCGAGTGTGCGTGTGTGTGTGCGTGCGTGCGTGCGTGCGTGCGTGTGTGTGTGTGGGGGGGGGGGGGGGGGGGGGAGGGACACACAAGGGGAATGACAAACAGGAAACACAAACAATCGAAATACAAATGGCTGTATATCTATTTGTCACTCCAATTCTTTGGGCAGAGTGCGTAATGCTTCCACGCTGCCAGTTCTCTTGAAAAGATAAATATCCCAACAGAACACTTAACTCGTTCCAATCTGGCAAATAGGCACAAGGTCAGGCCTACATATAGGGATACAGAGGCATGAAAACTGTTGTTGTTTTTCGGTCCGTGGAAAGCACAGTAAAGGTGCGAACACTGTGCTCAGCTGGGAGATGAAAATTAAAGCTGTAGGCTCACCAT
>JABMCL010003785.1:17500-22500 GCA_018857735.1 Alviniconcha marisindica | reverse complement strand
ACAACACAACAAAAACAAAAACAACAAAAACAAAAAAAAAACAACCAACCCCACCCCAAAAACAGCAACAACAAGCAACGCGACGACAATAACAAAAACAACAAAAAAAAACAAACACAAACCAAAAACAACACAACAAAAACAAAACAACAGCATCGCAACAGCGACAATAAAAACACAACCACACAATAAAAACAAAAAAAACAACAAAAAAAAAACAAAACAGACACACGACAATAACAACAGAAACAACAGCACAGCACAACAACAACAACAACAATAAACAGCAGCAAGGGGCACGGAAATAACAACAACAAGAACACCCACAGCAAAAAAAATAAAAAAACAAAAAAGAAGAAAAAAAACAACAACAAAAATGTACAATCCCCTTTTTTTCTTCTTTTTTTTTTTTTTTTTTTTTTTCGCTCTTTTTTTCTCCCCCTAACGTGGGTTTCCCTCAGTCTGCCAAATAGTTGTCTCCAGAAAGCTGGTCTTTGTCCAGACGCTGCAATCTCCCGAAACAGCGTGGAGAAACACAAGTGCTCCAAGGCCAAAGGCCGACAGGAAGGGGGGGGACCCCAGACGTCAAAATAAATGACGGATAATGTTTTTTGGGGGACCCCCCAGTAGGGCCCGTTTTCCGTCTACCCATGATTGCCTTTGCACAAAAAAAAAAAAAAAAAAAAGGGGGGGGGGGGGGGGGGGGGGAAAAAGGGAAAACTTTTCTCTGATGACGGGGTTCGTGTGGATATTATTAAATCATAGTGTCATTATGTTTTTCCCCTTTTTCTCAGATAAATCTTTCCCTTCCTTTTCCCCAACCCCCGACCCCTTTGGGTTTTTGTGTGCGGTTTCGTGCTTACGTGCGTGGGGGGGGGGGGGGCGGGGGCGTGCGTGCCTTTTTGGAGTGTGGGGTGTGTTGTTGTGTGTGGGGGGTGTTTTGGGTTGGTTCCTGGGTGGGTTGGTGGGGTGGGTGGGTTTTTGGTGGCCCCGGGGGTTTGGGGCGTGGGGCGTTGGGGGGTGCGTGGTGGTGCCCTGGGGCTGTGGGGTGCGTGTGTGTTGTGTTGGGGTTTTGTGCGTGTGTGTGTGTGGGGGCGGTGCGGGGTTGGTGGTGTGTGTGTGTGTGTGTGGGGTCGGGGTTTTGTTTTGTGTGGGGTGGTGTGGTGTGTGGTTGTGTGGTGTGGTGTGTGTGTGGGTGTGTGTGGTTTCGTGTGGGGTGTGTGTGTGTGTGTGGGGTGTGGGGGTGGGGTGGTGTTTGTGTGGTGTGTTGTGTGTGTGTTGTTGTGTGTGGTGTGTGTGCTTTGTGGGTGTGTGTTTTGTGGTTGTTTTGCCGGTGGGGTTTTGGGGTGGTTATTTTTTAAATTTAAAGTGGGTGTGGTGGTTTGTGTGTGTTGTGTTTGTGTGGGGTGTGTGTTGTGTTTTTGTGTGTGTGTGTGTGTGTGGTGTTGTGGGGTGTTGTGTGTGTGTGTTGTGGGTGTGTGTTTTGGTTTTGGGTGTTGTGTTGTGTGTGTGTGTGTGTGGTGTGTGTGGTTTTTTTTTTTTTTTTTTTTGTGTGTGTGTGTGGTGTGTGTGTGTGTGTTTTGGTGTGGGGTTGGTGGGTGGTGTGATGTGTGTTGGGGGTGTGTGTGTGTGTGTGTTTTGGGTGCGTGTGGTGGGTTTTGTGTGTGTGTGTGGTGTGTGTGGGTGTTGTGTGTGGTGTTAATGGTGTGGTGTTGTGTGTGTGGGGTGGGGTGTGTGTGTGTGGGGGGTGTTGTTGTGGGGTTTGTGGGTGTGTGTGTGGTGTGGGGTGTGGGGGTTGTGGGGTTTTGGTGTTGTGTGGGTGTGTTTTTGTGTGGGGTTGTGTGTGTTTGTGTGGGTGTGTTTTGTGTGTGTGTGTGTGTGTGTGGGGTGTTGTGTGTGTGTGGTGGGGTGTGTGTGTGTTTTTGTGTTGTGTGGGTTTTGTGTGTGGGGTTTGGGGGTGGGGGTGGTGCTGGGTGGGGGTGTGGGGTGGTGGTGTGTGGTGTGGGGTGTGTTTTGTTGTGTGTTTGTGTGTGTGTGTGTGTGGGGTGTTTTTGTGTGTGTGTGTGGGGGTGTATGTGTGTTTTGGGGTGTGTGTGTGGGGTGGGGGTGTGTTGTGTGTGTTTGTGTGGTGTTTTTGGGGTGTGGTGTGTGTTTTGTTGGGGGTGTGTGTGGGGTGTGTGGGTGGTGTGTGTGGTGTGTGTGTGTGTGTGTTTTGTAAAAAAGGGAAAACCAAAACCCCAGAGATGTGCCGAAAGGACTGACATCCACAGACCACGGGGCCCACAGTCAAAGAATAAAAAAGAAAGGGTAAAGCAGAAAATTGGGATGGATGGGGAAAAAAAGGTATAGGGGAGACACACAGACAGGCAAACCCAAAAAAGACCCCCGGGCACAGAGAAAAAACAAAGCCCAAAAACAGAGCCAGGTTTACAAAAAGAACGAAAAAAAGACATCACCCCCTCAACCCCAAAAACAACAACCAAAAACAACAAAACCCAAAAAAAACCCCCCCCCCCCCCCCCCCCCCCCCCCCCCCCCCCCCCCCCCCCCCCCCCCCCCCCCCCCCCCCCCCCCACACACACACACACACTAAAAAAAAACCAAAACAAAGAACCCCCCCCCCCCCAAAAAAAAAAAAAACCAAAAAAAAAACCAAAAAACAAAACAAAAAACCCCCAAAAAAAAAAACAAAAAAATAAAACGAAAAAAGACAAAAAAACCCCGCACCAACAAAAGACAAAAGGGCAACAAAAAACAAAAGCAAAAAAACAACGACAAAAAAAACAAGCCCAAAAACCCAAAAAACAACAAAAACTAAGAAAACAACAACAACAACAACAACAAAATTGACGACCGACCAACCAACCAACCAAAAAAAAACCCAAAAAAAAGCAAAGAAAAAGGGGCAGAGACAGACTAAGAGGCAAAAACAAAACCGCGACTTTTCACGATCCACACCACTTCGCAAGTACGTGCACCGTCTCTGCGCAAATAACAATTACAGCGCCTGCAGCGACGCGCCCTTTACACTTCCCTCCGTCTACCATCGACTGGAAGCAGAGAAATAAGCCGGGGACCCGCTTTCATTAAGTAGCTAGGCGATCAGATAAGTCATTGATCTCGCTCTCCAGGTTTTGACATTTCCGTTGAGGACAAACTGCAGACTGTGCGATTTGTCTCTTGAGAGGAAGAGCTCCACGACGTCCCTTGAAAGGACGAGAGAGTGTCATCGTCAGTCAGACGAACATTGGAAATGGTTCAAAGGCAACGACTGGGAAACTTCTGAGAGACGGGTGGAGCTCATTCCGACCGCGTAGGTAACATCTTGAACTGAACTTGTGGAGACCTAGCTTTTCAGTGTGTCCGGTGCGCTGGGCTGTGGGCTGTTGGTGGTCCTTGATAGTCCATGTGCCCCCACCGTCAGACGCTAAGGTTACAGAGAGAGAGAGAGAGAGAGAGAGAGAGAGAGAGAGAGAGAGAGAGAGAGAGAGAGAGAGAGTGTGTGCTTGTGCGTGTGTGTGTGTGTGTGTGTGTGCTTGGTGTGTGTGTGGTGTGTGTGTGTGTGGTGTGTGTGTGTGTGTGTGTGTGGTGTGTGTGTGTGTGTGTGTGTGTGTGTGTGTGTGTGTTACAATCACACAAACCACTCGCGCGGCAACAATTCACAACAACACACACACACACACACAACACACACGTGTCTGATCACGTTAAACGCAGATTTACATTTGAAGAGAAATATTTAGACGACTCTATAATCTCCTTAAAAAAATAAATAAATCTTTTTCAGACCAAAACCCAAGTCAACAACTAGCACAAGCTGAATCATTGATCACGTCCAACACAGGTTTACGATGAAGATAATTTAGCTGATTTTGTTGTTGTTGTTGGACGGTGTACTTATATATGCATATAGTAAGAAATTGTAAGTTTTGTTGTTGTTGTTGTTGTTGTTGTTGTTGTTGTTGTTGCTGTTTGTATATACAAATTGTAAATGGCTTTGCACGCTTTTTCTTCCTTTTTTTCTTTTCCTTCTTCTTCTTTATTATTCTGGGAAGCGGCAATTATAAAAATGCAATTCCCGTCGTTAAAGTTGTCCCCTGTGAAAACACGAAAGTTGCCCCTTGTAAACAAACGTCAGATTTTCCCTATGGAATCACGTGAAGTTGCCCCCTGTGGAAACATGTAAATTTGTCCCCTGTGGAAACACGTGAAGTTGTCCCTGGAAACACGTGAAGTTGTCCCCTGTGGAAACACGTGAAGTTGTCCCCTGTGGAAACACGCTGAAGTTGTCCCCTGTGGAAACATGTAAATTTGTCCACTGAGGAAACACGTGAAGTTGTCCCTGGAAACACGTGAAGTTGCTCCCTGTGCAAACATGTAAATTTGTCCCCTGTAAAACACGCTAAGGTTGTCCCCCATGGAAACACGCTGAAGCTGTCCCCCGTGGAAACACGTGAAGTCGTCCCCTGTAGAAACCTGAGAAGTTGTCCCGTTTGGGAACACATACGCCCACAGTTCAGAGTGAAACCGATTGGAATGAGGCGACAAGGACCATGCATGTATGCCGATTCAACGGGCCGACGATCGACGCATACACAACTAGGAACAAGGTTTTGGGTCCGGGGACCGTAAGCATCGTTTGTTGCTGTCGTTCGGAGGTGCCCCCCCCCCCCCCCCCACCTCCCCCCCCCCCCCCCCCCGCCCACATCCCCACCCACTCAGTTACTATTTTATTCATAGTTCAGTACACCCCCCCCCCCCCACACCCTCCCCACCCCCACAACGCCCCACCCCTTTCTTTTTCTTTTTCTTCTTCTTCTGCTTTTGTTGTCCTTTTTTAAGCTGAATGCATAGATCAATTCCCCATCATAACTTCGATCATGATTTGCACAAAGGGAGTAAAACGTCAGGTTATGCTAGTGGCGCTTCCTGCTTTTATGAATGGCAAAGTGTTCTTCATTAGCCCATCTGACGTCATTGCCACCCTTGTTGTTGTTGGC
>JABMCL010003785.1:12500-15000 GCA_018857735.1 Alviniconcha marisindica | reverse complement strand
AACAACGAAGCAACGGTGCAAGAACAATTGTGGGACCACACATAGCTAAACATCGGCATTCTGAAAACAATAACATCCAGTCATCCAGTCCACCGGATTGGCCATCTGAGGCAGAACCATGCTGGAATGCAGAAGAAGAGGAAGAGGGAGAAAGAAGAAGAAGAGAAGAAGAAGAAGAAGAAGAAGAAGAAGAAGAAGAAGAAGAAGAAGAAGAACAACAACAACAACAACAACAACAACAACAACAACAACAACGAGAAGAAGGGAAAAAAGTCAAAGGAAGAAGAAGTCGAAAGAAGAAGAAGAAGAAGCCGAAAGAAGAAGAAGAAGAAGAAGAAGAAGAAGAAGAAGAAGAAGAAGAAGAAGAAGAAGAACAACAACAACAACAACAACAACAACAACAACAGCGACAACAACAACAACAACAACGAGAAGGAGGAAACAAAGTCAAAAGAAGAAGAAGAAGAAGAAGAAGAAGAAGAAGAAGAAGAAGAAGAAGAAGAATACAAGAAGAAGAAGAACAACAACAACAACAACAACAACAACAACAAAGAAAAGAACGAAAGAAAGAAAAACAAGACTTCCCGATCCTCCATCGAAAGAGAGCAGTGAGCGTGTCTGCATGGACATGTATGTATAAAAGTGAGTAGCGTGGCCTCCAAGTGGCCCGAGCTATCGGCTTCGCTGTTCGCCCGGTCGTAGCCCGAAGCAGCGGACTCCCACCACTCAAACCACCACCACCCCACCCCCCACCCCCTCCACTCCTCCCCCCAACCCCCAAACCATTTCCCTGCTGCCCTGGCGGGGTAGAGTATAGCCAAGAACAGCAGACACCCAAGAGACGTAGCTCTTTTGATTTTTTAGCTGTAGGACAAATAGTTTCAAGCCACATCATTCGGGGGACCCGACTCCAGGGAAATTATGGCGATTTGTCGTAAAGCACTGCTCATACAGTTTCCTGTCAATTCATTTTGGGGCTGTCAAATAGACGCGATCTCCGGCCGAGAAAATCTATTCAATTGAAGCCAAAGTGTGCATTCTCTTACAGAAGGATAACTCGGATTCGGTTTTAGCGTCTGTAGGCTATACGGCAAATGCGATTTGCTGTGTGTGTGTGTGTTCGTAAGCACTGGGAAAACTGACCACTTGCATTGACCATGATCATTGTTGACTGTCTCCTTTTCGCTAATCGTGATCGAGTAAATGTCAGTGTTTGCCATTTTTTTTCAGACAGTGCAGTCACGGTCGATCAGAAGTGGCACACTTTATCGTTTACGCCCCACGAATGGCGAGAGCGAATGCTTCAGAAAGCGAGCGAATTTGTTCAACGTACACACACAACACACACACACACACGCACGCACGCACGCACGCACGCACGCACGCACGCACGCACGCACGCACGCCAACACCACGCACGCACCCACTATACCCACCACACACACACCCACCACACACACACACCACACCACACACACACCACACACCACACACACCAACAACAACACACACACACACACACACACACACACACACACACACACACACACACACACACACACACACACACACACACACACACACGCACGCTGTTACTGTTCTTGCCATCAGCTCAGTCAGTGTTGTTGAGACAGCCAATCATCTGCTCGCTTTCTGCATGCTGTAACTCTTTCCTGTTTCTACAAAGTCCAAAGTTGATCCTTATGGCACTTCCGGTTGGATGTTGGCCATTAATGCGGTGTCGTACAGGGCACTCCATTTTTGCTCCTGGTCCCTTTGAAAACAAACGCGAGCATCTACAGCATACAACACATCACGTAAGAACTCGCCCCACTAAAATAACTTCTCAGGAGTTAAGGAAAAGATCTCCCCAAAAAGAAGCGAAAAAGAAGAAGAAGAAGAAGAAGAAGAAAGACGGGGGGGGGGGATGTAGGGGTGGGGGGAAGATGGATGATTGTTGTTTGATAAGACCCCAAAAGAAGAAAAAAGAAAAGAAAAAAAGAAGAAAAAGAAAAAAGAAAAAGAAAAAAAAGAAGAAGAAAAGAAAAGGAAACAAGAAGAAGAAAACAAGAAAAGGCAACAACAACAACTACAAAAAACACGCACAAGAAAATGAATGCGCTTACCTGTCCTCCAGAATGTGCTTGTACTGTCCGATTTCATTGATGAATACATATTGGCCTTTACAGTCATGTCCCAGTATCAAGGTGGCATCGACATCATCACCTGTACTGTCCGATTTCATTGATGAATACATATTTGCCTTTACAGTCATGTCCCAGTATCAAGGTGGCATCGACATCATCACCTGTACTGTCCGATTTCATTGATGAATACATATTTGCCTTTACAGTCATGTCCCAGTATCAAGGTGGCATCGACATCATCACCTGTACTGTCCGATTTCATTGATGAATACATATTTGCCTTTACAGTCATGTCCCAGTATCAAGGTGGCATCGACATCATCACCTGTACTGTCCGATTTCATTGATGAATA
>JABMCL010003785.1:0-2500 GCA_018857735.1 Alviniconcha marisindica | reverse complement strand
ACACACACACACACACACACACACACACACACACACACACACACACACACACACACACACACACACACACACACACACACGTTCTGTATTGTCTGTTGGTATCTTCATTGATAAAATTGTGTAAAACAGTACTTTATTTTTATTTATTTTTCTCAGTAATAAATTATGTAAGTTTAGATACATTTTAACCTTGTGGCTGTCAACGGGTGACAGAGAGGGCATTCTCGCTGACAGAGAATACGCCCTTCATGGACTCTAGGGGTGATTTTAACCATAACCTCTTATTAAAATTTTTTTAGTTAAGTTATAGGGTCAGCTTTGCTTTTTTTTTTTTTAAAAAAAAAATTTTTTTTTTTTTATTTTTTTCTTCTTCTTCTTCTTTCTTCTTCTTCTTCCCTTTTCTTCTTCTTCTTCTTCTTTCTTCTTCTTCTTCTTCTTCTTTTTTTTGCCTTTTTTCCTTTTTTTTTTTTCTTTTCTCTTTTCTCTGTCTCTGTTTGTCTCTTCCCTTGCCGTCTTCCCTCTGTGACAAAAAACACATTAGGGACGTTTTGATAAGATTCAGAATTGGAGCACCCAAACATACGTACCCACAAACTAAGATATGTTGCACACACGCCAGGTGATCTGATGTGTCCATTATGTAACACGGCGTACGAAGATGAAATGCATACCTTATTTTATTGCAAATTTCTTGACGACCTGAGACAAAAATATATTCCCAGAAAATATACTGTGCAACCTTCCTATGCTACTCTTAGACGAATGATGCAAGATAAAAGTTGTCTTCACGACCTAGGTAGATTCATCTACCACTCAAATAAACGCCGCGAGGTATGACCAGGTCCACAGCAAGCTTCTTTTCCTGGAACCAAAGTTTAAACCTTGAATGTGATTTCAAGAATGTGTGTTATCTCCATTGTGTATTCTCTCCCCTTTTTTGATGCCTACTTGGAGCAAAGATGGGGTGGTTTTTTTCCCCCCCCCCCCCCCCCACCCCCCCCCCCCTCCCCCCCCTCCCCCAAAAGTGCGTATTCAACCAGATTGGCAGTGCTTAGATTTTTGGCCTTTTTGGTTTAAGAATAAAAAATTTCTTTCTTCTCTTTTTGTTTTTTTTTGTTCGTGTTGTTTCTTTTTTCTGTTTCTTTTTGTCTTGTCCGTTTGTTTAGTGTTGTTTGTTAACTGTTTTGTATAGGTGGTATGTGCATGTTTATAATCATACCATTTGTAATGGGTCAAGTGGCCTTTAAATAAAATTTTGAGTTCGATTCTCTTCCCTTCTTTCTGTCTGTCGGTCGGTCGGTCTGTCGGGCGGGCTGTCTGTCTGTCTGCCTTCGGTGGGCGGTCGGTCTGGGCGGTCTCTGTCTCTGCCCCTTTTGTCCCTGTCTGCCTGTTTTTTGTCTGTTTTTTTTTTTTTCTGTCTTTTCCCCCTCTCTCTCCCCTCTCTCTCTCTCTCTCTCTCTCTCTCTCTCTCTCTCTCTTTTTTTTTTCCCCCTCTCTCCCCTAGTTAAACCTGAATGGCTTCGTTAAGAGTTTCCGGGCCCTGTAGAATTTTTTTTTTTTTATTTTTATTGCTTTTTTTTTGCTTTTTTTTTTAAATTTTTTTTGTGCTTTTTTGTCGACATACAAAAAACAAACACATTGGGAAAGTCAGCCGTCGTCGGGTGTTTTTGGGGGGAAATGTCACTGCTGTAAGGGTTCCCCGCTCAACACTCCCGGAGTCACCCGGAGTTTGAAATTTCATTACAAATAATTCCGTATGGCGAGAGGGTTTTTTTTTTTTAAATTTTTTAAAAAACTGGGTTTTTGCCCGTCAGTCGCAGCAGCCCCGGGCAAGAGAAATTTTCATTCGGCGTGTTACTCGAGGAGCAATTTCACTTAATTAAAACTTAAAAATAACACAGCTGAAGATAGTCCCCCCCGTAAATTGCAGCTCATCAAAAATCATTTGAATGTAGCCCGGGTTCTTGTTGGGGTTAGGGGTGATACAGCCCCAAGAAAAGCATTCAATCTGTGTGCCCAGGGGGGTGGTGCGTGGGGGCGTGCGGGGGTGCGTGCGTGTGTGTGGGGTGTGTGTGTGTATGTGTGTGTGTGTGTGGGGGGTGCGTGGGGGCGTGGGGGGTGCGTGGGGGTGCGTGGGGTTTTGTTTAAAAACCAGTGCACTTTCCTTGCCGGAAAACAGCTGGGAACATTAATACCCAAGGACAAAAACTGGGGGTTTTTTCTGTGCTGTGTTGCGATCTAACTATTCCTTTGTTTTTTTTTTTTGTTTTTGAGGTGTTTTGACATTGCGAGCAAATGAAAAAAACGGAAAGCTCTCCTTTTCTATCTGCCTATAAAGTGTATTGACACAGGAATGTGCTGGCGGGTAATGGACTTTAAAATTTTTTAACAAATTAATGTAGAAAGCCCCATTTCCTGGTCCTAAAAAAACATACGTCAAATTTCCCCCGCCCGGGCGGCCCCGCGCGCCCCACAACACACACAAAAACACACACACCAA
>JABMCL010003754.1:27500-32075 GCA_018857735.1 Alviniconcha marisindica | reverse complement strand
TCCGACAATCTTTTTTTCGCGGTTGACTGGGCGTTCATCATCAATAAATTGAAGACTGCATACGATTTACGTAACGTTCTTCATTGGTGCACCAGTCTGGACATTTTATTGAGACAACTTTCAGCACAGGTTGTTCAACATACTCTGTTCATGGTAGTTTGTTTTCAATCTAAAGACTGCCGCAGTGATCCCTCCCCTCCGGAGAGCGTGGACGGCTCAATAGTAGAACGGTGGACTCGTGATCGATAGCGTCAACTTTCTGTGCTGACTCCGTTCCACCCCCGTGTTACCGCATGAGCACTTCAAGATCCCAGTCATTCTGCCTAAAATGCAGGTGGCAGGTTACAGCTAGACGCGCATGCATCTTACGTAGTGGCTTTGAATAAGGTGTCACTGTAAACTGGTGCAAGATTGTATGGTGTACAGAGAACTTGCGCCGAGACGGCAGCAGTTTCACGTGGCGCCAGCCATGCAAGAACCAGAGAGCGCTGCAACCAATTCGATGGACATTCAAAACGCGCTGTGTAAAGCTGCAGTCACTCATTCAGAGTCGCATACGACTAGAGCACAGACGCATAGACGAGTTGCCGTTGCGAAGCGCTTAGGGCTTATCTCGAGGTGAAGTGCTCAATCAGTGTTCAGGTAAATAAATACACAGACTCAGAGCACACTCGCACACACACACACACACACACACACACACACACACACAACACACACACACACACGTACACGCACACATACACACGCCGCGCCACACACACACACACACACACACACACACACACACACACACACACACACACACACACACACGCCACAAAACAACATTAAACGGTGAAAAATGAGGTGTAGAACTAGGACATTTGTGTGTGTGTGGAGAGAGATGAAGGCGGGGGAGGGGGGGGGGGGGGGGGTGAAGGGATAAGATGAAAGGAAAAAAACCCGGTAATTATACCTGTGCCTATTATATATCAATTATATTACTGTGTGATACTGTTTATTTTACAGCGCATTTCCATAAGTAATAGATATTCTTTGTTATAGTGTTTGTGGTATTAACCTTGCCTGTAGGCTGTTGCTCAGTCTTAAACTGTGAATCCTTTATTCATGTCGATTTTATTTGTCTGTTTGTTTGTTATTCGTGTGTGGCACCCACGTTTTCCTTTGAAGCACCTTTTCTTTTCTTTTCTTCCTTAACGTTGCCAACGCCCTGAGATGACCGTAATGGTTGACTGCGCGTAAAAGACCAAATTACTTACTTAACGTTGCCAAGCACATCAGTGTGGGGCGTTTATTCAGAAACATTCATCCATCATTACAATATACCTCTGGCTCACTCCTTCACGCGTCTTTGTGCGATTTGTTTCACATGTTCATCATGCACTATACTTTCTTTTCTTCTTCTTTTATATATATAGATTTTTTATTGATTTTTAACCCTTTTTGGTCACAGTATATACATTTTTGTTTGTAAGCTTCATTACGTTTAAACATATCAGAGCCTGAGCTGATTTTTAAATATCATGGACGATGGAAGGAAGCTAGTGCAGCTAACATTTATGTAAATACTTATACACATTTTTGCTATTAATATGATATGATTTATTTGTTCAGTTTTGACCTTCCTGTAATTATGCTGCTTTATTCCGAACAAAAGAACAACAACAGTTAAACTGATCCGAATATTGAAAGTGATTAAAATATATTGTTCAATATAATTCCAACATTTCTGAATCGTCGGGCAGTCCAAAAAGAATTGTTCAATGTAATAATCTACTACATCATTACAACATGAGCACATTTGATTATCTTTCACTTTCATCTTCCAAAGTAATATGTTTGTGGGATAAATATTCTGAAAAAAATTCAGTTGTGAAGCCCGTAGCCTTTTTTCTTTCGTTACAAATGATGGCAATGACCAATTGTGTTTGTCTATTTCTAATCCGAATTTCCTGTGCCAGAAGCCATTTGCATACGGAACACAGTCGCGCATTGAAATAAGCGCGTTTCTAAAGTCTTTCGCCTTGTTGTTTCTGTTACAAAAAGGTGGCTTGTCTGACAACTCAGTGTCTACTGTATCACAAACATTATGACAGTGTACAAACGTGTAAACAGCCGCTCTCACGACATTATATTCAAGAATTCGGCTGGGTGATTTCCCTAGTTTGTGACATATAAGATCAAATAAAATAATACTTTATTGTCCTCAAAAGGAAATTTGCTTTGAAACATACCATCAGTGTAACATGTCAATGAATAAAATTCAAATTAAACGTATTTAACATAACACATAAACATAATTATGTCCTAACATGTTATGAATCCACTAGTTCCCTTAATGTCTTTTACATACGGCATTTTTCCAGTAATCCAATCCGTAAATAAGAGTACATTTCCTTCATGTTTAATATGGCTGTTGTTCCATAATAAAGTTGAAACGCGCTTAGAAGTGGCGTGACGGTTCAAGTCTAGCCACGTTTTTAACACAGAGTTCCAAAAATGAGACTTAACCAACTAAAACTCTTTAAAAGCATGACTTTTTATGTTCGAAAAGAAACACAAGTATTTGTCTCCAAAAGGAGCAAAAGTATTTTTTAGGGCTATGACTCCACTTATCGAGCGCCTGCATTGCAGCAAAAACGCTGTTTGCACCTGTTTTAAATTAATTATGTTGCGTCCACCATTTTCACAACAAACAACAGTTCTGTTTACTTTGTCAAACGCCTTTCGATTGCAGTCTTTCTTTCGCCACAAAAATCTGAATAATAATCTAAATTCAACATAAGACATAAATGTCCTGAAATGTTATGAATCCACTAGTTCCCTTAAGGTCACACACACCTAGCCATAGTACATGCAAAGGCTATGGAGGATGTACATCTGGTGGAGTTTATGTACCTTGTATTTGCACGCATGCCAACTGAGAGTTATCGTAGGCGACTCAGGTCTTTGTTGTTGTATTTGTGTTGCGAATTTCGAGCGCTAATTAAGTCCCTTGTGTGTTGATGCTAAATAATAATCTGTTTACCTGAGTGAGAACGGAATCTGGGACTACCAGTGCTTACATGGCATATACAAACTGTGAAACTAGAAATGTTTTTATAATGCAGACTTTACCAGCAAGGCCCAGTTATTTCCTTTTGTTTTAATTTTTCTTTAATTAATTATTCTTTTAATGATTTCCACCCTTCTCAACCAGTTCTCTTCAACCTGGGAAGTACATTTGTGACAAGTAAAATGCACACCAAGAATTTTTTAGTCTCCTTTTCCATAAAAATCCAGAGAAAGTGTCAGTGCAGTATGTTTACTACCGAGCTACATTTCCTCTGATTTAACGATATATTTCCAAGCCAGAAAATGTTGAAAACTTAGCCAAAATTGTAAGTGCTTGTTGCATATCCTGCTCATCTTTTAAAAACAACGTTATATCATCTGCATATAGTGCAATTTTTATGATGCATTCCGAAAGGCCGCTTCTTGCTTTCCAATGATTTAATCCTTTTATGTCCTTTTATGTTCGCACAATGTTTTATCTTTTATAGCAAGTAGTTCTACCGCAAGAACAAAGGCTAGTGGTCAAAAAGAGCAGTCCTAACGGATTCCCGCCTCTACGGCAAAATACTCGGATGACCAGCCACAGTAAACATGGTGCTTAACGTCCACAGAAACCATAAGGTTTATTAGGGACGGGCCTAACCACAGTATGCAACACACCTTTTGGTGTCTGCCATATCAGGTCCAAATCCAATTGTTTTGAACATTTATCACAAAATCCTTTGATGTTCGGTCAAATGCTTGACGATAATCGATCGTAAGCAAAAGTCCTGGTTTCTGCCGTACATTCAATTGATCAGTTACGTCATCGATCAATCTCAGTACCATCGACACTCTGCGCCTCTTTATATAGCCAGCTTGATCACCACTGACAACATCATTTATGACGTCTTCTAAACGGAGAGTTAGGCATTTTGCTAACAGTTTACAATCATTGTTTGTTAGTAATATGGTAGCCAATTCTCTATCTCTGGCTAAATCTTTGTGTATTTTTGTGATCAAGATAAATTGTCATTTTTAAATGCAGAGTTAAACGACAAGGTCAAGAGTTTACTAATGCGTGCACAGAACATTTTCAAAAAACTCAACGTAATACCGTCACAGCCCGGCCTGAGCCGTTTTTCATTTGTTTCACTGCACATTAAAGTCCATTTTCTACAACACACCTTCGCATTTATCTCTCTGTGCTACAGAGATTGTTGGGGTTGATGTGTTTCTCATAAAAGTATATATAAAAAAATCCATTCCTTGATTGCCTATCCTCTTTTTATACAGATTAAAGAAAATCTCTTCGAACATTCATAATATCTGCCTGCTTCGTAATTGTCAGCCTTAAAGAAGTACTTGACTTGATCTGACGACCTTACTTGACATTTCCAGTCACACAACATCTGCTACTTCTCTAGGATAACTGCTGTGGATGCTGACTTTCACTTGTTGAACAATCTTGCAGGGGATTTTCGTCAATGTGATTGGTTGGTAGTTTTCGGGTTTCATTTCATGGTTTTCTGGAGCCGT
>JABMCL010003754.1:0-22500 GCA_018857735.1 Alviniconcha marisindica | reverse complement strand
TCTCATGAAACCTGTTTTTATTCAATCATAAACGATTCCAAGGAAATATCTGCGATCAGCTACACCTTCCCAAAGCCATGTCACAAATGGCGGCCATGAAATGGCGGATTTTTACCAAAAAAGGTTCACAGTGCAAGAAATAATGATGCATTTACCTATTGTGGCATTTCCCTTATTTCTCCAAACACATTACATCAGAAATATAGCGGTAGTTTAAAATGTTTCATGTTTTAGTTTAATTTTTATTTCATCGGGGTCTCTTTGTCCAGTTTTCAGGAGAATGACCCATATATATATTGTGCAATCAGTATAAATAACATGGAAGTGCTTGTACATATGCAGAGTTGTCAAAGATGTGTTATATATTTGTTGGTGTGCTTATGTGATGTAATTGCATGCAGTGGTACACACGTACGTACCCCCCCCCCCCACCCCACCCCCCACCCCCACCCCACCCCCACACACACACACAACTAAACACGTGGGCACGCAGACACACGCTCCCGCCCGTGACCTTTTCTCTCTCTCTCTCTCTCCTCTCTCTCTCTCTCTCTCTCTCTCTCTCTCTCTTGGTATGGTCAACATGTTCTCGGTTTGAATCAGGACAAAGAAACAGCAACACAAATATGTATATAGATATGATTGTTCAGTGCGGTTGTGTTTATTTGAGAAGGCTGGCGCGTGCGTGCGTGTGCACACACACACACACACACACACACACACACACACACACACACACACACACACACACACACAGGTGCACATGTAGGGACTGATCACATGAAATACCCCAGTTTACTGACTTCACCCTCGATTGTCTGTTATTACACCACTGTCCAAATGTTTTTTCTTTCTGCGTTATATCTCTTACAATGATTTGTGTCGTACTTTTGTTTTCCAACACTTCATGTATTTTTTCTTTTTGTGCACTGGTAATGTTTATATGTTTTTCTGATCTCCCCTTTCTTTGTCTGTCCTCTTGCTTCTTTGGACATTTTTGCCCGGAAACGTAGGTGCATGTTACAGTGCTTTCAAGTGCCTGTGACCATGTATTCACAGACTTTGTGACAGTTATAGTTCGGCTTGGCACTGGGGTTATTTGCAAATGCACGTCCGTGAACGAGTATTCGTGTGAACTACAACCTAACCAGCATGTCTGGCCTTGGATTATTCCCGGTTTTTGCACGTGATGATCCAGTGTTTTCTAGATGTGGTTCGGAATATGATTAGAATGACTGGAATATGAAATTGCTTACCCATTGTCTGTTGTATTACTGTTGTGCTTGGCGCAGCAGCTGCCAAGATTCTGACGTGTTGATAACTTTGTGTTTATATACTGTCGATTATGGATAACATGACAATACTGTCTTTGAATTGCCACGGCCTAGGCAATGCTAGAAAGAGAAGAGACATTTTCCATTATCTGAAGCAAAAGTCCTGCTCGATATATTTTTGCAAGATACATTTCAGTACTATATTAGAAGCGTACGTCAAAGCTGAATGGGGATATAATTGCTTCTTTACATCTTACAGCTCTAATTCAAGAGGAGTGGCAGTAATGTTTAAGAACAATTTTGAATTCAAAATCAGCGATGTAAAGCGAGATGGGAACGGAAATTTTATTCTTGTTTCCTTTTCAATAAAGGATAAGACTTTTTGCTTGTCAATGTTTACGGGATACACCTGCTTTCTATAAAGCTCTAACGGAAATGGTTAAAGAATGCCAATTCCATAATGTAATTATAGTAGGCGACTGGAATTTAGTGTTGGACCTCCAGTAGATAAGTATAATTATAAACATATAAAAAATAAAAAAAGCCAAAGAGTTAGTTGAAACTATTATGTTAGAACTAGGTTTAACTGACACTTGGAGAGAGGCTAATCGTGACTGCAAACGTTCTACGTGGAGCAAAACAAAACCCCTTAAGCAAAGAGGCTTGATTATTTTCTACTCTCTGACTACTTAGTCTTCAATTTTGAAGATGCGGACATTTTTCCTGGATATCGGTCTGACCATTCTATGTTACCCCTAAGCTTTGATTTGGAAAAGAAATGAAACACCTTTTGGAAAATTTGATTGCTCAGTACTGAAAGATAATACACTGACAAAATAAATGATGAAATCAATAGTGTTGTAGAACAATATGCACTACGATAAAGCAAGTATCTCGGGGATTGCCAAATCTGACCTTGATCTTACAGTTTCTGACATGGTTTTTCTAGAGAAAAAAAACGAAAAAAAAAGAAAAAGAAAACAACACGAAGAAAGAAAAAGTTTTTTAAAAAAAAATTTTAAGAAAAGAAAAAAACAAGAGACAGATTTAAGCACATTGCAGAAAATAAAACAGAGGGTGTACTACTGCGATCAGTAGCGAGGTGGGTGGCGGAAGGAGAAGATATATCAAAATACTTTTGTAACCTGGAGAAAAGACATTACTTTGGTAAACAAATTATCAAACTAATTAACGCAGAAAGTGAGGAAATTAAAGAACCACTTGACACAAACAAAGAAGTCAACAGTTTTTATTAGTAATTTGTATAAAACCACGGACCTAGAACAATTTGAGAGATTGAACAATTGGTAGCAGAAACTCCAAAACTATCTGATGAGGAAACAAACTATCTGAGAAGGGAAGATAACAACAGAGGTAGCAGGAATAGCGTTGAAAAATGTGAAACATGAAAAAAGCCCTGGTACGGATGGTTTGGGGGCAGAATCGTTTGAAGTGTTTTTGGAAGCGACTTGGACCATTTGTAATTAGAGCTTTAAATAAGGCATTCGAAGATGATGAGCTACCCACAACTCAAAAGGAAGGCATTATTACTTGTATTCCCAAGGGCGAAAAACCTAGAGATAACATTAAATACTGGAGACCAGTCTCTCTCCTTAATGTTATATACAAAATTGGATCTTCCTCTATTGCTAACAGACTTAAAAGAGTACTACCATCATAAATTAATAATGATCAGACAAGTTTCATTTCCAATAGATACATGGGTGACAACGTTCGGTTCATTTATGACTTGATAAACTATTTGAATACAAAAAATAAGCCTGGATTGTTACTGTGCCTAGACTTTGAGAAAGCGTTTGACTCTCTTGATTGGAGGTTCGTGTTTTTTGGTTTGGTTTTGGAAAAGTTTGTAGGGGAAGTACTTTTTATAAAAACATAAATCAACGGTATAGTGAATGGACAGAAACCAATGGTTTACAGTAAGCGTGGGTGCCGACAGGGCGACCGATATCACCGTACATAGTTATTTTGTGCGTTGAAATTTTAGCAATTATGATTCGAGAAGATAGTGACATCAAGGGAATTTGGATAAACAAAATATAATACAAAATATCTCAATTCGCAGATGACAATGGCGAAAAAAAAGTCATTTGAAAAATCAATAGATGCAATTAATAAATTTGGAAATGTGTCTGGACTGTTTTTGAATGCGGAAAAAAAAATAGGCCATATGGTTAGGTAGCAAAAAATATTCAAGAGTAAAATATATGCCACATTTGAAAATGGTATGGAATCCAACCATGTTTAAGATCCTTGGCATATGGTTTACCCAGGATTTAAAAGAGTATAAACTACAATAAAAATCTCGACAAAGTTAAAAAATAAAAATAAAAAATAAAATAAAAATTTGGTCACTAAGGACTGTTAGCACGCTAGGAAGAGTTGCTATACTGAAGTCACTGATTTGGCCAAAACTGATCTATTTGTGGATTTTGCTGCCTGACCCTCCTGATTGATAACTTTGTGAAAAATCTTCAGAAAATAGGTTTTCAATTTGTTTGGAATGGAAAACAGGACAGAACTGTCAGAAAGACTACAATAAAAGATGTGAAAAGTGGAGGTCTAAATGTTCCAGGTATTAAAACGTATCTGGACAATAACAGATGCTGAAATACAAAATAGATGAATACAATTCACAGATCAGCGGCGATCTGTCCACTTTCAACTTGAATTGGCTCTGTTATAAGCCTATTTTAACAATAGAAAACTGATAACCTCAGTGTATATGTGGTTATCTTAGATTTAGATTCCAAAACAATTTAGCTCTAAAACTCACGTGGATTTAAAAAATAATTAAAAAAGTTAAAGACATCAAACCACAAATGGAGAAATGTTCCGATGGAGTTGTATCCATTTCTTAATCAATTAGAATGCTACGGCCCCTGTATTTTTTTTTAACCAAACTGTCAAAAATAATTCCTTCTGATCAGATGTCTTCAAAGCTTGTGAAATTTTATGATGCACCCAGTAGCCTCTTTATGAACGGGAGTACGACTTTCTGTCTCTCCTTTTTTTTTTTTTTTTTCTTTTCTTACTCTTACTCTTTTCTTACTCTGTTTAAGGTCTTCTAGATCTAAATATAACGCCTCAGCAATTAATCACTTGCTTGTTTGTTTGTTTTTTCTTCTTTTTTCTACACTTTGACCTAAAATTTAAAAATAAAATAAATAAATAAGAACTGTATGCTAAATTGTTGCTTGAAATGGAGTGAAAAACTGAAGTCAT
This sequence comes from Alviniconcha marisindica, assembly GCA_018857735.1. Taxonomy (NCBI): domain Eukaryota; kingdom Metazoa; phylum Mollusca; class Gastropoda; family Provannidae; genus Alviniconcha; species Alviniconcha marisindica. The sequence continues at coordinate 17,980 of JABMCL010003754.1, read as the reverse complement.
ATTTTTCCTGAAATAGTTTTCATAAAAGTACAAAAAAATTAAGATGTAAAAATTAAATGGCTACAAATGCGCATTACACATCGAATAATAGCAACTAATATAGTATTAAATAAAATGGGAGTCATTGCTAACACTAAGTGTGGCTTCTGTAATGATGGAAAAGACAGCATTGAACATATTATTTTGGAAATGTGCTTGTATCAGACGTTTTTGGACTTCGCTGGAAACAATATTGAAGAAAAATGTGAGACAAATCTAAATTTACACAAAACCTTGTACTGTTTGGAACAGAAATAGACATGAAAACTAACACAGTCTTAGACTTAGTGATGCAAAAAAGAAGACGAAAAAACTCGCTAGGCGCATACTATGCATTACACTTCAGTAGGCAATGTACAACGAAACATTCTGACAAAACCCAGTCATCACATCCAAAATAATGGGAAAAGTGCGCTATTGAACAGTCCGCCGTTTCGGAAATACTTTTCATGTAGACGCGTACAAGACCTATGTTACCTCTTTTCCACCCCCACTGGCTCCTCCTGAAAAATAGAAGAAGGAGGAAAAAAGGAGGGGGGGGGGGGGGGGAGAGGAGAGAGAGGGAGAGAGGGGTAAATCACTCGGAAACATTGAAAAGCACCATGGAATGGTTATGTTCGATTTAAACTTGATGCTGGCTGTTATTTACGGGTCGTGGTACCCATGATCAAGGGACAAGCTGCCTTTTACTGTTCCTTGTGATTGCTCTCTCTTGTGGACTTGTAGCGCCCGTAAGGATGGAAGGCGATCCCGGGCGCCGAAACATCAAAGAACACTGGAAGTTAGCGAGTATTGTTTCCAGTGCACTTGGCGAGGCACGGCGAGTGCAAGTAAAGCTTTCGTCTGAAAGGTGATGAAAACATTGTGGTGAGAGTCGGTTAGACAGGAATCGTGGCGAAGAGTGGATCCGATTTCTTCCATTATTATCACCAAGCAGGTAACTGAGCTGACCAACAACGGTTATGCACAGAAACTGAGGTATGTTGATGACCGAAACCTAGAGTAAGGAAACAAAAATACAAACAATTGTATCGAAATAATCAACTTGTCTATGGCCTTTGGATTTTACTTATTGAAGAAGGACGCTCGAAGGAAATAGATCGAATCCCGTAGAAGGGTATGAAAGCAGTTCAGTCTTATATGTAAATTTCAGATCACGTCTAAGCGCTCTTGTGAACACATACATGCTCCATACCGGCTATCAGACGTCTCCACAATGTTGCCTTCAAACAATACCAATGTTTTACCCAGTCAATAACGGCTGCTTCTACACCTTTTAAGGTAGCTCCTCGATTCTACCCATTTCCGTTGATTTTTCTTCCAAGCAATCGATAGCAGGTAGTGTCTGGAGTCCTCAACATTTCCAAGAAAAGGCATGTTCAGGCCAATAGACCCACGGAAGTCTCTGATAAAGGAGAACCAAACTTCCACGTGCCAGTCTGGACTTTGCCTCCAATTTGTCACCAGTCTGTGAAAATGATGGCATGTGCATTCTGGCTTTTCCTTCTCGAAACAACCCAGCGGACAATATTTGTGACCGCTTCCATTTTTAGGTGTTTAGGCGTAAATCGTTTATTCCTGAATTTACTTACCAATGATGTATTTTAAATGTGTAGGGTACTAGTGTGCGTGTATTTGTAAGGGTGCGCGAAATAGTGCATGCGAGCGCGCGTGCATGTGTGTGTGTGTGTGTGTGTGTGTGTGTGTGTGTTGTGTGTGTGTGTGTGTGTGCGTGTGTGTGTGCATGTGTGTGTGTGTGTGTGTGTGTGTGTGTGTGTGTGTGTGTGTGTGTGTGTGTGTGTGTGTGTGTGTATGTGAACGGATACTGCATTGTTTAAATTACGAAATTGTCTTACATGTACCTTGTTATATTACATGTTTAACAATTGTTGCTTGAGTTTGCTATTGGGTGTTATTGTCTACTGTTATGTGGTATATGTCTGGCAACGAATTTTATTTCTGTGACGAAATAATCTTGAATCTTGAAATGTATTTCCCCACGGGGACATTTTAATTGCATTGTATAGCACTTTAGTTTCACTCTGAACGTTGCGATCTGTCCTTCTGGACAGTTGTTTCACCCTAAATTACAGTGCAGCCCCACCCAGACACGTCTTTGATTATTGTATCGTACTTAATTAGGTCGCGTAGTTTGCCGTTTTCGTCAATAAAAAGCTTCGTCTTTGCGTCTGCCTCGCCGGATGGTCATATTCGGTAATGATTTCCAACGTTTTCGAACATGCGGGACTCACAGAGGTCCCGGAATCGGTTTGTGTTACTGTTTCCATTCCTTGATTCGCTTCAGTGTCAAATGGTGTACTTGCAAGATTGGGTAATGTCTGTTTTGTCCAACAGTTTGTTTTGTTCTGTCGTAATAGTTTGCTGCCTTTTACAAGAGATAATAATTCGCGGCTTCACAGAATGGATTGTGCGTTTTTTCCCCACCGCACTGTAGTATCCTTTGATCTCATTATCTGTGTGGACTACACTGGAGGGCTGTGTAGTATAAACTGAATGGTCATAACTCGACTTATTCAACTTCACCACATGCAGTGGCTGATTGACTGTACAATAATAATAATATAATAACGCTCATTAAAAAAGAAAAAAGAAAAAAAAAGCGTTCTAAAACAAACAAAAAAACACATAAAAGGTTCAAAAGAACGCTATTTATTAGGACAAGACAAAATCAGCAAATTTTCGAGGTAATCCCCTTTGTCAAGCTACAAAACGACACTTAAACAAAATCTAAACGGTCACAAACGATGACAAATGACACGAAAAGCTGTTTTTGTTATCTGTTTTTTGGTTGAGCTATGTTGTTTGCCTGTTGATTCTTCCAAGCATTGGATCGCCTGTTTGGCAAGAATGTCCAGATAACAACGGCATATACGCTCATCACGAAGTTGCCTAGCCTCGATCTCACGCTACGGGGTTCCCTGCATGTCTTGCTGGTGTGTGTGTGTGTGTGTGTGTGTTTCTTTCTTTCTTTCTTTCCTTCTGTGTAGCGTTCACACGTTGTTTTCATCGACACCGCGGCATCCTCACAGCTGCGCATCTCCACAGACCTGTGGGATGGTAATGAGACCAAGATGGGAGTCGGGATTATATAGTAGGTGTCCTCTGCGTCTCTCTCTCTCTCTCTCTCTCTCTCTCTCTCTCTCTCTCTCTCTCTCTCTCTCTCTCTCTCTCTCTCTCTCTCTCTCTCTCTCTCTCTCTCTCTCTCTCGCAGTAGAGTACTGTGGGCGGGGAAATTAATGTGAATATCCAGAACCGCAAAAAGTTATGTCCTTCAAGTTTAATGTAGATCAGAATCGTGCTTCACCTGGAGCCAGGAGTTCTGCCTTTCTGGTTACTGCCTTACTCTGTGTGTGTGTGTGTGTGTGTGTGTGTGCACGCGCGCATGCGCGTGTGTATATATGTGTGTGTATGTGTACGCGTGTGTATGTGTGTGTGTGTATTCATAATTACGTGGGTAGATCGTGCTCTTCCTAATTTTCATCATTTTGATGACGTCGTTTTAGATTGTAACCGAGTGTATTGTATACATGTTTCGGGCCATGACCCATTAACCTTTTCTTTCTTTCTTGGTGCTTTACGTCCACGAAGGCGAGATGGCCTATTAGGGACGGGGACAGAGTGGGAAGGGGACGACAGAGTGAAGGCTCGACCGCGGAAACCGCCCGAAAAAGACAGGAGAGACCGTGGACCGCCGCCAGAAGTGTTAGGCCGGTGTTAGCGACTTGTGCACTGCGCAATTGCTGTTTCAACTGCTGTGCTTGTCCAGATTCACAAAGACAATGTCCGTTGCACTGCTGTTGACGAACAACTTGGACAACTCAAGCAAAGGAAGTCCAGCTTTCTTAGCCCAGCTCTACCTCCCTACTCATGATCTCTTCTGGGCTAAGTTGAGGGTCCAGCTCCACTTCCCTCCTCTAAGATCTTTTGTTCTCGCCTGGAACCCTGCATGTTATTTCTGTTTTGATCCGGCTTTTGTATGGCCGAGTCTTGGGCGCGCAGACTTTCACTCTGCTTAGCTTGTAAACCCTTTCCGGGTCTTTGTGCGTGTACCCGAACAGGCCGGCGATGCGCGTCAGTGGTGGCAATTAGGTTTTTGTCTCTGTTCACTAACCGAGCAGACAGGCGCAGCCAGATCAACAGCTTAGATTCTTGATGCGCTACCCGCGTCAGTAAGACGCTTGACGTTGTTCACAGATATGCTCTGCTAGTCAGTAACAGTAACATGCTGTAACGCTTTGAGTAACGAGGCTGGAGCCGGACTGGAGCCGGACTGACTTCCTCCCGCTTACGGCATGGTCTAAAGTGCCACCCGTGTCACTGTCCGTCTCGTTGTGTGCTTAAGTGGAACAGTGCTGTAACAGTTACCTCACTCTTCCTGTTTAGTTAAGAATGATCTTGGTAATCCGTATTTTTCACTGTTACTTTATTGTATACTATTATGTACTGGGAGTTCATCAGTTAATTGATCATCAGTTAATCAATTCATCAGTTAATCAGTCTCTTGTATACTCACCGCGACTCTGTGAGATATGGGTTTTAAGTGCAAGTCATGCACACAAGTCATGTGCTTGATAATTAGTCATTTTGTCACAGTTACCATCATGTATTATAGTAACCTACATGGTTACTGTATTTGTTAGATAATTGCTGTTGTTTAGGCTTTACATTTGCTTTCATATTCTAAATGTTTTGTTTGCTTGTGTCTTTTCCAACACAGACACTGTTTCCTGGTTGGTGTACAAATAAAAGTTATGTTATAGCAACCTACCCTAATATGTCATCTGACATCCGAGGACATTAAGAACCAAGTAGTAGCAACCTCTGACTTGTGGCTCTTCATTCATGCTTCCAACCTGCTTCCCTCACTCTCCACACCACTCCCCTACAAGATCTACGTTTAGATCCGTAGTATTGTTTTATCTTCTTCTTTACTTCCTACTTTTATTATTTTCTATCTCTCTTCTACACTAGACGAAGACTATGTGTCGAAAGCGCTTGTGTTTTTAATTGTTCTTTATGTGTCTACATTTCTCTAGAGCTGTTCTATTTTGTGAACCTCACCAGCAGTTTAAAAAAAAAAAAAAAAAAAAAAAAAAAAACGAAAATGTCCGTGTTAAAATAAATAAGCGTTCGTTTGAACATTTTTGTGTTTGGATCTCACCAGTAGTTGTTCACTCATTCCTTGGATTCCTGCCTTACCAGTTCATTCAACTTCATTATAAAGTGGCATTATTACAACAGTGAGTCTGACTTGTATGCGTCTTCAGACACCCTCTTGCTGAAAATCCAACAATGCATGCGCAAGAATACTCATGGCTTTCGCACATTCTCTTACTTTGGACCCCGTATTTGGAATTCACTCCCACAAAACCTAAGACATTGCTCAACCCTGTCATCTTTCAAAGCCATACCTTTCATTTTCTCACAGTACTTCCCAACTTTCCCAGTTTTTGCTACAGTCATTGTGTGTGTGTGTGTGGTGTGTGTGTGTGTGTGTGTGTGTGGCGCGCGCGCGCGTGCGTGCGTGCGTGCGTGCGTGCGTGTGTGTAAATGGTTTGAATTCATTGCGCTTACTCTCTCTCTTTATTTTGTGTGTGTGCTTTTTTGTTATGTTTTTGTGTATGCGTGTGTAAATTAACAACTAAACGAATTAACAGTATCTGCAATTGTGTATAAATATTACGTTATTATTATTTTTCCTTCAAAAATAACACTTTATAAAAATTGCATTATTAGGATTTTTCTCTATGCATGTGTATGAAATATTGTGCTTAAGTTAATATGTATCATGCGAGCGCTCGGTGAGTCGATGAGGCTTCTTGTTATTTGAATTAGTTGTAGTCATTGTTACTGTCATTTTCTTCTTGAGGTGGATGTAGTTTATATATTTAAATTCTGTACATCGCGCTTAGATAATTTTTAGTATTAGAGGTTCGCGCCTTATAAATATTACGTTATTATTATTATTAAGGACATCACAGCAGCCTACGCATTCTGACTGCGAATAATCCCCCTACGGCATCCTAAGGCTAGCAAGGATCTACGCATTGGTGTATGTGTGTCGGAGGGCAGGTCATATCTGCTTGAGTCAGTGGCATTTGTGTCAGCTGCATGTGGCATTTGTGTATTTTGTATTAGTTGCAGTTATTGTTAATAATTGTAATGCGCCATGAGCTCTTGTGAGAAAGGCTGCTTTATAAATGGAAGTTATTATTATTATTGTCACAGCAGCCTACACTTTTTGATCTTGATTAATTCCCATATGACGAGGCATAGCACCACAGCAGGCTGCTCTAGTCTAGATTTTATCAAAGAATTAACAGCATCAGCAATCATGTGATTCTCTTTGATATTAATAGTGATTCTCCTTTGGTGCAAGAAATTACACGTGTTACAGGTCTATAATGCTCCTAAAACTAAACAAAAGCTTCACATTTAGGAAAACACCAAACGCTATAAACGAGATTTTGTTGCAAAGCGCAATGCTGTAACCTCGTGTGAATTATCTGATTAAAATATTTAATCAGTTCATTGAAAAAGGTTTCAAGAAAACCAAAAATTCTGAACTGAATGTGGTGTTACTGTTGTTTTTATTTACGCTAGATTAAAATATGGTGTCTAAAACAGGTCATCGTCATCATTCATCATTGACCGCTTTCATGTAGCGCTATTCTCTGCTCTCGAGCAAACTCACTGCGCTCATGTTTCGTGCAATTCTGAATGAGTAACTGTATCCTTTTTATAGTGCGTATTTTTAATATCAACCGCGCGAAGTGGTACAGCGCTATTTGGTTGTTGCTTGGCTGGTGCCACGTGAAACTGCTGCCTTCTCGGCGCATGTTCTGTGAACACCATTCAACCATGCACCAGTTTACAATGACACTTCAGTCAAAGCATGTGTGTTTAGCTATAACCTGCCACCTGCACTTTTGGCAGAATGACCGGGATCTTTTACGTGTTACTGCGGTAACATGGGGTTGGAACGAATACCGAAACAAGAGTCAGCACAGAAAGTTTAGCCCGGAGAATAAACTTCTCCCTCCGTTCCTACGGGGACTCGAACCCTGGACCTTTCCATCATGAGTCCGACGTTCTAACCACTGAGCTATCCCCGCCCTGGTCGGGAATATTTATAAGTTGAACCTGCATATTACTATGCAGCTTGTATGCCTAATTCTAAGTGAGGGAATCGAATGCTTTTTCGACTGCTGACGTTTTGGGTACAAAAGCCAATCCTGTTCTCGGGAACAATTCTAATTTTGCAGCTTATTGTTTACACAGGAGCTATAAAGCAATAAAGCGCTTACGTACTTTCCTTTAGTCTCTTGAACAGCGATCTCTTCACTTATTTCACCCATAAGACGCGCCAATGAGTTTTTGTTTTTGTTACTTTTTATTATTATTACTATTATTATTGTCCGGGAATCCTGTAAATGTTATGATAATAATTAATAATTAGAGTATTTATAAAACGTAAAATCTTGTCCGTAGAAAGTATTCTGCACACACACACACACACACACACACGCGCGCGCTTTTAGAAACAGTTATTGAACAGGTGCGTCTTGATGATGGCTTTAAAAGAGGAGGCAGAATCAGTCAGACGGAGTGTCTGAGGCAAATTTGAGCTGTGAGAAAATACAACCGTCGTATATGTGTTATTTATCATGTGATTACTTGTATTATTCATATGTGCCACCTTTTTCGTTTCTCTGCCGCGTCGTATGTGTTATTTATCATGTGATTACTTGTATTATTCATATCTGCCACCTTTTTCGTTTCTCTAGTTCTCTAGAGTTGTACAAATAGTGAAACGAAAACGAGTTCAGTTCAGTCTAGCTGAAGTCATGATGGTATCTATGCGCTGAGAAAAGCAAAGAAAGATCGTCGAGCGCTTCCTCTTCCTGCACCTCTCTCCTCCAAGCGACTGATTGTCCTTGGCATTGTGACGATCTCAAGCTCCTCAACACTTAGATGGCCACTTACGATAGATGCTTCGTTTGTCACTACCAAACGAAATGTTCTCTTCTATCTTCTCCCACCTTATCTTTCTTACCTATTCTATAAAATTAAAAAAAAGCATCTGAGGCCGATTTTGGTGTGAAAGGTAATACAATACAAATATATTTAAATAATTATTAGTGTATAACTACATTTCGAAAATACATGAATGATTACTCTTTCATCACATTGTGCGGAATGGTAATTCATATTATGTCACGAACTGTAGATGCTGTTTTATGTAATGGAGTGCAGAGTGGTGGGAATGCGACAGGCAGTGAAGATGCAGTCAAGCAATGTAAGAGACCACAGCAGGTTCAGGCGTACAGCAGTCAGGTTTATTTTCTCAGCAGGCAGTTTTCCAGAACACAACCGCAATGGAATGGGAATTGTTTTGTTTAACATCCACAGAAACGAGAATGTTTGTTAAGGACAAGAGGTGGAAGGGAACGAAGGAGTGAAGGCTCAATCGCAGGCGCCAAACCGGAAGACCAAGATGCCGTGGACCGCCGCCAGAACAACAAAATGTTAAGGCAGTGTCCGCTCTGTCATTTCGCAGCAACTAGTGTACCAGGCAATTACTGTCCCAACTGCTGTCCGAAACAGAGTCACAAAGACAATGTCCGTAGCTCCGCTGTTGGGAACCCACAATAGACTCATGCGTGCATACATCAAGAGTGCGGCGCGGGCCGCAAAGAAAACACACAAATACAAAATCAGTTTCACAAAATATCATACAACAAAGCATTGATCAACACAGAATTACTTTTGCAAATGTATTGCAAATAATTTATCATCAGGAGGCTACTGCGGGCGGCCAGCCACACGAACATCGCTATACAGACCGTGATCAACCGCCTGCACGCTGCCCAGCTCCACGCTCATCGCTCAGGGAAGCGCCCAAAGCTGACACCCGCCACAAAGCTGATCGACATGGCTGTTGCAGTTGCAGGCGTCACAGCTGTCCACCGACGTGGTCAGCGCCCTCCGAAAGGTTTGGGTACTAATCAAACTCCAAGCACTGGTTTACGACACCCTTCCTTCAACCACTGCCGTATTTAGTTACGCCATAGGGTCCAAAAAACGGTCAGCTAACGAGCAGTTTTTTTGTTGGTGCTCAAACAGTAGTAAGTTTGTTACAAACAACTCAAATTAGGTAGGTAGGTAGTGTTGCTTAATGTCCTCAGATGTCAGTTGACATATTAGGGACAAGCTGAGACCAATGCCGAAACATGGTTCAATATAGCTTTACGTCCACGGAAACCAGTAGGCTCGTTAGGACGGACAGCCCAGGACGGCCACCTCGACTCTCACACAGCTCCTGAACTATGAACTCAAATTATATCAGACGTTTGTTTTATAACTGACCATGTTGCGTAAGCCAGCTCAGATAAAACCACAATCGTTTGAATCGTGACGGAACTCTTTTTTTACCCGGGGTGGATGCGCCTCATGTTTACGTGGGTGCTTGGGCACTATGTTGCTTCCACAGTCTTATCAGTACCCAAACCTTTCGGAGGGCGCTGACCGCGTCGGTGGACAGCTGCGCGGAGATAAAGAGTACCCCTTCAGTGGCGTAACCAAATCTGGCAGAGTCTGGAGGAAGGTGCTGGAAAGCGATGCTCGGAGTGTGATCAGTACCCAAACCTTTCGGAGGGCGCTGACCGTGTCGGTGGACAGCTGCCCGGAGATAAAGAGTGCCTCTTCAGTGGCGTAACTAAATCTGGCAGAGTTTGGAGGAAGGTGTCGGAGGGCGTCGGTGGACAGCTGCGCGGAGGAAGGTTCCGGAAACCGATGCTCGGAGTGTGGGTACTGATAAGAGTGTGGAAGCAACCTAGCGCCCAAGCACGCACGTAAACATGAGACGCATCCACCCGGGGTAAAAAAGAGAGTTCCGTCACGATTCAAACGATTTTGGTTTTATTTGAGCTGGCGTAAGCAACATGGCAAAATAAAACAAACGTCTGATATAAGTTGAGTTGTTTGTAACAAACTTGCTACTGTTTGAGCACACACACACACACACACACACACACACACACACACACACACACACACACACACACACTCACACAAAACTGTTCGTTAGCTGACAGTTTTCTGGGACCTATGGCGTAACTAAATACGGTAGTGGTTGAAGGAAGGATGTCGTAAACCAGTGCTTGGAGTTTGATCAGTACCCAAACCTTTCGGAGGGCGCTGACCGCGTCGGTGGACAGCTGCGCGGAGATAAAAGTGCCCCTTCAGTGGCGTAACCAAATCTGGCAGAGTTTGGAGGAAGGTGCCAGAAAGCGATGCTCGGAGTGTGTGCCGCGAGTTGTCTAGCTGACTGTCACAGTGCATGACACACTCCGAGCATCGCTTTCCGGCTTAAGATGCAAGCTTCGGCCCGAACTTGCGGCAGACGCGCAGCAGACGGCATGATCCAAAATGTAGGCTAAAGTCAAGTCAGGTCAAGTCAATATACTTTAATCATTCCCTCAAAGGGTAATTCAACTAACTACTATGTCATTCTGGGTCCCAGAGACAAGGCTGCGCCTCCCACAAGTCAACAAATAATAAAAATTCCTCCGAAATGAGTGAAGCATCAGAGACAATGTTCGTCGAACTGGGCGAATGTTCCCAGAACATGTTGAGCGAAGCTTTTTGGACCCCGAATATAGCTTCGTCGCTATATTCGCCAAATACTCCCAACTATGTTCGCGAACAAATGTTCGCCCAATTAAGAACAGGCTTCAGCTGACAGTGTTCAGGAACCTGTGACGTAACTAAATACAGCAGTGGTTGAAGGATGTCGTAAACCAGTGCTTGGAGTTTGAGTGCTTGACTGACTGATAGGGCCACCATGGTTGGTCAGGGCTGACTGGCACAGGCGGAACAGCGGCTTCACCGCGTCGGTAAGGGGTAAGTGGGCGGGGATGGTGAGAATAGGGTGATGATGACGTGGGGCTTAATGTCCTCGGGTGTCGGGTTGGCATATTAGGGACAAACTGTGACCAATGCGTCATAGTTTTTCATAGTTCAGGAGCTGTGTGAGAGTCGAGGTGGCCGTCCTGAGCTGTCCGTCCTAACGAGCCTTCTGGTTTCCGTGGACGTAAAGAATTATTGCACCGTGCTTCGGCATTGGTCACAACTTGTCCCTAATATGTCAACTGACATCTGAGGACATAAAGCATCACTTCATCATCACCAATGCGTCTTCATGGTTCAGGAGCTGTGTGAGAGTCGCGGTGGACGTCTTGGACTGTCCGTCCTAACGAGCCTTCTGGTTTCCGTGGACGTAAAGATTTATCGCACCGTCGCATTGGTCACAACTTGTCCCTAATATGTCAACTGACATCTGAGGACATAAAGCATCACTTCATCACCAATGCGTCAGGGTACCAGGCGAGATCAAAAGATCAAGAGATCTTAGAGGAGGGAGGTGGAGCTGGACCCTCAACTTAGCCCGGAAGAGATCATGAGTAGGGAGGTGGAGCTGGGCTAAGAAGATTGGACTTCCTTTGCTTGAGTTGTCCAAGTTGTTCGTCAACAGCAGTGCGACGGACATTGTCTTTGTGACTGGCCAGGCACAGCAGTTGAAACAGCAATTGCGCAGTGCACAAGTCGCTGGGCAATGGCGAGGGGACACCGCCCTAACACTTCCATTGTTCTGGCGGCGGTCCACGGTCTCTCCTGTCTTTTTCGGGCGGTTTCCGCGGTCGAGCCTTCACTCTTTCGGCCCCTTCCCACTCTGCCCCCGTCCCTAACAGGCCATCTCGCCTCCGTGGACGTAAAGCACCATGAATCATCAACCAATGCGTGTTTGCCCGTCCCTAATAAGCCTTACGTTTTCTGTGGACGTTAAGCACCATGTTTACCAATGCGTGTGCATGGTTCAGTGTTGCTTTACGTACACAGAAACCATAAGGCTTATTAGGACGGTGAGCCCAGGACGGCCACCTCGACTTTCACACAGCTCCTGTACTCTGAGAGTAGGGTTGGGAGGGTATGGCTGATACGGGTATGGTTGGTGAGGGTACGGTTGGTGAGGATAGGGTTTGTGTATGGTAAGGTAGGCGATGGTCGAATAATTGGTAGCTGTCTGGGTAGTGTGAAGGCCAATTTCAGCGTCCTCGGCTGTCCACAGCCTTGTCGCGCTGTTGTTGCATTTCCCCATCACTCGCATGTACCGTGCACTGAACCCGTTCAAGTGTCGATGAATAGCTAAGTCCATGGCCCGGATTGCTTTTCTCTCTTGGAGTGGGTGTATTGTGAAGGTACTGTTGTGAAAACGAATAAAAGTGACCTCTCTGTATAAATTAAAAAGCAAATACGTGCAATATGCACAAAAAATGCACCCACGATTTTCCGACGCTAAATTCGGAAATAATCTTTAGAACAGATTGAAATTTTCACCTCAGTTGACTTCTTGGCTGCCTGCGGATTGCCACCAAATGGTTGTGATTTTTTTTAAATGGCCGATTATGTCCCGGTCATAGATTTGATTTCTGTTACTCCTGCTCCGGTGTCGGGTGGTCTTCTAAACATAAACAAGATGGCAACCCCTTCGTTTCTGCCGCTATAACTTGTAAAAGCTGCATCCAGACAATCGCTTTCTTATGGCTGAGTTTTCTTTTAAACGAGCTTCTTATATCCGAGGTCTATTGTATTTCTTCAAGTTGTCATTAATATCGCTAGGATTAAAAGCGCCAAGTGAAAATATCTTGGACACGTAAACAGACCGCATGACGAGTGGGGGGAAGGGGGGGGGGGGTGCAGGAGAGAAAGAGCGAGAGCTGAAGGCGGAGAATTTATCGTGTCATGTGCTGTCGATAGCTCTCATGCGGAGCGGGAGCACAGAAAAAAGCTCGCTAATGAAACAATGATGATGAGACCAGGAACTCTTCTCCCCACCTGCTCCTGGCCATATTTGCTGAAGGTAGCTCCTTGAGACCACCACACTAGACAAAAATATACACACGTGTACAGTTTATTTGGCTTATACCGCCGCCGAAGGATGTTTTCCATCGTGTTCTTGAAAGCCTCTCGGCCAGATGAAGCGCAAGTGGCAATGGCAGACTTGGAAGAAAAGATCGGGAGCTTGTGCATCGTGCAGAAGCTGCCACTGGGACTGTTCGTAAAAGGGAAATAGAAAATCGTTCCCCACATTCTGCAGATGTCTGATTCGGATGCCAACTTCTGGAACCTGGGAATGGTCGGCAGTAATAACATTGCTGTACCATTCCTGCTGCAAGCCAGGAATGCGTTTTGGCGTTGGGCTGCCTTGTCCCAGCCGCAACGGGTGGCGCTGGCTTGTTTTGCTTCACAAGGGCTTGCTGTCACATTGTTTTGTCTTCTACAGCTTACCTCCGGCCTATTCAGAATGCAGATCTCCGAGCGCTTTACTCTTTTGCAGAGACCTGGGTGAGATCTTTCAAATTTGAAGTACTAACAACCTAATCTGGGCTAGCAGGCAGGTTCTGTGACCGTGAATGAATTTGAACGTCACAAAGTTGTGGTTGTTTGTCTTCTTCTAAAATTTATCATCCAAATTTGCATGACAACCACGAGCTTTACACAGAGATCCCCCCCCCCCCCCCCCCCCTTTTTTTTTTTTTTTTTTAGCTCATCGAGAGTATCCCGACAGAATTCGATCTGCTTTTCAGTAGCCCTAAATGGAGATCGAGGCTAGCCGAGATTCTCGTAGGGCCTCTAAGACCAGAATTCTCGATGAATACCCTTGATGTGCTTATAAAAGGAACACAAGTTGTGTCATTTTTTTTAGTACACTCCCGATCTGCTACCGCCACCAGAGCAGTTGCACGTTCGATAAAACGCCGAATTATGTATGATCCTGTTCATTGAACATACAAAGTATATGATCATTATTGTCTGTGTGTGTAGAAACCAAAGTGTGCCTAAAGACTGCTTAAAATTACAACATAATACGTAAATATACACAATATAGTAGAACAAAGTTTCACTCAGTCATTCATACATACCAGCAGCTCATTCAGGCCAACACTATCAAATAAACACATGTATACACTCACATAAAATAAAATAAATCATACACTAAGATCACAGGTAGCATGCTTAAACACAAACCAGTATATTACACCCATCACCCCAACCCCAACATTTCATTGACACATGCATTTCATTTATCTTCGATTTTAAAATCCGTTATTATCCCGCTCTTTATTCTGAAGTGCTCACACAATCATAACTTGACAAGTCAGAATTCGCAGAAAATCGAAAGTTTTTTCCGTGATTAAGACGAAAGAAATAAAACTGAAAGAAACAAAACACAGACGTATCTCCATTTAAACTCTTGTCAAGTCGTTTAATTTTTTTCGGTAACATGTCTTATCTTTACAAAAAGAGAGGTTCTCCGCAGTGGAGGCTTTGTGGAGAATGTTGTTTCCGCTGGCTGCATTGGTTTCTATTGATTCTCGGGTTTTTCACCCTTTGCGTCGCTACCGACTTGGCAACGAACGTAACGTGTCACACGTGACTGCATCAGTTTGGTTCTTACAAGCAATTCTGAACGTTCTTGGATGATGATAAAGAAAGAAAGAACCCATGTGTACACGAAACACTGCTGATAGGTATCACTGAGGTGAATGCTGGAAAGTCTCTTTGAGACTCGCTGAATAAAGGTCTGCACATGAAACAGTAAAAGGTATCGGCCTATGCGCACGCAGGACATTTTTTCCGTCGAAAATAGTGTGTCGAACGGTTCGGCCAACACAACAAGCGTTTGGCTGCTATGGCCGCTATTTTGTTTTGTTTTTGTTACTGATTTTGCTGTTGTTTGTGAGCAAGTGCGCTTTGTACATGTTTTCATGTTAATCCGCGTCATTATTCATGTAATTTCGTTACTGGAAACCGGGAACCGGAGCAGACGACGCTTTGTTGTGAAGCACTGCGTGTAGTGTGAAGTCACACGGCGCGCCCAATTCAGATCCGTTTTTCACCCATTTATGACAAAACTCGAACACAGTTGAAGTAACCGCAGCAGCAGCAGCTGGAGTCCTAGATCATCCGATACAGACCCTCATTCTCGGCCGATGGTCGTCAGATTGCTACATCGTTACACCAGTCAATGACGACCATCTGCGTGCAGCACAATTCTCGACGGAATTGAATTAAGGCACGGGTTACCTGCGTATGTTTTCACGCAGAGTTTCTAATCGGCTGATATCCGCGTTTCAAAGAAACAGGATCAACGGGGGTTGCGATGAGCGCGTATTAATTAATCATATGCATCGTTTTGTTGTATTCGCTCGGAGTCTTGCCGTCTTTTTGTGTTTCAAATCTTCGAGTCTTCTTCAGTGTGTTTTCGTCATGGTGATGGTGGTTCGGCTCCTTGCAAATAGGTAAAGTCAGTCAGGCGTGGTGTATTCTCTCATCGCATTCGAGTCTTCTTATGTTTCGTCCCGCAGGTGCACCGCAACGTGTATTCTTCGTGAGCATACACCCAGTGTGTGATCACTGGCGGCGTATGCGTTGCAGGTGAAGCCGGCTCCGTGTCCATTTTTCAATTCTGGGAGCGGCGTTACGTGGCGCATTTCGCATCCGCACTTAGTATCGTTCTCAGTCGTAATACCATCTCTCTCTCTCTCTCTCTCTCTCTCTCTCTCTCTCTCTCTCTCTCTCTCTCTCTCTCTCTCTCTCTCTCTCTCTCTCTCTCTCTTATCCTGTTTAAATATTAATCGAGTTTGTAAAACATTTTAATTTTAATTTTTATATAATTGTTTCTCCAGTTTTCACTTATTCGACAGTTTAGCAAGGACTAGTTGTTAGACAGGTCTAAATGAACCTAAACTACAATCCTTGGAAAAGTTTTCGAGTTCGAGTTCTTTCTCATTTCGGATGTGTACAACTCTATGACCCAGATGATGCTCCACAGCACTGACATGAGGCCTTCGTCAATGTCTATGACAAGCATGTTCTCTTTAAAACTATACGAGTAAAGCACATTGCTAAACCGAAATGCCTCACAAAGCCAGTTCAAGACGCCATCCACTATCGTGACCATCTCTTACACACACACACACAAACACGATGAATATAAAAAGCAAAGGAACAAAGTGACATCCCCATAGTTCAGGAGCTGTGTGAGAGTCGAGGTGGCCGTCCTGGGCTGTCCGTCCTAACGAGCCTTCTGGTTTCCGTGGACTTAAAGCTATTTTGAACCATGCTTCGGCATTGGTCTCAGCTTGTCCCTAATATGTCAACCGACATCCGAGGACATTTTAAGCAACACTACCTACTGTGACATCCCTCCTTCGTGCTTCAAAAAAGAAGTTTATTCAAGACCTAACCAGTTCAAACCGAAATTCAAAATCTATATGGAAAGCCATCAATGAACTGACAAACAAAAATGATGCAGCTAATTCTTCACGCACTTATAACCGAGTGCATTGTGTGTGTCCAGGGCCATGACCCTTTAAACCTTTCCTTTCCTGTCATCCTATCTTTTTTGATTGGGCGGGAGTTTTATGGCCCCAATTATCTAAAGTGTTAAAACTTCTGCGCTGGGCCTGCAGCGCCCCAAGGCATAAAGGCTTAGTTTACCCTACCGTGGCCTGTGCGCTCAGTGGAGTAGTGGTCAGTGAGGCTTCTCGTTTCGTCGCGCTCTGCTGCAGACCGTGTCGGACTGGGATTATAGATCGAGACAAGCTGATGGTATCGTACCTTTTACCTATTTTTTCTTAACGAACGTTTTTGTATTATGTTCTCGGGTGGCTCTCGTTACCCTGAGAGCATCTTGCATTAATTAGAAACATTTTGCAATTTTTGCGATTACTTTCTAACTTTGCAGGAGGTTCATCCGCCTGTAACTGTATCTGTGTTGTGCTCCCCATTGTTTAAGCGACTTTGTATCGTATTGTGTTTTTGTGGCTGTGACTCCGTGTGTATCCGTGCTGTTTTTTGTGGCTGTGACTTCGCGTGTACCCGTGCTGTGTTTCTGAGGCTGTGATTCTGTGTGTACCTGTTCTGTGCCTTGTGGTTGTGTTTCTGCGTGTACTCGCCGTGTGTGGCCGAGGCTCCTGTGAAACCGTGTGTTGAGTGTGCTTTCCCGCTGTGGTGTGTGTCAGTGTTCATCTTGTTCTTGAGTTTTTGCTTAATGTCCTCAGATGCTAAAAGCATATTAGGGACAATCTATAAAGTAAGCTTGACTTGGATATATCATAGTTAGATCATGGGGGAGACGGGGGGATGGGGAGCGAAGAAAGCTTGGTCCACTTGCGGATCAATATTTGGATCGGGATATGAGGTAGCTGGAACAAAGGGGGAATGAGGGTGAGGGGAGAGATGAGATGTGTCCACCTGCGGATCAATACTGGGGTCAGGGTGCTGGGTCGTCTTGGCTGTACTGGGGCATTCACTCGTAGAACTGGGCAGCACGCTAGGGGTCCGGTTAAAAAGATCGTCGTCCATATTTACAGTTAAAAACTGGGCTGCAGATGAAAAACCGTGCAAGGTTATGTCGGCGGGCTGCACCAACATGTAATATGTACAATCGGCACACACAGTATTTACAGTTAAAAACGTCGAAGACGCATATGGTAGTTTAAATACACTTGTAGTAAAATCGAGGCCGTAGTCAGGCGGCTAAAAACACTTGGGTATGCAAGCATACATTTGTGGTGGTCGCTGGAATCAGGTCCAGCAGACTAGAACGGGTTGCGGGAAAACAGGGACTTCGCCCCTTCCTCCCCCGCCGGGATTAACCCGAGCTGCGGGGAAAACGTTGAAGTAGCCGGTGGTCCCACATACTGCCAGTGGACAGGTGTAGACCAGTCTGGCTGAGCCCGTAAGAGGCTCCCTCCTTCACGCTGATCGCACACGCCAGGCTTTTGTACACAGGGGGAGTCCCACCTGCGTAGTTTCCCAGCAGAGGCTGGAAATGGTTGAACATGAGGTG
>JABMCL010002907.1:690000-692500 GCA_018857735.1 Alviniconcha marisindica | reverse complement strand
AGCATAAAAAGAAGCAGTATAAAGACAGGCAACTGTCCGAGTTGCTGGATACCTTGGGAAATCAGTCAGAATTTTGGAAGAAAGTAAATCAACTAGTACCAAAACACACAAGAACCGAAAACAATATTTCAGTTGATATGTGGTACCAGCATTTCCGAACAGTGTTGGAAACAGATGATCCAGTTAACCATGAAGCTGAAGACAACATTTTAGGTGATATAGTGGGTGATGTTGAAGGGGACATAGATTTAATTAATGAACCAATTACAAAAGATGAAGTCACAAGAGCATTAATAAGTCTCAAAAATGGTAAAGCACCAGGGCCAGATGGTATTATTGGAGAAATGTTTAAAAATGCTTCAGATGTTGTACTAGACTTTTTTGTTAAGTTATTCAATGAAATATTTAATGAAGGAGTATATCCTGAAAACTGGACAGACTCAATCATTCACCCTTTACACAAAAAAGGTAACCCAAATGATCCAAATAATTACAGGGGTATTTCTCTCTCAGATGTTAGTGGGAAGCTGTTTAGTACTATTATTAACCGCCGGCTACAAATGTGGGTTGACATGAATGATACTATTGGTGAACAGCAGGCGGGGTTCAGGAAAGACTATTCAACAGTTGATCATATATTTACCTTGCTTGCTTTTGTACAAAAACAACTGTCTTTAAATCGTAAACTGTATGTTGCCTTTATTGATTTCGAAAAGGCATTTGATTCTATTTCAAGAAAACTATTATGGCCAATTCTGCAAAAGCAAGGTATTCGTGGTAAATTGTTTCGATGTGTAAAAAGTATGTATGCTGTTGTAAAGGCACGTGTGCGAGATGGGGCGTCACTCACGGAGAGCATTCATTGTTTACGTGGTGTGAAACAAGGTGATGTGTGTAGTCCAATTTTGTTTTCGTTGTTCATAAATGAACTTGCACTAGATATTATTAAAGGTGGTAAACATGGCGCAATACTTACATCAACCTTAGTTGAAATATTTATACTACTGTTTGCGGATGACATTCTTCTTCTTTCTGAGACTGCTGTTGGTTTACAAAATCAGCTGAATATATTGTACAGATCCTCTGAAAAATTGCAACTTAAAGTAAATTTTGATAAAAGTAACATCATTGTGTTCCGAAAGGGAGGCTACTTAGCAGCACACGAAAAATGGTTTTGTGGAAAGAATCGAATAGAAGTTGTTAATGCATATAAATACTTAGGTTTGTATTTTACTACGAAGTTACGATTTAGTACTGCTTGCAGTGACTTGGCTGCAAGAGGTAAAAGGGCAGTCATGGGTATTTTGAGTGTTTTGTACAAATTTGATAATCAGTCTATGAAACTTTTTGGGAAACTTTTCGACTCTAAAGTGCAACCAGTGCTTCTGTACGCCGCAGAGATCTGGGGCCTTGAGGATGATTATTGTTATCAAATAGAAAAAACCCATATGTTTGCATTAAAAAGGTTTCTTGCGGTGGGTCAAATGACACCAAACAATATGATATATGGAGATACTGCAAGGTACCCATTGTATATAAATGCATATGTTCGTGCAGTACGTTACTGGCTTAAGATTACTAGAATGAATGAAAAATTTGATGTTATTACATTTAGATGAACAAGGAAAAAATAATTGGGTGACCAAAATTCGCACAACATTGTTTAGATTTGGTTTTGGGTACGTATGGCAGAACAAGGAGTTCAGGAAGTAAATTTGTTTATACGTTGTTTTAGACAAAGACTCATTGACAACCGCTGGCAGGACTGGAAGAGTCGAATTGATGCAAGTGATAGATTTAATTTTTACAGACAATTTAAGACAAATCATGTGCAAGCAGTATATCTTTCAGTTGATGTTAATAAGTATATAAGGAACTCGCTTATTAAGTTTAGATTTGGTGTAAGTCCTATAGTTGTTCATTCTTTGCGATACAAAACGCATGCCTACACAGACACCATATGTCCTTTGTGTAGAGCTGCTGTCGAAAATGAAGTGCATTTCACGTTGTGTTGTTCTGCTCTAAAAGATTTACGTCAAAGACTTATACCTGATAAATTTTATAGCCACCCAAGTTCATTTCGACTTGTTTTGTTACTATCAACTGAAAACAAGGTCATTATTAAGAATTTTGCCATATTCCGTACTTAGCCTTTAAACGAAGAGAATTCCTATTACGTGAATGATGACGCGACTGTATATTTACTTAGTGCATTTCATGTTTGTGTATTTTCATCTACATACTGTAAAAATTCTGGATATATGTGTGATTGTATTTCTTATGATTTCATGTTCCTCTGAACCTTTGCTAAAGTACAGTTTGCAACTATTAGTATAACCTTTGTGAAGGCCACAGGGCCCAAACAAATAAACTTTTGCGTCTTCCCCCCCCTCTCTCTCTCCTCTCTCTCTCTCTCACACACACACACACACACACACACACACACACACACACACACACACACACAACACACACACACCACACACACACACAAAAACCC
>JABMCL010002907.1:660000-682500 GCA_018857735.1 Alviniconcha marisindica | reverse complement strand
CTGACATACACGACTCTAAGCGGACTGTCTTACAACTGACATACACGCACTCTAAGCGGACTGTCTTACAACTGACATACACGTACTCTAAGCGGACTGTCTTACAACTGACATACACGTACTCTAAGCGGACTGTCTTACAACTGACATACACGTACTCTAAGCGGACTGTCTTACAACTGACATACACGTACTCTAAGCGGACTGTCTTACAACTGACATACACGTACTCTAAGCGGACTGTCTTACAACTGACATACACGTACTCTAAGCGGACTGTCTTACAACTGACATACACGTACTCTAAGCGGACTGTCTTAGAACTGACATACACGTACTCTAAGCGGACTGTCTTAGAACTGATATACACGTACTCTAAGCGGACTGTCTTACAACTGATATACACGCACTCTAAGCGGACTGTCTTACAACTGACATACACGTACTCTAAGCGGACTGTCTTACAACTGACATACACGTACTCTAAGCGGACTGTCTTAGAACTGACATACACGTACTCTAAGCGGACTGTCTTAGAACTGTCATACACGTACTCTAAGCGGACTGTCTTACAACTGATATACACGCACTCTAAGCGCAGATCAGCAGTGAGGAATTGTAGACTGATGCAGAAATCAAGGCAGAGAGCTTGCTGAGAACTATCAAAGATCACCCTCTTATGCCTGGAGTAGGTCAGAATGTAACCTAGTATGCTTCGTCTGCTGCCGCTAAGTCTTTCTTTTTAATGTTTGCCCTCACGATTCATGTATCTTTCGTTCTGGTGAATACAACATAGAAATGAGTGAGCCGGTTTGGCCCAGCGGTAAGGCGTTAGTTTCCACAACGTGGATTTAATTCCCTCTTCGGCTCTCCTTTCTCTTCAAAGGTTGTGGTTTATTGACCCTGTCTTGTGACTTTACTCCTGACAGTTAATGATTTTGCTCCTTCTGTTAATGAACATTGTCTTGTGACTTTGCTCCTCAAAGTTAATCAAACATCAACAGGCTCACACTGTCTTGTGATTTTGCTCTTCACAATTAATGAACATTGTCTTCTGACTTTGCTCTTCACAGTTAATGAACACTGTCTTGTGACTTTACTCCTCACAGTTAATGAACATTGTCTTGTGACTTTACTCCTCACAGTTAATGAACATTGTCTTGTGACTTTACTCCTCACAGTTAATGAAACATCAACAGGCTCACACTGTCTTGTGAATTTGCTCCTCGCAGTTAATGAACATTGTTTGGAACTTTACTCCTCGCAGTTAATGAACATTGTCTTGTGACTTTGCCCCTCACAGTTAATGAAACATCAACATGCTCACATCGCTGCCCATCTAAACGCAGAATCATTCTGGTGGTGACAGTGTAGTGTTAGGCATGATTTCCCCCCACCACCCCACCACCACCACCACCACCCCACCCCACCACCACCACCACCACCACCCCCCACCACCACCCACCCACCCCACCCCCCCACCCCACCACCACCACCACCCCACCCCACCACCACCACCACCACCACCCCATCCCCACCCCACCACCACTACCACCCCACCCCACCCCCCACCACCACCCCACCCCATCCCCACCCCACCACCATCTATTTTCTACGATTTCTGTCCCCGCAAGTACCTTTTCTGGGACGACTCTGCGGTACACAAGTCTAACGATCATAGAAACAAAAGCTTAAGAATAACTTCATAAAAACTTATTTTATGCACGTCTTGTGTATATGTGACGTGCTATGTTTCTCAGCTCAGGAGCTCCGGAGCTGTGTGAAAGTCGAGGTGGACGTCCTGGGCTCCCGTCCCTAATAAGCCCACGGTTTCTGTGGACGTAAAGCAACACTTCAACAACATTCTCAGCTTCCGCCTTCCTGTCAAAGACCCAGCGGCTTGTCTCAGCTAGGGTTGTCTTCTCCTGTTAGTCCGCCATGTTAGCCCGTTATGTTAGTCTGTCATGAGCGAGTCCGTCATAATGGCCCGGAATTGACCCGCAGGGGATGGAAAATCAACACACGAGGAAGTTAATTAGCGTTCGAAAGAGGTCACACAAAAACAAAAACAAAGACCCGAGTCGCCTGCGGTAGCGTTCACCTGGCATGCGACTAAACACAAGGTACGTAACTCCACCAGAGGTACATCCTCAGGGGACGGAATAAGAAATAAGAAAACTTTAAATTAATCAAGACTATAAAAAATAAAGATTTTAAGGATGAAAAAACAACAGCCAAAAAACATGTCAATTTTCGGCTGAACTGCCTTTGTCAAGCGCAAGGCGAAAACACACAGGCTTGGAACAATAAAGGAAGGCAAACAGGAGAGTATGTTGACCCGTAGAACTGTTGGTTCGGGTTCACGTGTCTAAGAGACGACTGGTGGGGGAAAGAGGGAGGAGGCGGTGAAGGGTGGGGAGGGTATGAATTTTAAAAACTCTTCCGCGTTTGACCCAAAAAAACAGACTAATTTGTGAGAGCACGCACGCACGCACACGCACGCACGCACACACACGCACACGCACACGCTCACGCTCACGCACACGCACACACACACACACACACACACACACGGTGAAAGGAGTGAAAGGAAGACGACGTTACGAGTTGTCAGTCTGCCTTTGGAGGCTTCTTTCCGTCAGGTAAGACCGAGGTGATCGGTTTGTCAGTGGCTTCCACCAGTGTGACCGAGACAGGCTTGACACAGAAACTGAGACAGCAAGTCCAGATAGGTGGGCAGGGCAGGGCAGGGCAGCCAGGACTGAAGCTTAGTTAGTTAGTTAGTTAGTTAGTTAGTTAGTTAGTTAGTTAGTTAGTTAGTTAGTTAGTTAGTTAGTTAGTTAGTTAGTTAGTTAGTTGGTTGGTTGGTTGGTTGGTTGGTTGGTTGGTTGGTTGGTTGGTTGGTTGGTTGGTTGGTTGGTTGGTTGGTTGGTTGGTTGGTTAGGGTGTGATGGTGTGGGGGTTGATGGTGGTGTGCTGGGTTGTTACTTACTTACTTACTTACTTACTTACTTACTTACTTACTTACTTACTTACTTACTTACTTACTTACTTACTTACTTACTTACTTACTTACTTACTTACTTACTTACTTGGTTGGTTAGTTAGTTACTTAGATAGTTGGTTGATTGGTTGGTTAGTTAGTTACTTAGATAGTTGGTTGATTGGTTGGTTAGTTAGTTATAGGATTTTAACGTCCTGTAAACCGCACAGGGTCACTTCAGGACGATCAAATTGTGTCATAATTAAATATACATTCCAAACTCTTCTCCTACTTAGACCCTTTGTCCTTTGTCAAGTTAAATCTAGAAAATTATCCACACACAAAGAAGAAGAAGAAAGTCTCAGTCTTTGATGGCAGTTGCTACGGCCGCCACAAGGAAGTGTCAGCTTTTTCTGACGGGGAAGGAAAGAAAGAAAGGACAAGGAAGGGAGGAAGTAAGCAGCCGTGGTCACGAAAGAGAGGAGAATGGACAAAAAGGACACAATATTGCTTTTAAAAGTAAATGGACAAAAAGGACACAATATTGCTTTTAGAAGTAAATGGACAAAAAGGACACAATATTGCTTTTAAAAGTAAATGGACAAAAAGGGCACAATATTGCTTTTAAAAGTAAATGGACAAAAAGGACACAATATTGCTTTTAAAAGTAAATGGACAAAAAGGGCACAATATTGCCTTTAAAAGTAAATGGACAAAAAGGATACAATATTGCTTTTAAAAGTAAGAGCCAAAACGAGGAATGTAAGGAAACAAGAGGGAAAGAAACAAAGGATCCTCGTACAAACCAATCAGACAGACAAAGGGATCAACTGAGAGAACGAAAATAATCAAAACTGAACCAAACGCCACCACCACCACCACCAACAACAACAACAAGGACAGGAAGGGGAAAGTGATAGCTGAAGACAAGACTGAATTTTAACCCATCGAGCTATAACTGTTTATTTGACACGTTTGTATTGGCGTGGCGGACAGACAGACAGATGACTGTTGACAAATGATGCTACCAGCCGTGGCACTGTAGCTGTCGGCGACGGCTCGAAAATCTTTTAAAAATCTCAGACAAGGATGACTGCTAGCGTTCTAAAACAAGACCCAAACTGACACATCAAAAGGTTAAAGAGAACGCGTATTTAACATGACAATACACAGCATGCGAATTTTCGGGGTAATCCCTTTTTTCAAGCGACGAAACAACACAGTTAATCAATAATGAAACAGTAAAAATTTAAAATATAGGCTACTTATCCCCTATATTTTCAGTTTTCACCGTTTCATTGTTTAACTGTAGTTTCGTCGCTGACAGTCTCAGTGCTGGTACCAACAGCGCGAAACTACAGGGCCGGGAGGACAGTCAGCTCAGAGAAAAGCAATGACTACTGAACTTAGGCCTACATATCATTTCCAACGGCGGGGGAGAGGGGGGTGGAGAGAGAAGGAGAGAGACAGACAGACAGAGAGGAGGGAATGAATGAATGAATGAATAAACTTTATTTTACGAAGGTAGTGGAGAAGACTCGAGGTCTTTTTACATCCAACTATTAACTAAGGATACAATGAGCTACAGTATGTTGAGTACATGTACATTAATACAAACCATGTTGAAATGGACATCAGTAAACCGAGAAACAAGGGAGAAAGAGAGAGAGAGAGAGAGAGAGAGAGAGAGAGAGAGAGAGAGAGAGAGAGAGAGAGAGAAGCCAGAGCGAGAGAGAGAGAGATAGAGACAGAAAGAAAGAGAGAGAGGGTGAGAGAAATGAGAGAGAGAGACACACACAGAGAGAAGTGTACACGAACACAAAATCTGACAGACACAAATAAAGAGAGACAGAGATGATGATGATGACGAACGGTACCTAACGCGAATATGTGCCACCCACAAAAGTATTATCACTGCTCTTGTCAACAACAACAACAACAAAGAAAAAGAACTGAGAAGAATGTAAACATAGATACAGACAGATACGGTCTAGTGTGTGTGTTACAGTGTGGACTGAAGGGTAGGGGACTGAGAGATGACTGAAATCGATGATGAGGAGGAGGAGTCATGCGATGCAATGATCATGTGTTAGAGACTGACACTGAGACAGACGGACAGACAGACACTCAGAGTGACAGAGACCGAAAGAGATTCTGCCGATGACAGACAGACCGACAGAGATGGGCATTATGATACGCATTTCAACTATTCTTCTTTCTTCGTAAGATTAAGATCAACTCGATGAAACAGAACAAAAACCAAAAATTTATGTCCTAGAGATTACCAGACTGACAAGGTGAAGGGCAGAGACTGAGAGAAGGGACCGCATGAGCAGGTTTATGGGTTGTAAAATCGCGTTCTAAAGTCCAACTCCCAGAACCAGGCCCGCGGCGTCAACAACCCAGCACGTGGCGATTCCACCACGGCTGCTGCGACAACCGCGTGACTTGAAGGAACAACGAACTACACAGGCACAAACTAGCCACATGTCTACATAAACCCGTATTCTCTTGGCTGGCACGCGCGCCCTTCCTACGACGATTCTGATTGGCTGAGAGAGCGCCACAGGCCCAGCGCTCTCACAACGCTCGGCATAGATAAACCGGAGCGCGCGGCTATTCAACATACAAGATATTCAGCTGTCGAGCAGACCACACCTCATTGACAGCCTCCGAACTGAACAAAATAGACTGAAAGAAACCAAAACAGTGACTGTGGCTGAGGAAAAGGAACTCTCGGATTCTGTTGCCTATCTCTCACTCGCATCTGACCTCTTCGTGGATTACTGGTCCCTGTGTCTTGCTCGTGAAGTTGATGAAAGTGTGGGGTATGAAGTCCGGAAACGCTCACTCGGTGGAGGATGGAGTTGGTGGGTCGAGTGGTAGTAGTGGTGGTGGTGATGGTGACGGCGGGTGTGAAAACTACGTCCACTGCGCGATGCTGGGGGACGGGATGGTCGGCAAGACTTGCCTGACCCTCAGCTACACCCAGAAGCTATTCACTGACCACTACACCGCCACAGTCTTCGACAACTACTCAGGTGAGCTTCGAACTGTTTTAGGTTATTGCTTACTGTATTGTGCAGGTGTTCGATACACTCCACTGATTCTGTCTCCGGTCAATCATGAGCTCGCTTCGGGGTATAGGCGAGCGCTATTATGTATAAAAGTTATCATTATTATTATTATGAGTAAAACGATAGGCTCAAGAATACTAACTTGTGGGCATTCCACCCCAAACCCTTTCCTTGACTGAATGGACATCAAACTTGGAATTAGGAAAAGTCACTGGACAGTCATTGCTATTATTTGCGATGACAAACTTATTTCAAATTAATGGGGTGTAAAGCTGTTTGAGTCAGAAACTGTTCAGGAACTTCCGTTGTTGGCAGAGTAATACGTTTGCTCATTATGCCAGGTACAATATCCGTTGTTTGCTGCTCTCAGAAAGTGCATTTAGAGCCGGTCGGGATTTTGCTGCTAACTCCCTCTTCGCTCTGAAGAAATTCTGTCATAACAGTAAATCGCAAGAGAAATACCTCACGTGCCAACACGTGAATGAGCAACCGTCAGCATTCCATCACTGTTTCAGTTGGCAAGCCGCGCCGGAGTCAAATGTACAGCCGTTGCATGGGAATTAGCGGTGGCAGGGCTTGGCAGCTTGTCTGATGCTGCAAACACGTGTTTCTGTTAGGCCGAGTGTTTCTGCGCTGTCGGGGACTGAAGAATGCCTTGAGTCGTTGTTTCGCTCAAGTTCAAGGCAACGATAGGCTCAAGAATACTAAACTTGTGGGCATTCCACTCCAAACCCTTTCCTTGACTGAAAGGGCACCAACTTGGAAACTCCTATTATCATAGAAATAGTATACGTATTTTGTGGGAGGTGTCTGGTTATCAAATGTAAGTCTTTTAATCAGTCGGTTTTGTTCGATGGCTTTTGATAGTGTTTTTAGTAGTTGTTGTCAGTTGCTGTTCTTGTTATTTGGGGGAGGGGCAAGGGAGGGGGGTATGATTTTATTTCTAGCTTTAAGGTTGCATGATATGTATGCGTAGGCTGCTTTCCTGACCATAGTCTCTTCCTTTTTTTCAGTGCCTTTGAAAGTCGGAGGTCAGGAATTTGTGATCAGTCTCTTCGATACTGCTGGCCAGGTAAGAATCAGAACAAATAGCTTTCTCTCTCTCTCTCTCTCTCTACGTGGTGAATAGTGATTATTCAGCACGCCCAGTTTGATCGGTTTATGTGACAAGCGGACGCATAATTTCCTAGCCGTCTGACTCACGGTGTGGGAATAGGACAAGCCGGTACCCAGAGCCCCGTGTCACGCGATACAACCCTAACCCCGTCAGAGGCTATTGAATTTCATTATACAGCTCAGTGCTCTGGTATTCCGGTAAAAGCAGGTCAAGCGTGGGTTCGACTCCCAGTCGAGACAGGGTGAAGGGATTTTTTTTCTCTCTCTCCTTTCGGTCAGCCATTCTGAATCGACACTTATGCGGACTTCTCAGTGCCTGGCGATAAGAGAAGACCTAACTAAGGGCCGGTGGCACAGAAACACACAGAGGGATGCTGCAGAATGGCATCGGGGTGCCGGAATTAATGAGGATGGAGGCCGCTGCTCCAGTCCGCTCTGATGGCCGCGAAAAAGAAGTCTACAGTCCCAGCGATGTAGATTGTTCAGCCTGGGCACGTTTCACTCACGGCTCTGGCTTTGCCCGTGCCGCTTCATGAAAAATGCATTAATCGTAACACGATAGGTGCGTATCGCAGATGTGATCGATCGGGATATGATTAACTCAGTAATAACGGCATCCTTTACACTGTCCGCCGGTTGTAAAATGCGACCCTCTGCCCGTATGAATTTTGCATGCCAGCTTGTAACAGAACCGCGCGCATTATTTGTCGTAGGAGACTGTTACTGATTTTGGCTTGAAAGGCATTTTGTTAATAAGTGTTAAATGGTCGAGTTGGGGGTAATTCCAGCAAAGTCTTTGCCCGTAGTGAGAGCGGCTGTTCGACCCCATGAAGAGGAAAGAAAACAGCTGACGGAGAAGCGCTTCGTAATTATGGACACAGAAATGTCGAGCGCCTCATCAGTCTCGAGATGAGCCATAAACATTTCACAGTGCCAACTACAGCGCTGTTCTCTGCTTCACCGCTATTCTCTGCAGCGCTATTCTCTGCTTCAGTGCTGTTCTCTGCAGCGCTGTTCTCTGCTTCAGTGCTGTTCTCTGCAGCACTATTCTCTGCTTCAGTGCTGTTCTCTGCAGCACTATTCTCTGCTTCAGTGCTGTTCTCTGCTTCACCGCTATTCTCTGCAGCGCTGTTCTCAGCGGCTTCAGTGCTATTCTTTGCAGCGCTATCCTCTGCTTCAGCGCTGTTCTCTGTTTCAGCGCTTTGTGTAAGGTCAGAGGAGGAGTGGGGGGGATAAAACAGAAAGATGGAATGGAGACCACGCATACAGTCATACACGCATAGCCTACACGAAATGCTTTTACCGAGCCTCATGTCGTATCGTGCTATTTAGCTAACATCAGCGTCTGGTTTAGCCCTTTCTTCGTTTAGCGGAGAAACAAGAAGACAAATCGCTGTCAGCTTTGACTGACGTATTCAGGGGAAGCCGGAAATGTTCCCTGATGACGTTGGTGTTAATTGTCCCGGAACTCCTCCAGTTTGCAGTTCACGGTT
This sequence comes from Alviniconcha marisindica, assembly GCA_018857735.1. Classification (NCBI taxonomy): domain Eukaryota; kingdom Metazoa; phylum Mollusca; class Gastropoda; family Provannidae; genus Alviniconcha; species Alviniconcha marisindica. The sequence goes on along the minus strand of JABMCL010002907.1, from coordinate 673,831 downwards.
CGCTTCTCTTGACACACCACGCCGCTACGTTCTGCTGTAAGGACAAAAGACAGCGAGTTTACCCACTAGCTGTAAAAGCACACAACGTACTAGATCTAGTTCGTCAAAAAGAGTGCGTTACTCTCTGGTGCAGCAAGATCTAGTTCTTCCGCTTTAGTAGGATCTCTCTCTCTCTCTCTCTCTCTCTCTCTCTCTCTCTCTCTCTCTCTCTCTCATGCATTCCCGCCAGTTAGGTAAAGATGGGCTCGGTTTCAGTTAGACATTCCAGATATTGCCAGGCAGCTGGAGAAACATTGCAACAGAAATATCGGATTTGTATCGACGACTGCCCTGACACGGACGTTAAGCCGAACGACAGAGAGCCGCACACGCGCGTAGGGCTGGAACAGGACATACCTTCGCGTTCTTGGCAGGCATTTAATACAACATTGACAATGCTTCTGGTTCAGTTTACCACTTCCCCGCCCCACACACACATTCTTCCTCCACACTCCCCTCGCTTTCCCTTTCGTGTCTTATCATCGTAGAAGGCCACGGTGCTAGTAGGTCTTCTCTTGTTTGCTGCTCTGGCGCACGTCCAGCCAGAGAGCAATGTCCTTGCGATCGCTGGAATAAACAGGCGGTTGTGGAGTCAGCTGTTCTGTTTCTGAATCCGCGAGCTGCAAAACAGCTTCTTCTTACGCTCTGAATAAACATCGCCATTCCCAAAGACGCAGAACCGATCCCCCCCCCCCCTCCCCCCTCCACACACACACACATTTGCTTCCTCTTCCTTTTGTTGTTCTTCATTTCACTTCACCGGCTTGGAGTTTCAGTCTTGAACTTCCGTTCTTTGAGCTTGAGCACGCAAGGGATGGGTTTGTTTCGTAAAGGATGAGTCAACAATGAGCACGCGCGCGAGCGCGCACACACACACACACACACACACACACGCATAAAAATAGTGAAACTGATCAAACTCTTTCGTTTCTGTCCAGTAACAACACGTAGTTATCTGAACCTTATTCCTGGTAGTCTATACCCTCCTTTAGAGATAGACAGACAGACCGTATAACAACAGAATAAATAAATGTGTGTAAACCCAATACTGAAGAAGGTTTTGTTAGAGCTTGTCAGTGACACTCAGTGAAGCAGATCTAATCGAAGCTGACAGGCCTAAAAACGGCTGCCGCTGCCGTTGCTCTGTATTCCAGTTCAGTGGCTGTGGACAGCAGTCGCCATCGTTTGATCTGTCTCCGACCCGGATAGGACAAAATGTTTGCCCAGTGAACTGTATCCGGCATGGGGTCCAGAATAACCCCAGGTCAACTCGGCCCCCTTTCCTCCCAACCCCACTCTCTCTCCCTCAATCCCATCTCTCTCTCTCTCTCTCTCTCTCTCTCTCTCTCCTCCTCTCTCTCTCTCTCTCTCTCTCTCTCTCTCTCTCTCTCTCTCTCTTCTCTCTCTTCTCTCTCTCTCTCTCTCTCTCTCTCTCTCTCTCTCTCTCTCTCTCTCTCTCTCTCTCTCTCTCTCTCTCTGTTCGGCTTATTCTGGGGTTCCCTGACCGCGGGGGAGTTATGTTTGCTCGCTAGAGCGCGAAGGATCTTATCTCTTTTGTCAGGGAAAGAACTCAACCGTCCATATTCCGACTCGTTTCTGATGATCATGGGTTGTACACGTCCCCACACAATGGCTATTTCTGGACCGCTGTTTGTCCAAATGGGCGTAGCGAGTCTAAAGAGGAGCTTTTAGGGCGAGAAATAGATCGCGAAAGTATGTGTTTACATCATCTCTGGTTCTGAGGCCTTGGGGAAGTGGGGAGGGGAGAGTGGGGGCGGGGAGGGGGGGGGGGGGGTGCGGAAGGGATGATGGCCTATGATAGAATCGCAGTGTAAATTGGAGGTTTGTGACCGTACACTTGCCGACGCCTTGCCGCCGATGTGTCTATGTTTGTTTGTCAGTGTGTGTGTGTGTGTGTGTGTGTGTGTGTGTGTGTGTGTGTGTGTGTGTGTGTGTGTGTGTGTGTGTGAACCAAACATGGATAAGGCTGTAGACGAGGGATGACGTGATCCGAATATTTTGTAACAAATCTCAGTTTATTCAAGGCTTATTGTGGAATTCCCTTCGCCTGTCTCCAGCTTACATATGTCAAACATAGCCTTCCCCTCTCTCTCTCTCTCTCTCTCTCTCTCTCTCTCTCTCTCTCTCTCTCTCTCTCTCTCTCCCCCGACGTTTGTTCCTTCTTTCTCACTTCCTTTCTTCCGGTATAGCTTTCTTCTGGCCCCCGGGCTCCTCCTCAGTGTTTTGTTTTGTATTCTTTTCTTCCGGGTTTTTTGTTTGTTTGTTTTCGTGTTTTCCCCCTTGTTTGTTTTGTTTTGGTTCTGTCCTTCTTTTCTTCTTCTTCTTTTTTTCTTTCTTTTATTGCACATAAAAAAGCTAAAGCATTTTGGGCAAAAGGGAAGTGGGGAAAAGAAAAGAAAAAAACACAGCACGTGCGTATGAACAAGTCAGCTCTTACTGATTTCCCCATTTTTTTCTGTGTGTGCAGAGTGACTATGAAAGCCTGCGAGCTTACACCTACCAGGAGAGCGAAGTCCTGGTCCTGTGCTTCTCTGTCTGTGACCGCGAGTCCTTCTACAGTGTGGTCAACTCCTGGCTGCCCGAAATCCAGCGCCACACAAAGAGGAGACGCCCCCTGCTTCTTGTGGGCACGCAGATCGACCTGCGGACCTCAAAGACCCAGGACGAGGTCACCACGGAGGAAGGCAGCAACCTGGCCAAGCTCATCGGCGCTGACTGCTACATTGAGTGCTCTGCGCGAAACCAGGAAGGCCTGCAGCAGGTCTTCGAGCATGTCGTTTTCTCCGCGCTCAAATACCGCAAGAAGAAGAACAAGATCTTCAACCGCATCTTCGGCGAGAGGACATTGTCCAACAAGTCCATCAAGAACCTCTCCACCTTGCTCATGGACAGTAGGAAAACGCAACTGTCGTGCTAGGGTAGTTGGGGAGGGGTGGGGGGGTGGGGGTGGGGGTCCTGGGTTGTGATGTTCGGGCGTGACTTCTGTGTGGAGGTGTTCCGCATAGGACACGTCGCGATGCCGGCGGATGACTTTCACGTGACTGCGTGAATTTTGAAGGCTGACCCGCAGACGACTTGCTGTAAATGCTGGAGAATGACTTCAAATGACTTGGCATGAATGCCGGACAATGACTTTCAAACGAAATGGCAGGAATGCTGGAAGATGACCTTTACAGGAATTGGCCTGAATGCCGAAAGATAACCTTCTGATGGCTTGGCGTGAATGCAGGAGGATGACTTCCAAATGACTTTGTGTGAATGCTGGAGGATGACTTCCAAATGACTTTGTGTGAATGCTGGAGGATTACTTTCAAATGACTTTGTGTGAATGCTGGAGCATGACTATCAAATGATTTTGTGTGAATGCTAGAGGATGACTTTGAAATGACTGTGTGTGAATGCTGGAGGATGATCTGATCTGCCCGCGAAGTCAAGGCAGATAGCCGATGTTTGCCCAGGGTGACTTTCAGGCGTCCTTGGGATGGAAACGCTCCGAGTGGGTGATGAATATGTAATGGCAGCTTGGACCCGTGGACTTGCGTACACGAGGTTTATTATTATTATTATTATTATTATTATATAATACAAACGATGCACTGGCTCGCTGTGGACTGACTGGGTGCTGTGATGAACACACGCCTCAGCATGGCGATGCCTGTCTGAACGTCTTGATGCCTTGCTTTTAATGTGTGGCTAGACGTTGATGTTGTCTATGGTGTGTCGTAACTTTATTCGTGGTGTAAGGCGAGGATTTGATGATTGACTAGTGTACAGGCTGTGTTGCCTGTGTGGTCCACGCGTGTGTGTTTATGATCACCAATTGTTGGTGATATTGCCTCGCGCGCGCGCGCGCGCGTGTGTGTGTGTGTGTGTGTGTGTGATAGACCGACAGACAGACCGAAGAAAGACAGAAACAGAAAGGACAGACAGAGACAGAATGTCAGGGTGGGGGGGGGGGGAAGGGGGGAGGGTCATCAAATATTTCTGCCGCCTTGAACAGATACGGAACAAGAAGTCGTGATGTTCACAAGTTTAACTACCTCCTTCTTGCCAGAGAGAGTATTACTACCGGTGACAAGACATACATGCACAAATTGAACTCACTAGTGGATCACGGACCATTCTTAAAGAGCTAGGTCACGGCGGGTCACAAGGTCGAAAGCGAGACTGGGGTATGGAAAAATGACGAGAGCGTGTAGAGATTTTGTCGTCTGCACCGTAGCTCACATCCCTTAGCCTCGCTTTCAATCTCTGTTACTTTGTTCACCTCATCACATATATAGTCCTTGGGAACGGTCCGTTCTCGTTGACAACTCTTTGATGCGGATGATTGAAAATGACTTCGTAGATGTGTTTAAAGTTTTCAGTAGCGGGCCTTGTGTTTTAGATATAATTATCAGAGTAGCGTCCTTTCCCAGAACGTGATTTAAAATAACGGCCTTTTTGTCCATTGCTTCAGCGAGAGTGCGCAACCTGTCGCTGACAGTCTGTGGACTAATGGAATGCGTTTGTTCTTGCATTGATAAGGTCGTGCTTTTGCCCTTATTTTTTATTTTTATTTTTTTATTTTTTTATTTTTTTTATTTTTAAGCAGATGGCTTATCGTGTGTGTGGCTGTTTCAGTCTGAATGGAATGCATTTGCTTTGATTTGACGATGCGTTGTTAAGAAAGAGAAGAGTATGTGAGACAGAGAGAGAGAGAGAGAGAGAGAGAGTGTGTGTGTGTGTGTGTGTGTGTGTGTGTGTGTTGTGTGTGTGTGTGTGTGTGTGTGCGTGCGCTCCAGCTTAATACGGTTGTGTTCGTTCACGATGTGTCTTTCCCACACAGAGTACAATGTGATAATAATAGAAAGTACAGGCGAACCTCATCGTAATGCGTTACGATAGACACGCATTTTCAAACACGGCGAAAAGAACAAGGTTGTTTTCCCCGTGGTCTTTGTATCAGGCTTAACAGTAATGTACACAGATATCAATGATATTCTGTTTTACTATGTTACGTAGGAAGGGATGGTGGGGGGGGGGGGGGGGATAGAAGGGTGGAGAGGGGCGTTGCTCATAACAGGGAAATTATTTCTTTTCTTTGAGTAATCTTTTAAATCCGAGAGTTCCAATAAGTAATCATTCTGGGTGTTTGATTCTCTCTCTCTGACCCCCCCCCCCCCCCCCCCCCTTCCCCCCATGCGTTATTTTAAAGTTCTCTGTAAATCTATCTTTTACGTGTTGCTGTGAGGTTCGCTAGTATACGATATCCAACATCCCAAAGATGTGTATAATTTGATATTGGTTTCTGTTCCTACGTACATCCCAAAGGTATCCATTTGATATCCCGCTTGCCTTGGTTCCTGATTGTGATATCTTCTCCTTGTGAATGAGTCGAAAGGAAATTATAATTATCTGATGTCTTTTTTATATATACCATGCGATTGTTGATGGTGGTTAACTCACGATGATTGCTTTTGTGCCTCAGCGGGATTTGTGCAATGCTATTTTAGTGTGTGTGTGTGTGTGTGTGTGTGTGTGTGTGTGTGTGTGTGTGTGTGTGTGTGTGTGTGTGTGTGTGTGTGTGTGTGTGTGTGTGCGTGTGTGTGCGTGTGTGTGTGTAATAGTGTGCAATAGTCAACAGCATAATCATTTGCTGCTGGACAGTATTCCAGGTCATAGATTAATAAAATATGGAAATATTACCAAAGGTCTTTGCTCGTGTGCGTTCATGCGTGTGTGAGTGTGTGAGCGAGCGAGAGAGAGAGAGTGTGTGTGTGTGTGTGTTGGACATTGTTTGCGATGGTGTTGCATGAGAAACGATGGATGCATCAACATCTGCGCGCACGTTAAAGATCCCAAACACTCGCAGTCATACCATTGTTTGGACACACGAAAATACTGTACACACAACGATAGGAATGAGTAGCGCTGCTCTTGTGGTTGCTATGCCTTAAACCAGGTAAGGCGACCGAATTTCCCACAAGGGACAAAGAAGTACTAAATCCGATATTTTTTTAAAGTGGCTTATACAGCTGACCACGGGATGGCTGAACAGTTGCTGTATTAAATATTATGTCAATGCTTAGCATGGCGAGCTTATCAGTAAGCGGACGCTCGAAGACATAACAAAACAAGTGACCTCTCGCCACCCTCTGACTGACAGATCAACTCTAGCCAGTCAGCGCCCGCGTGTGGATACACCCAAGACAATCCTGTGGGCTGTCCCATACCACTGCAATGCAAAGAAAACACGCGCCCATGCTGTTTGGAGATCAATGTCCAGGGGACTTGAGTCTGTGCTGTTGGAAGCTTATTCAAATGGACAGAGCTATCTCAGCTAAATTCGTACTGCGGTGACCCCGTGCGGTTGACATGACGTTAAAATCTAATGACCAACTGACTAAATCTGGCTAAAAGCGAGAAGTCAGTTAGAGTACGTGGCCCAGTAATGTGTCCATTAGTCTATCACCCAAGCATTTGATTGGAGGCGTTCAATACAAACGTCCCAGTAAGAGACAGTTTCAGAGACAAGAGCATGGCAGGTTCAAACGCGTTCAATACAGACGTCCCAGTAAGAGACAGTTTCAGAGACAAGAGCATGGCAGGTTCAAACGCGTTCAATACAGACGTCCCAGTAAGAGACAGTTTCAGAGACAAGAGCATGGCAAGTTCAAACGCGTTCAATACAAACGTCCCAGTAAGTGACAGTTTCAGAGACAAGAGCATGGCAGGTTCAAACGCGTTCAATACAAACGTCCCAGTAAGAGACAGCTTCAGAGACAAGAGCATGGCAGGTTCAAACGCGTTCAATACAAACGTCCCAGTAAAAGACAGCTTCAGAGACAAGAGCATGGCAGGTTCAAACGCGTTCAATACAAACGTCCCAGTAAAAGACAGTTACAGAGACAAGAGCATGGCAGGTTCAAACGCGTTCAATACAAACGTCCCAGTAAGAGACAGTTTCAGAGACAAGAGCATGGCAGGTTCAAACGCGTTCAATACAAACGTCCCAGTAAGAGACAGTTTCAGAGACGAGAGCATGGCAGGTTCAAACGCGTTCAATACAAACGTCCCAGTAAGAGACAGTTTCAGAGACAAGAGCATGGCAGGTTCAAACGCGTTCAATACAAACGTCCCAGTAAGAGACAGTTTCAGAGACAAGAGCATGGCAGGTTCAAACGCGTTCAATACAGACGTCCCAGTAAGAGACAGTTTCAGAGACAAGAGCATGGCAGGTTCAAACGCGTTCAATACAAACGTCCCAGTAAGTGACAGTTTCAGAGACAAGAGCATGGCAGGTTCAAACGCGTTCAATACAAACGTCCCAGTAAGAGACAGCTTCAGAGACAAGAGCATGGCAGGTTCAAACGCGTTCAATACAAACGTCCCATTAAAAGACAGTTACAGAGTCAAGAGCATGGCAGGTTCAAACGCGTTCAATACAAACGTCCCAGTAAGAGACAGTTTCAGAGACAAGAGCATGGCAGGTTCAAACGCGTTCAATACAAACGTCCCAGTAAGAGACAGTTTCAGAGACAAGAGCATGGCAGGTTCAAACGCGTTCAATACAAACGTCCCAGTAAGAGACAGTTTCAGAGACAAGAGCATAGCAGGTTCAAACGCGTTCAATACAAACGTCCCAGTAAAAGAGTTCACGCCAGCCTTCCTGTACATGGCATTAACACTGAACTGGATGAACTGTTTATTTTCTCTACGAATCAATACCGAACCGACTATTCTGCCTGCACTGGCGAACTTCTCGCCTTTGGAATTCAGGTGACAGAAGCGATTACCAGCACTGACGCAATGTCTTTCACCAAACACGGAAAGAAGGCAAAGCCAGTTCACCGATTTAGGCTATTCCTGCAAATGGCTCGATGCTTTTCGCCTCACCAACGCTCTGTTGTTTCATATATTTTACGTCCACAGACATCTCTTACGGTTTATTATGGACGGGCGAGAGAGAAGGGGAGGTGAGGGCAGGGGGTACCTATACAGAATCACTTGCTTGGCGTCCCACCAGAATAATAGATGTTACGATGGCAGCAGTATATTTTCCACTTTGCTGTTTCAACCCGGTTGTAAGAAACAGAGTTACAGATAATGTGTCCACAGAAACAGTTGCTGAGAACAATGATAATGATAATAATGTCTTCTTTTATGTGGTGTTTCGCCAAACTGGTGTATAATTATGGCTCATTGCAAAGCAAAGAACCAAAACATAGTCAAAATACTCTCTCTCTCTCTCTCTCTCTCTTCTCTCTCTCTCTCTCTCTCTCTCTCTCTCTCTCTCTGAGTCAGTCAGTGAGATAGCTTGAAAAGATGAGATTCCAGAGATGGCATGAAAGGTGTGAGTGTGTTTTGTGACCTAAGCTGGCAAGGGAGACCGTTCCAGACAGACCGTGCAGTAGAGGAAGTGGATCTCTGACCCAAACAACTGAAAGCAACAGATCTCTGACCCAAACAACTGAAAGCAACAGATCTCTGACCCAAACAACTGAAAGCAACAGATCTCTTACCCAAACAACTGAAAGCAACAGATCTCTAACACAAACAACTGAAAGCAACAAATCTCTGACCCAAACAATTCAAAGCAACAAATCTCTGACCCAAACAACTGAAAGCAACAAGTCTCTGACACAAACAACTCTAAGCAACAAATCTCTGACCCAAGCCACTGAAAGCAACAGATCTCTGACCCAAGCCACTGAAAGCAACAGATCTCTGATCCAAGCCACTGAAAGCAACAAGTCTCTGACCCAAACAACTGAAAGCAACAAGCATCTGACCCAAACAACTTAAAGCAACAAGTCTCAGACCCAAACAACTTAAAGCAGCAAGTCTCAGACCCAAGCAACTTACAGCGACAAGTTTGACCCAAGCCACTGAAAGCAACAAATCTCTGACCCAAACAACGGAGGGGGACAAGTCTCCGACCCAAACAACTTAAAGCAACAAGTCTGACCCAAGCCACTGAAAGCAACAAGTCTCTGACCCAAACAACTGAAAGAAACACATCTCTGACCCAAACCACTGAAAGCAACAAGTCTCTGACCCAAACAACTGAAAGGAACAAGTCTCTGACCCAAACAACCGAAAGCATCAAATCTCTGACCCAAGCCACTGAAAGCAACAGATCTCTAACCCAAGCCACTGAAAGCAACAGATCTCTGACCCAAGCCACTGAAAGCAACAAGTCTCTGACCCAAACAACTGAAAGCAACAAGCATCTGACCAAACAACTTAAAGCAACAAGTCTCAGACCCAAACAATTTAAAGCAACAAGTCTCTGACCCAAACAACTGAAAGCAAAAAGTCTCCGACTCAAACAACTTACAGCGACAAGTCTGACCCAAGCCACTGAAAGCAACAAGTCTCTAACCCAAACAACGGAGGGGGACAAGTCTCCGACCCAAACAACTTAAAGCAACAAGTCTGACCCAAGCCACTGAAAGCAACAAGTCTCTGACCCAAACAACTGAAAGCAACACATCTCTGACCCAAGCCACTGAAAGCAACAAGTCTCTGACCCAAACAACTGAAAGGAACAAGTCTCTGACCCACACAACTGAAAGCAACAAGTCTCCGACCCAAACAACTTAAAGCAACAAGTCTGACCCAAGCTACTGAAAGCAACAAGTCTCTGACCCAAACAACCGAAAGCAACACGTCTCTGACCCAAACAACGTAAAGCAACAAGTGTCTGACCCAAACAACTGAGAGGAACAAGTCTCTGACCCAAACAACTGAAAGCAAGAATTAAGACAATCCCGATCTTGCCACGAGACACCAGCACCACCTTCCTGCTCACACATCTCTGGCCCTGGGTGGGGCACACTCCGAGCATCGCTTTCCGGCACCTTCCTCCAAACTCTGCCAGATTTAGTTACGCCACTGAAGGGACACTCTTTATCTCCGCGCGGCAGCTGTCCAGCGACGCGGTCAGCGCCCTCCGAAAGGTTCGGGTACTAATATGACTTTAGAAGCAACCTAGCGCCACCCGTCCCTAATAAGTCTTATGGGTTCTGTGGACGTTAAGCACCATGTTTACTTAACCTAGCGCCAAAGCACGCACGTAAACATGAGACGCATCCACCCCGGGTAAAAAAAAAAAAAAAAAAAGGAAAAAGAAGAAAAAAAAGAGCCGTCTCGATTCAAACGATTGTGGTTTCATTTGTGCTGGCGTAAACTTTGTTGGCGGCTATAAATGACACGCCTTGTTTTATTTGAGTTGTTTGTAACTAATTAAACTTACTACTGTTTGAGCACCAACAACAAAAAACTGCTCGTTAGCTGACAGTTTTCTGGACCCTATGACGTAACTAAAGACGCCAGTGGTTGAAGGAAGGATGTGGTAAACCAGTGCTTGGAGTTTGGGTGCAGGGTTCAGAAACGTAGCACAGTCAGTAAGGTTACTACTTCAAGGTCTTAAGCCTTCGCGCAATATATGGTCACTTACTTAACCGCTGACCCCCGGCCGCCTGTCAAATGAGATCAACATTCCTGAGAGTCCAGGTTGTATCACGTATACAAACACGGTGAATGAATAAAAGCGCCGACAGGAATGGAATGTGGGTCACTGAGTGTGTGTGTGTGTGGTTTAGTGTGCGCAGTGTGTGTGTGTGTGTGTGTGTGTTGTGTGTGTGTGTGTGTGTGTGTGTGTGTGTGTGTGTGTGTGTGTGTGTGTGTGTGTGTGTGTGTGTGTGTGTGTGTGTGTGTGTGTGTGTGTTTGTCTGTGTGTGTCTGTGTCTCTGCGTGTGTATGTGTGTGTGTCTCTGTCTGTGTGCCGGTGCATACCACAGTCACCTTTTTTTTTAAAGTTGGAACGGTAGGTACTGGGTGTGTCTGCATCTCTCTGTTTACCTTGGCAACCCTGTGGAACGTCACTAAGGGTTTAACCGTTGACGGTGGCTGATTCACGGAGCAGGAAGAAAGGTAGAGGCAAAAGAAGAACAAGGAAGACAAAAGGGTAAGTAAGTAAGTTGGTGTTTTACACCCAGTCAACCGGTACGGTTATATCAGGGCGATAGACAAAAGGGACGAGAAGAACAACTCAGCAACAACAACGAAGAAGAAGAAGAAGAAGAACAACAACAACAACAACAACAACAAGAACAACAAGAACAAGAACAAGAAGAAAAAGAAGAAGAGGAAGAATCGGACAAAAGAAAGAAAGTCAACAAAAAAAGACCCCCAAAAATATATTTTAAAAAATATATTGAAGACAGCGAGCAAGCCATAAGAACAAGGAGAACAAGATACGGAAGAACAACAACAATAAATTAAAGACGGCAAGGAAAACATAAGAACATGAAGAACAAGATACAAAAGAAAAAGAACAACAAATAGAAGAAGGTAATGAAAAGAAAAGAAACAAGACACGGAAGAAAAACAACAAATACAACAAATAGAATAAGGTGATGAAAAGAAAAGAAAAAGCCACGAAAGAAGAAGAAGAAAAAGAAGAAGAACAACAACAACAACAACAACAACAAAACCAAAAACAACAACGACAAATAGAAAAAGGTGATGAAAAGAAAAGAATATGCCACGGAAGAAAAACAATAATTACAACAAATAATATAAGGTGATGAAAAGACAAGACACGGAAGAAGAAGAACAACAACAACAACAATAGTAAACAGTAAAAGAAGGCGATGAAAAGAGAAGAACAACAAGAACAAGAACAACAAGAAACAAGAAGAAGACCAACAACAACAAGGAGAGACGACAGAAGAAGAGAAAGAAGAGTGGAGGACACTGACACTGACACTGACACTGATTTTACTGAGATAAGGCCATAGCCCTTTTCAATGGGGGGAGGTCCATTTTTAAGGCATTCATATCGAATATTTCAAAAACCCGTTCTCTCTCTCTCTCTCTCTCTCTCTCTCTCTCTCTCTCTCTCTCTCTCCTCTCTCTCTCTCTCTCTCTCTCTCTCTCTCCTCTCTCTCTCTCTCTCTCTCTCTCTCTCCCTCCTCTCACCTCACCCACCACCCACCCCCACCCCCACACCCACACCCACCCCCACCCCCACCCACACCCACACCCACACCCACACCCACACCCACACACACACACACACACACACACACAAGAAGAGTGGAGGACAAGAGCAAGAGTACTCGCTCTCGAAAGCCCAGTTTTGTTTCAAAGGCAACGCTGGGCAAATTTCTGAAAGACGGGGCGGAGCGCATATGGGCTTTTCCGCGCGCATAGATACCATCTTGAACTGAACTGAACTTAACTGAGTGTGCCAATCATCTCATGAATGGTTGACTCGCGTTACGTGCTAGCTATACAGGCTTTACGCCGGCCCTGATATTTCCCCGGAGTCAAATTGTGCAGACTCTACACAAGTCTTTCGTATTAGGTCCCCCGTGTGTATACACATGCGAAAAGATCACAGACGCACGTTAAACATCGCGCAGTCTAAGTCAGAGTTTGGCGGATTATAGAGAGTCAAAGAGTCTTCAAGATACTGGACACGAAACGGAAGTAACGGAAGAAGAAGAAACGAGAGAAGAAGGAAAAACGGAAGAAGAAACAGTTCTGGGATTATGACATCCAGTCGAAACAAGAAGAAACACAAGAAGAAGAAACGGGAGAAGAAGAAGATGAGTTCTGGGATTTTAATGTTCCGTCGGGAGAAGAAGAAGAAGAAGAAGAAGAAGAAGAAGAAGAAGAAGAAGAAGAAGAAGAAGAAGAAGAAGAAGAAGAAGAAGAAGAAAGCAATGATTGAGCACTGAGAAAATCGAACCTGAATACACTCGCGAAGATGCCCTGGCGAAATGGGTACGATCACTTCTTTTATTTCTTTATCACAGTCAATAACAACAGTGCATTTTTGTTGTGAGTTTAGTCAGTGGACTCATCAAACGCAGCAGAGGACTTGGAAGGAAAAAAAAAGAGAAGAAGAAAAGAAAAAGAAAAGAAAATGACAAAAAGACCGAGCAAAAGAAAATCCCAGCCCTCATTACAGCGGAAATGTGGCAAAGTGATGAAGGGGTCCAGGAGGTACTGGTTCAAATCCTGGTTCGAGGCGCAAACTGTCTCCACCAGCACAACGACCTTTCTTTCATCTCGGGGGTCTGGAGTGAACGGAATTGGCTGTAAAAGAAAATTCGGATTTGAGACAATAGAATACGCAAAATGCACAATGCAAGGAAATGCGTCAAACCCTACTGCAGTAATAAACCGTGTACCAAAACCACCACCACCATCACCACCAACAACAACAACAACGTCAACAACAACAACAACAACACACGGAAGAAGCCAAAAACGCCCCCACCCCTACCCCCCAAAAAAACTTTTTTTTTTTTCAAGAGTTGCCCTAAATAGTTCAGACACTGACTTCACCCAAACAACCCTTCCCGTATCCGAGTCCCCCTCACGCAGATGGCGTCCACGAGAGAGAGAAACAAGGAAGGGGGCAGACAGCGAAATGATGAGGTAAGGGAATAGAGAGAGAGGATGGGGGTGGAGGGAGGGGGTAGACATAGAAAAGAAGAGGACATGGGAAGAAGGGAGGGGGCGGTACGGAGGTAAAGGGATCGAAGGAGCGTGCAGAAAGAGAGACAGACAGACAGACAGACAGAGAGAGGCAGAGGACAGAGACAGAGACAGACAGACAGACAGAGACACAGACAGACAGAGGCAGAGACACAGACAGACAGACAGAGACAGGTAGAGAAACGGAGAGAGAGAACCAGAGAGACAGAGACAGACTAAGAGAGACAGAGAGAGACAGAGACAGAGAAAGAGACAGAGGGGGGGGGGGGGG
>JABMCL010002907.1:647500-650000 GCA_018857735.1 Alviniconcha marisindica | reverse complement strand
ACACACACAACACACAACACACACACACACACACACACACACACACACACACACACACACACACACACACACACACACACACACACACACACACACCACACACACACACACACACAAACACACACACACACACACACACACACACACACACACACACACACAACACACACACACACACACCAAACAACAGCCCCACACGACCACACACACCCCACACCAACACACACCACACACACACAAACTATAATAGACCTATATTATAACGTTCCCTGCAAACATTTAAATTATTGCACACAAACACATACTTTGCCTGTGCATCTGGGGGCGGGGTGGGGATCGGGGGGGCCGGGGGGGGGGGAGGGGGGAATGGGGTTCATGCGTGCTACTGCAGTAACACAGGCGTGGAAGGGACACCGAAATAAGAGTCAGCACAGCACAGAAAGTTGACCGCAGAGAAGAAGATTTTCCCGCCGCTCCTGCCGGGAATCGAACCCGAGACCTTTTAGATCACGAGTCCGGGGCTTTACCACTGAGCTATTCCCGCTCTGTTGTTGTTTATGAGTCGTGATTATCTGTTTTTATCAGACATAAAAAGAGTATTCGATCGTCGTTAGGCTACGCGCAGTAGCACGCGAAAACGTCACGAACTGGGTCGTGCGCGAAGGTAAGAGGAAGCAGTCCTGCCGAAAACGTCTTTGCCCTTTTCTTGCTAAAGGTCAAAACTCTTTTCCAAGAGTCGGGGTGTGTTGTCTTTCAGTCTTTACGGGTTGTTGACAAACTGACTCTGCAATTATCGCTGACATCTGTAGGCGCCTATTTTGTTTATTTATATTTATTTTTTCTCTCAAAAAAGCGATACGTGATGAAGTGATGCTTAATGTCCTCTGATGTCAGTTGACATATTAGGGACAAGCTGTGACCAATGCCGAAGCACGGTTCAATAATTCTTTACGTCCACGGAAGCCAGAAGGCTCGTTAGGACGGACAGCCCAGGACGGCCACCTCGACTCTCACACAGCTCCTGAACTATGCGCGATACGTCCTTCAAGGTCTTTTTTCAACCAAACCCGAGGTGCCGGGGTACTGTGGACGCAGAAATTAAGGCCCCAACTGCTGCAAAACAAGGGTTATCAAGGTTCCCATTTTTAACTCTGGAGTAAAATGATAAAATGGAGGAATGTTGGGAAGTGAATGGGAGGTCGGTTGTGTGAGTGCACTGTAATCTGAAAGAGTCAGAACATGGGTCGTTGGTGCAATGTCTTATGTATCTAATACGCTTTATGGTCGATCATTTAATTTCCGCAATGGATTAATAATGATAATGATAATAAGAATAACGATCATTTCTATAGCACCATACCTCACTGGCAAGAGTGAACACGCGGCGCTTTACAAGATCTACAAAAATGTATACATAAAACCTAAAAAATAAGGCATAATCATATTGTATTCTTCGCACACGACACACTCAGCTCTAAAGTTGTCTTGTATCTTGAACGACACGTTATAGCTTTAAGTGAGAGCTCAGGAGCTGTGTAAAAGTCGAGATGGCCGTCCTGGGATCCCCGTCCCTAATAGTCCCTACGATCTCTGTGGACGTAAAGCAACATTGAACTTGAACTCAGAGCTCAGGAAATGTGTGAAAGTCGAGATGGCCGTCCTGGGCTCCCCTTCCCTAATAGTCCCTACGATCTCTGTGGACGTAAAGCAACATGAACTTGAACAGAAGGGAAGCCGCATTGGGGAATCGAACCTAAGGCCAACCAACCGCAAGGGACGGCCATAATAATCCACGTGGTTTCTGTGGACGTAAAGCAAAATTGAAGAAGTAGAAGAAGCTTTAGTCTGTTGCCAGGAATTCCACCGTTCTCGCATTGGCTTCTGTTCATTGACCTTCGCCTTCCTCAGACATAAAGCAACTTATAACATGAGCGGGGAATCATACTTTTACCTGAGCAGAACAGTGAATTAGACACGCTTGTGATTTGATCAGTTGTCTTTTAATTTTGTACTGTATATGTCTCAAACAATCTGTCTGGGAGCATTTTTCTCAGCTGTGAGCAAGTGAAACTCAGTTATTGAGACGTGGCTGCTTATATTGACCGTTTTGGAATTAAGCTGACAGAGTATTCACCCTCAAGTAACATCATTTCACCCTCAAGTAAACATCATTTCACCCTCAAGTATACATCATTTCACCCTCAAGTATACATCATTTCACCCTCAAGTATACATCATTTCGAATTACAGAAGAAGAAGACAGTCAAAAGAAAATTTACGCAGGTGCCTACGGCTGACACTATCCCCGTTTGCCCAAGTCATAAGGTATATATGTATAAGGAATATATTATGCATAACAGTCGCGTTATCATTATTATTATTGTCGCTTGTAATAATGTATAATTGCTTACATTATGCTATGTTACTTCTTGTATTTATTAAATTTATAAACTTCAACTTTGTTCCTGTTTGTGTCATAAACTGATTCCGGTTGTTGTTG
>JABMCL010002907.1:632500-635000 GCA_018857735.1 Alviniconcha marisindica | reverse complement strand
TGACGTAAATATCACGTCAGTCTGCATGATGCGGATTAGGAGGCTGAAGGTTTGTCGTCGGTGTCGTCATAGTCATCACCTTTTTTGAATGATATGACGTAAATATGATAATAATGATAATAATATTAGTTTGAGGCAATTTCTCTGATAATAATGATTGAGTAATAATGGTAATATAATTAGTTTGAGGCAATTTCTCTGATAATAATGATTGAGTAATCATGATAATAATATTAGTTTGAGGCAATTTCTCTGATAATAATGATTGAGTAATCATGATAATAATATTAACACGTACATTTACAGTGCTCTAATCGAGGCCCTGGGCGCTCATAGGATGCATATTAAGCTGTAATATATATCCTATGCACAGTCCCATTGATACAATTTACATCAAGCAGTAACTGAGGCAGAAAATAAAATCATCAAGTAAGCTCAACGAGTGGAAACCAGTTGTACGTAATTACACTGATCTGCATACACACACACACACACACACACACACACACACACACACACACACACACACACACACACACACACACACACACGCACGCACGCACGCACGCACGCACGCACGCACGCACGCACGCACACAGCACCCACACACACAGCACACACACACACACACACACACACACACACACACACACACACACACACACACACACACGCACACACGCACACCCGCACGCACGCACGCACGCACAAGAGAGAGAGAGAGAGAAGTAAAAACTGGTTAGGCCTATTGGTATTAATTGGGGAAGAAGTACAATCGAAGACCGAAACACAGCTGATCGAGTCAGAAGCAGAACCCATGAGTCTGACTGGATACATACAGTGCAGGAGGCAGCAAGGTCACAAGCTGTCAAGACCGAGTACAGCAACGTGCCACGTATAGCACGTGTCTGCCCTCTATGTCACCGTTCCTCACTTTGACCTTAATTCGCATCAGGCTGATTTGCACTGACCAATTATTTTGGCCTGCATCTCCCTTTGTCGCTCTTCCCTTCCTCTCTTTTCCTTTCGTAATGCGATTAATAAATAAATACGTCTGCCTATCCATGGGTCTGCTTAGTCTTTCCATCAGCGTCAGTGCCAGCACTGTGTGTGGTTGTGATAATGTTGTACCGGGTGCTAACGATGATGCTGAATAATGATGATGCTGACGCTGGTCATACGCCGATTCGCGTGGGCTTTGTTGTCTCAGTAACTTTTGCAATAAACCAAAAATTAGAGGGTTGCAAACTCAAAAGCAGACAGCTGACGTCATAAATCAAGCGGAAGGTGAAGGCGACGAAGGCGTAAGGGACTCTTGCTACCTCGTGGCTATCACCTCACGTTGCAAACGACAGCGAAGTCTGGCACTCTGCCACACGACCTCGTCCTCAACCCCATCTCGCGTGTCAAAGATGCTGCTGAACCTATATCTTCTTAGCAAATTCGTTTTCGGATGACCTTGTAAGGTTCACCGGACATTCAAATCCAAAAACGTTGCGCATTCCCTAAATAGCTGCATTCGTTGGGTGATCCCTAACCTGTTTCAGGACCACTACAACTGGCCTACTGAAAAGGGCCAAAACAGAAATGAATGCTGCAAAACATTCGCACCTAAATATTTATAATGAAAATTCACGCCAAAAATCATGTTTTAGCCAACCATGCGTGGGATAGCTCCTACGGGCTTTTCCAGGTTAAACATCTCGTGTGCTTGGAGATTCGATATCCCTAACCCAGGCTAAAAGAACATGATCCGCAGTCAGAGTTTTTTGATTGACTTTATATCGAAGATGCCAACAATCTTCCAAGCATCGAACAACCTGCAAAAACTCAACCCAAACAACATAAGTCTTCTTTTTCTTTAATTTTTCATCATTTTTAACCGTTTATCTGCTGTTAAGTGTCGTTTTGTGGCTTGATAAAGGGGATTTCCCCGAAAATGTGCATACTGTGTGTCCGTGTTAAAATAAATAAGCGTTCGTTTGAACCTTTTTGTGTTTGGGTCTGATTTTATATCGATTTTATCAGGTGACATTTTTGGACACCGTCACTGACACTTGATTGGCGAGCTCATTACCATGTTGTGTGCTCTTTTCCCGAACTTCAATTTGACGTCACCAAAGTGTGTTTGGCTTCAAGAAGCTCTCAGTTCTGCGCATAATTCACGGAAGAAATGCATGTGGATTGCAACCATTTTGTCATAGATTGTTTTCTGTCTCTGTGGAGTAAGCTATTGATTATGTATGGCAGCGTTCTAGAAGAAAAAAAATTAAGTCCACGAAAATAGGTGTGGTCTATTGCGTTTTTACCCAATCTGTTTAAACACATAATGATTTTTAATTTGGGGGTAAAATTTGCCGGCAGATGAAAAAATAATGAAACAGACAAATTATAACTATAATTAATAAAAATCCACGCAAAAAAAACAAACGTGTCTGTTGTTTGTTTGTTTGTTTGTTTGTTTGTTTGTTTTGGCCACATCTGAGAAAGCTAGTTCCTT
>JABMCL010002907.1:607500-620000 GCA_018857735.1 Alviniconcha marisindica | reverse complement strand
CCGCACTGAGGTCCTGTTTTAACATGCCTCCGCACTGAGGTCCTGTTGTAACATGCTCCGCACTGAGGTCCTGTGTAACATGCCTCCGCACTGAGTCCTGTTGTAACATGCACTAGTCGTGTAACATTCCCCCTAGGCTGTTGTAACATGCCCCACTGAGGTCCTTTGTAACATGCCTCCGCCTGAGTCCGTGTAAATGCTCCGCACTGAGGTCCTGTTGTAACATGCCTCCGCACTGAGGTCCTGTTGTAACATGCCTCCGCACTGAGGTCCTGTTGTAACATGCCTCCGCACTGAGGTCCTGTTGTAACATGCAGCTAGTGTGTATTGATCTGATTCATGGCTTTTGTTGAGTTGAGAGCTTGGTGGTTCTTGTTGTATGTGTGCGTGCAGTACGGATGGGAGCCAGAGAGATGGGGGCCGGGTGGGAGTGAGACATACTGAGTGAGTGTATGTGTCTGTGTGGGGGGTGGGGGGGGTCAACTGGGGGGCATAAACAGTACATCATGTCAGCTAACTAACCCGGCAGTAAACAGTACATCATGTCAGCCAAGCAATCAGTAAACAGTACATCGCTGCAGATGACCAATCAGTAAACAGTACATGAAACCGGAAAAGCCATCCAGTAGACGCCTAAACATTGTGATCAATCGTCCGACTGACCTGTCCACGATCAACAGTAACAACCTGGTGTCCAACATTCCGGTTTAGTCACGCTCTCGGATTTCAGGACACGGTGTGAGCCAAACTCCAAGCACTGGTTTACGACATCCTTCCTTTGGAGGAAGGTGCCAGAAAGCGATGCGCGGAGTGTGCCGGAAAGCGATGCTCGGAGTGTGCCGGAAAGCGATCTCAGGGTGTGCCGGAAAGCGATGCTCAGGGTGGGGGTGTGAGCGTGCCGAGCACAGCAGACAGCCTCGAGTCCCAGCTGCAGTCCTTGCAATCCGCCATCGACAGCTACAGCCGCACCGTCTTCATCATCAGCGTCACGTTCATCATCGTTCTCTCTTCGTCGCTTTCCTCTGCTGGGTACACAGCTCATGCGCTGCGCAGTCCACGGGAGAAAACTCCTCCTCGACAGCCACGGAAGAGGCAGTTAACGACGCAAGATTTGTTTCCCCTGAACACGGCACTGTGGTGTTTAGCGAGGTCGGGCCGAGCGATACTACAGCATGAGAGAGAGAGACTTTGTTGCTTAACGTCTACGGAGGCGAGAAGGCCTATTAGGGACGGGGACGAGTGGGCTTAACGTCTACGGAGGCGAGAAGGCCTATTAGGGACAAGGACGAGTGGGAAAGGGGGGGACAGAAGAGTGAAACCTCGAAACAGGCGCCAACCCGGAAGACCAAGGCTGCCGTGGACCACCGCCCTAACAACAGGATCTTAAGGCAGTGTCCGTCCGGCATTGCGCAGCGACCACCGCACCACGCGATTGCTGTCCCAACCGCCATGCGGAACAGAGTCACAAAGACAGTGTCCGTAGCTCCGCCGCTGGGAAACAACTAATGCAAAGAAGTCCAACTCTCAAGCCCAGCACCACCTCCCTGCTCCTGATCTTAGTCCAGCTCCCCTCCCTCCCCTTGATCTTGCCTGGATTCTGTAGGTGATGATACTACAGCATATGTAAGTAAACATGGTGCTTAACGTCCACAGAAACCATAAGGCTTATTAGGGACGGGGAGAATGGGGGGGAAGGGGGTATGGAGGTGGGGGAAGAGGGAGAGTATATACCTATCGCTACACTGTCACCACCAGAATGACCTGCATTAAGATGGGCAGCGATGAGAGCCATTTTAATGTTTCATTCATTGTGAGGGACAAAGTCACAAGACAGTGTCCACAGACCACAACTTTTGAAGAGAGTTTGGCACTGACAGTGACACGCCTGTCGTTAGAGACAGCCATGAATACGACACTTTGACAGTCGTAATTCAAAGAGCAATGATGCAGTGAATCCCTGCCAGATCTTCGTCTCCTACTGCCTCTTCTTCTTCCTTGTCTTGATCTTGATGCACAATAAAAGTGCGGTACACCGACAGAACTCAATCTTGGAAAAGTGGACAAGGCAGGAGCCCTCCATGTTTCAAGGGCAGAGAGTGATTTGTGCTTAAAGGAAAAGTCCAAGGTTTTTAAGTATGATAAATGACCATCGAAATGATTGACAAATGAGTCACAGGTTTGAGATTTAATGAAATAAAAAATAAAAATAAATGTTTATGTTTTTTTAATCGATTTTATTTTCTGTAGGCTGGCCGAGACTGCTTCTCGGGTTCTCATCAGTCACGTGACTTTCTCGGAAGTGACGTCAGTCTGGGGAGTCAGTGCGGTTGCCATCTTAGATTGTTCATTAAATGTGTATGCGTGTGGTCGACAAAAAGCTCTAACCATGCCGGCCTACTGTGTTGCAGCAACTGTAACAACTCACAAGCAACCCAAAGCATAACTATGCATGAGTTCCCGCGGAATCGATCCGCTGTGAGGCGAAAATGGGTCAAATTTGTACAATTCAAACGAGCTGTTTGGCGCGCCAAAAGTCACACCCATTTGTGTAGCGAGCACTTCGCTGAGTGCGATTTCGTAACTGAACTTTATGGAGGAATACCAAATGGGGTTTGCTTCAAAGCGGAATTTGTAGGGCGGTCCACAGGGTAACCGACTTGGAAAAAAATTCCAATTCGAATCTCCAAGGATGAAGCTGACGAGCAGCAAGCGCACAGCATGAAACCAAAAATTGAGACCCTGAAACAAGCGCTAACAAGGCAAAGACACAACGTCTAACATGAATGCCTACGGCAGAAAAGGCCGTGAAAGAAAGAGACTGTACACAAATGCCTATGGCAAAGAAAGAAAAAACGGACCACAAATGCCTGTGGCAAAGATTGAAAGAAAGACCAAACCACAAATGCTGGTGGCAAACGAAAATGGCTCCCTAATCAGGCAAGCAAACAGCTGACACCAAATGAAAGAAACAAAACAGCTAAAACCCCACCTCAAAACCCCAAAACTGTTGCCTACCTGCAAGCATAAGGCGGAAGAAAAAACACAGACAAAAACACCACCAAATCACAACAGTCTAATAGACTACTGTCTGCAACAAAGGAGTGGACGACTACAGTCATAAGAGCACAGAGCAAAAATAACCCCGTGCCAACGACAAACAGATGGAAAGCCAAACTAACCATAACTAACTCTAAACTAACCCCTCACTAACCCAGCTTCCATCTAGAAAAACAAAGGCTGCAGACGAATAAAGCAAAACGCTAATCAGGGCTACCGATGACAAAGCATCGGGATGTAAACAAATGCAGACGACAAGAGAAATGCAAAATGGCTGCCTTAATCAGGCAAGCTAACAAGCGGGTACGAAATGGCCAATAAACCTAAGATAAAAAAAGAAAGAACGCATGATTTTCAGCGTCATGACGACGCTTTCGGTACGACAGAAAACACCTGTTTTCGTGCATTTATAACCTTCCGATCACAATTTCACCTACATCATTGTTCTCAACGAACTTTGACGGAAATCGTGTTAAAAATCACCCCCAACCTTGGACTTGTCCTTTAAAGCCCGGGGTGTTAGTAAAACGACAGCTCTTACAGCACACAGTATAACCTATACCGACTGGAGGTTAAAAATCTGGCTAGGCTTCCTGACTAACCTGCAAGAGCTACTTTTCCGGATTCAACTAAACGATACCTACTTGAAAACGGAAAATAACTCACCCATTTTTTCTCTGGACTGGCAAAGGAGGAGATCTCAGCGCTGCTCTTATTTTCCAGGCCGGCTCGGGTACGCGCAAAAAGGTAACCGACGCCGTAAAAAGTTTATTTCGCGCAGCGAAAAGGTGTTTGAGTGGGTGTAAGCTTGTATCTGTGTAGGTCAGTTGGGTACTGCAGCGGGCAGCAGCACTGACCGCAGGAAACTGTAAGTAAACATGGTGTTTAACGTCCACAGAAACCACAAGGCTTATTAGGGACGGGTCAACCGCAGGAAACCTGCCAGCTTCTATATTTAGCCTAATCCCAAGTACCACGAGTCATACGGGTGCGCGCGCATCCGCGAGGCACGAGATTCAAGCGTGCCTTTGTGGTTTGCTTCCACTGCGAGCGCTCCAGCAGAAAGGTCAGTGGGGAATTGCTCCCCGGCAAAAGTTTTGAATGTTCGTTTTTCTCGATACTTATAACAAGACTACAATGTACCATACACTAGTACTATTTGTACACGAAGGCGTGATTACTTGCACTCTGGTCACGATACCCGCTTGTGCCCAGATTTCGAGCTAAGCAGAACAACTTCTGTGGAGATCTGCGGACGAGGTGGTTTGACAGTGACGTGATTTAATGGCGAACGGCGGCGCACTGTTGAACAGTGTAATGTGCCGAGTTTCCAAGGAACCCGACATCATTTTCCTCCAGGTCGGCGGTAACTGACGACTTCCCAAGGACTGCGTGGAACCAGAGGGATACCGATGCTTTTTCTTTGCAGCTTTTGGAGTTAGCCTCACCGCTCACCGACCGGTACAAGGCTAAGAGGGTTGTTGTGGGTTGCATTTTGCCGCGCTTTTCAGCTCGAAGATCCCGGAGAGGCCTTCCTCCGCTAGAAGTTAGGCAGTACTCGGGGTGGGCGCAGGCAGTCAACACAGGGCTGACAGAGCACATCCAGAAGGTGACCCACATCACAGTCTGGAAACAAATGCAAAGTTTACGTTTCAGGAAAGCAGGAGAGGGCTCTTCAGTGACGACGGGGTACACCTGTCCACACAGGGTCAGTACCTCCTGTATAAATCTATCAGTGGGGCAATGATTGCTGCCTGCCATTCCCTGCAGTGAGTTGCATGCAACAGGCACTCACAGTGGCTGTTTCTTCAGGATGCCTGTATGAGTATGTATGGTCACTTGACATAACAAAATGATGGGCATATTTTACCCTAACTTTCTTATGCTGCTGCCTCCTCCGCGGCCCGTCACATGTTTAGCTCCTCCATTATGGTGGGTTCACACAATCGCAGAAGTTTGCAACTTTCCAAAAGTTGCATATCTTTGCAACTTTTTGAAATAACAAACGGACCATAAAAAAATGAGTTGAATCAAGCGTAGAAATGTGCCCCCAAGCATGGGGGGGGGGGGGTAATGCCTGTTCGAACGGTTGCTTCACAGAGTAAAAATTTTAAAAAATCACGGAATTGTTTTGTATGCGCAGGGTGGTGCTTTTTATTCACTTCTTTCACTCGATAGCCTGTTTTGGGTCGGTCTTTTTTAGATTCAAACCGATCAGACAACCCAGGTAAGCACACAGTCCACGATAAAATATTAGATAAAGTTATCGAAACAAGCAAAGGACAGAAAGTAAAGGCGAAATAGCTGAAACAGACATGCCGACCGGTCAAGAGATGTACAAATAAATATTTACAGAATCTTACCCCAGGAGAATGTTCGCTTCTGTGGTATGTGCAAATTTTGCCAACGAAACTGGATGGTACACAAATCAAGAAATTTGTACAGTAGATTATTAGACAGCAGTCAACTTTTCAATATGTTTTTATGAGAAAGGGCATGGTGATGTCAGGAATAAATGAGGCTGCCTTGGTCTGCTCGTGTGTGTGTGTGTGTGAGAGGGACAGGGAAGGGGGATGCTGTATGGACGTCTGTGTGTGTGTTGGGGAGGGGGGGGGGGGGCTGTATGGATGTGTGTGAGAGGTGGTGGTGATGGATGTGTGTGTGAGAGGGGTGGTGGTGGTGGTGTATGGATGTGTGTGTGAGTAAGTAAGTTGGTGTTTTACGCCCAGTCAACCTACTTCTGGGAGGGGGCGAGAGGGTGTATAGGTGTGGGTGTGGTCAGGATGTGAACAGTGACAATTATTCTTGTGCCTATTGTAAATCAGTCATATTAATGTGTGTGATAATGTCTATCTGACAGCAAATTTCTCTTAAGTAGTGTCCATAAATCACAACTTTTGAAGAGAATTTCTTTCTTTTTTATTCTGAAACAAGAATGACTGCTAGCATTCTAAAACAAGATCCAAACACATAAAAGATTCAAAAGAACACTTATTTATTATGACAGACACACAGTCTGCAAATTTTCGGGGTAATCCCCTTTGTAAAGCTACAAAACAACACTTAAACAACAGTTCATCATTTTAAACCATTTAACTGTTGTTTAAGTGTCGTTTTGTAGCTTGACAAAGGGGATTACCCCAAAATGTTGCTGTCTGTGTCATAATAAATGAGCATTCTTTTGAACCTTTCATGTGTCAGGATTTTGAAGAGAAAGGAGAGCTGAAGCAGAATCAAACTGACGCTAGCTGCTTACCAGCGGAGCGCCAAGCCAAACTGGATCACTGTTTACCAAGCAAATGTCAAGCTCAATCACAGTGCACTCTATCGCCTCACAAGAAATATTTACTATCATTATCAAAAGCATCATTCTGCTAAGTCCAGTCCAGTCCAGTCAGTATACTTTAATCATCCCGCACTGGGCAATTCAGCTAACTTCGAAGGCTAATTAACAAAAACACACACACACACACAAAACAACACAGTCACATACACACACACAAAACAACACAGTCTTACACACACACACACACACACACACACACACACACACACACACACACACACCATGTAAAAAGAGCAACATCAAAAGCATCATTCTGTGAAGGCAGGCCTGTGTTCGAAGCATTCCCAAGTAAGTAAACATGGTGCTTAACGTCTACAGAAACCGTACGGCTTATTAGGGACGGGGAGAAGGGGGGAAAGGGAGTATGGAGGTGGGGGGAGAGGGAGATTATATACCTATCACTACACTGTCACCACCAGAATGACTTCTGCATTAAGATGGGCAGCGATGAGAGCCATATTAATGTTTCAGTAGGAAGTGATGGACAAAGTCACAAGACAGTGTCCACAAACCACAACCTTTTTGAAGAGAAAGGAGAGCCGAAGCGGTATCGAACCGAGGTCCTTCCGCTTACCAGCCTAACGCCTTACCGCTAGGCCAAACCGGCTCACAAGCATTCCCCAACTTGCACCATTGGTTTTAAACTAAGTGCTCTGCTCTGGGCCTCAGAACTGTGCAGAGTGTGTCAGGCATTTTTGAAGAAGGCAGTGATGTTCCCAGCAGAGGCTGCCTTGGAGATTCGCCAGGCTTTAGCGTGCTTGGCTGGCTGCTGTGCGGTGATGGCCTGATGGCAGGGAGTGCACAGTGTTCGCAGGTTGTCGATGTCGCACTGACCTCCCCCGTCCCACACCGGGCGAACGTGGACCACGTGCCAAAACTGCACACGCGTTTGATAAACAGACAACAGCGTGACATAGCTTTGATGTACAGAGGAACTGGTGATGAACAAACAACAGCACGACATAGCTTTAATGTACAGAGGAACCGGTAATGAACAAACAACAGCACGACATAGCTTCGATGTACAGAGGAACTGGTGATGAACAGACAACAGCGTGACATAGCTTTGATGTACAGAGGAACCAGTGATAGACAACAGCGTGACATAGCTTTGATGTACAGAGGAACTGCTGATGAACAGACAACAGCGTGACATAGCTTTGATGTACAGAGGAACCGGTGATGAACAAACAACAGCGTGACATAGCTTTGATGTATAGAGGAACCAGTGATAGACAACAGCGTGACATAGCTTTGATGTACAGAGGAACCGGTGATGAACAAACAACAGCGTGACATAGCTTTGATGTAGAGAGGAACCGGTGATGAACAGACAACAGCGTGACATAGTTTTGATGTACAGAGGAACCAGTGATAGACAACAGCGTGACATAGCTTTGATGTACAGAGGAACTGGTGATGAACAGACAACAGCGTGACATAGCTTTGATGTACAGAGGAACCGGTGATGAACAAACAACAGTATGACATAGCTTTGATGTAGAGAGGAACCAGTGATAGACAACAGCGTGACATAGCTTTGATGTACAGAGGAACCGGTGATGAACAAACAACAGCATGACTTAGCTTTGATGTAGAGAG
Source organism: Alviniconcha marisindica (assembly GCA_018857735.1). Classification (NCBI taxonomy): domain Eukaryota; kingdom Metazoa; phylum Mollusca; class Gastropoda; family Provannidae; genus Alviniconcha; species Alviniconcha marisindica. The sequence goes on along the minus strand of JABMCL010002907.1, from coordinate 611,995 downwards.
GAACCAGTGATAGACAACAGCGTGACATAGCTTTGATGTACAGAGGAACCCGTGATGAACGACAACACTGTTGAGAGACTGGTTGCCTTAGGGTAAGTAAGCAAGTAAGATGGTGTTTTACGCCCAGTCAACCAGTGCGGTTATATCAGGGCGAGGTTGCCTTATGGCTACGATCCACATTCCACCAGTCATATATCTACATGATATATGATCAGTTGCTATGGGAAACCAGAGACCAAGACATCACCTCGTGCAACTGATCATGTAATGTAGGTTTCAAACTTGCTCTATTCTCATCTGATTCTGATACAAGGCGTGGACAGCCCATGAAAATGTCCTATGGTATAATTAAAGGGAATGTGTGGGAACAATCCGCTTGGCCACGGTGCATGAGGAAGTTTGAACTGATTAACACAGTGATGCCCTGAGCCACCCTGTCTGCACTACACCGCTATCACCGTCAAGTGTTGGAACTCAGACAGGCCTTTTTTTCACTGTGGAGGTAAACAAAACAAAAAAGGCCGCTTATGTTGACTGATTCTTTCGCAGCTAATCTAACTGGGTTGGCAACATGTCAAACCTGTCAACAGCTTCACAAGGGTTGGCAACATGTCAAACCTGTCAACATCTTCACAATGGATTTCTAATCTGACAAGATGACTTCACTGGGCTTAAAAGCGACATTCAGTATCCATCATACTGACACAATTACACACTGTGTTCCTGATAATGACTGATTTTTTAGCAAGCTATGTGTGCATCTTCAAAACAGATGGTGGCAGACAGTCAGAAGATGTGCAGACGGACAGAGAGAGAAGGCCACTTTTTGCCAACCTGCACATAGCCACTGTGCCGAGTCAGTACTGGGGCCAGCGCTGTCAGAATGTGTCGTGCCATCTCCGCGAGTACCCCTTGTCGCGTGGACAGGCTGGTGCTGTTTGGATAAAACACGCACGTTCCCGTTCACCTCTCTGGCCGCTTTCAGCGCTGCCTTGGCCTGGTCCTCCTGAACAGACATGTGATTTCTTGTGTCACACACTGACATCTTCCTAAACAGACACGTGCAAACTGTAATACACTTCTTGTGTCACACACTGATACCTTCCTGAACAGACACGTGCAACCTGTAATACATTTCTTGTGTCAAACACTGACATCCTCCTAAACAGACACGTGCAAACTGTAATACACTTCTTGTGTCACACACTGACATCTTCCTGAACAGACATGCAAACTGTAATACACTTCTTGTGTCAAACACTGACATCCTCCTAAACAGACTGCAAACTATACACTTCTTGTGTCACACTACATCTCCGAACAGCATCAAACTGTAATACACTTCTTGTGTCAAACACTGACATCCTCCTAAACAGACACGTGCAAACTGTAATACACTTCTTGTGTCACACACTGACATCCTCCAGAACAAACATGCAAACTGTAATACACTTCTTGTGTCAAACACTGACATCCTCCTGAATAGACATGTGCAAACTGTAATACACTTATTGTGTCACACACTGACATCTTCCTGAACAGGCACGTGCAAACTGTAATACACTTCTTGTGTCACACACTGACATCTTCCTAAACACCTTTTCACCCCCTTGTGTCACACACTCATATCTTCCTGAACAACACGTGCAAACTGTAATCACTTCTTGTGTCAACACTGACATCTTCCTGAACAGACACGTGCAAACCTGTAATACACTTCTTGTGTCACACACTGACAATCCTCCTAACAGACAGTGCAACCTGTAATACACTTCTTGTGTCAAACACTGACATCTTCCTGAACAGACATGTGCAAACTGTAATACACTTCTTGTGTCAAACACTGACATCTTCCTGAACAGACAGTGCAAACTGTAATACACTTCTTGTGTCACACACTGACATCCTCCTAAACAGACATGCAAACTGTAATACATTTCTTGTGTCAAACACTGACATCCTCCTGAATAGACATGTGCAAACTGCAGTACATGTCTTATGTTAAACATTAACATGCTTCTGGACAGACACATGCAAACTGTAATACTATTCTTGTGTCAACACTGACATCTCCTGAACAGACATGTGCAAACTGTAATACACTTCTTATGTGTGGCATACATGTCATTCACAGACAGCAAACACTGCTTTACTGACACCGAGCATGGCAAGACAAACCACCACCACCTGTCTTAATACTGTGGTCATCACCAGAGTCTGCATGGACACAGACACAAACCACCACACCTGTCTTACTACTGTGGTCATCACCAGAGTCTGCATGGACAAGACACAAACCACCACCACCCTGTCTTACTACTGTGGTCATCACCAGAGTCTGCATGGACACAGACACAAACCACCACCACCCTGTCTTATACTGTGGTCATCACCAGAGTCTGCATGGACAGACACACAAACCACCACCACCCTGTCTTATACTGTGGTCATCACCAGAGTCTGCATGACAGACACAAGACACCACCACCCTGTCTTACTACTGTGGTCATCACCAGAGTCTGCATGGACAGACACACAACCACCACCACCCTGTCTTACTACTGTGGTCATCACCAGAGTCTGCATGGACAGACACACAGACAACCACCACCCTGTCTTATTCTACTTTGGTTGCACAGCTTATGTAAGGCTGTTGTTTTCCCCCAAAAGGACAGTCCAGGGGAGACAATCCATTCAGCTAGGCAAAAGGACCTTCTCTAAGCTAACCAGTTACAAAAGTGTGAAAGCAATGCTCTTTGTACATATTAGTTTAGAAAGAAAAGAATGGATCTCATGTAATGATGTTTCCTGTATTATGTAAACTTACGTATCAATGTGCATAATTCACCGTGGCATGGCTTGTGCCATTTACTTTGTTATCTTTATAATCATGCTATTGATTACATGTCACAATACGTGGACTGAACTGCAACCCCAGTGTCGATGTGAATTTATGAGAAATGTATGAAAATGTATGAGAATGCGAGTGGAAATGACATATAGGCAAGGTAATAGTCCTATATCTTAGCACCATTAGGCTGGCGCACACATAATGTGTCATGCGATACCTCACCTATAAGTAAACATGGTGCTTTCGAACTCCAGTAACGGTGCTTTCGAACTCCAGTATATGGGTCGCCATTTCGGTGTCTGGGATCTTCTTCTTCTTCTTCCTCTTGTTCTTCTTCCGTTTATGACCGTCGGTCAATATTCTGACCATTACTTCTGTGGTGTGCTCAGCGTGGGTGGGGCGAGGACATTAACAATAAAGAGAAAAAGGGCGTGTGGAGGGGGTGAGGGGTGATTACTGTGGGTATGATAACACCCTCGAAATGAAGGTGCCAAGGGAGGGGGACTGTACTGCTTCTGGGGGGAGCACGTGCAGTCTATGACTGTGTGGAGAAAGATTGTTCCTGTAGTCAGTGCGGCAGATAAACGTTGGTACTGCACGCTGTTGTTCCAGTAGTCGGTGCGGTAGAGAAACGTTGGTACTGCACTGCACGCTGTTGTTCCAGTAGTCAGTGCTGCAATACTGCACGCTGTAGTTCCTGTAGTAGGTGCTGCAGTACTGCACGCTGTTGTTCCAGTAGTCAGTGCTGCAATACTGCACGCTGTAGTTCCTGTAGTCAGTGCTGCAATACTGCACGCTGTAGTTCCTGTAGTCGGTGCTGCAGTACTGCACGCTGTTGTTCCTGTAGTAGGTGCTGCAATACTGCACGCTGTTGTTCCTGTAGTAGGTGCTGCACGCTGTTGTTCCTGTAGTAGGTGCTGCAGTACTACACGCTGTTGTTCCTGTAGTAGGTACTGCACGCTGTTGTTCCTGTAGTAGGTGCTGCAATACTGCACGCTGTTGTTCCTGTAGTAGGTTTCGCTTTCAGTACTGCACACGCTGTTGTTCCTGTAGTAGGTGCTGCATACTGCACGCTGTTGTTCCTGTTTGTAGGTGCTGCAGTACTGCACGCTGTTGTTCCTGTAGTAGGTGCTGCAATACTGCACGCTGTTGTTCCTGTAGTAGGTGCTGCAGTACTGCACGCTGTGTTCCTGTAGTCGGTGCTGCAATACTCACGCTGTTGTTCCTGTAGTAGGTGCTGCAGTACTGCACGCTGTTGTTCCTGTAGTAGGTGCTGCAGTACTGCACGCTGTTGTTCCTGTAGTAGGTGCTGCAGTACTGCACGCTGTTGTTCCTGTAGTGGTGCTGCAGTACTGCACGCTGTTGTTCCTGTAGTTGGTGCTGCAGTACTGCACGCTGTTGTTCCTGTAGTGGTGCTGCAGTACTGCACGCTGTTGTTCCTGTAGTTGGTGCTGCAGTACTGCACGCTGTGTTCCTGTAGTCAGTGCTGCAATACTGCACGCTGTTGTTCCTGTAGTAGGCGAAACTGGCGTGCGGCAGTGCGTACTGCACGCTGTTGTTCCTGTAGTAGGTGCTGCAGTACTGCACGCTGTTGTTCCTGTAGCCGGTGTTGCAGACAAACGTTGGTACTGCGCGCTGTGGGTG
>JABMCL010002907.1:407500-602500 GCA_018857735.1 Alviniconcha marisindica | reverse complement strand
ATCCTCGCGGCGCCAACCTGTTGCTATGACGACGCTGCAGCGATTTGTTAAGGGCCCGGAGGTCAGGAGGTTACCTGTGAAAGCGGGCTCCGTTCGAGGAACTCTCTTCCTTCCACCAGGTAGTGGCGGCCTTTGCGTTTTTTTCAGCTTTAGTTTATTCCCCAGTCACCTCGCCCTGGTATTATGGCCAGGAAGGTTGACTCTGCGCGGCTGCGTGTGTGTGTGTGTGTGTGTGTGTGTGTGTGTGTGTGTGTGTGTGTGTGTGTGTGTGTGTGTGTGTGTGTGTGTTGTGTGTGTGGTGTTGTGTGTGTTGTGTGTGTGTGTGTGTGTGTTGTGTGTGTGTGTGTGGTGTGTTGTGTGTGTGTGTGTGTGTGTGTGTGTGTGTGTGTGTGTGTGTGTGGTGTGTTGGTGTGTGTGTGTGTGTGTGTGTGTGTGTGTGTGTGTGTGTGTGTGTGTGTGTGTGTGTGTGTGTGTGTGTGTGTGTGTGTGTGGTGTGTGTGTGTGTGTGTGTGTGTGTGGTGTGTGGTTGTGTGTGTGTGTTGTGTGTGTGTGTGTGTGTGGTGTGTGTGTGTGCTGTTGTGTCTGTGTAGTGTGATGTGTGTGTGTGCCTGTCGTGTCTGTGTATATGTGTGTTACAACCAGCCAAAGTGTTGTGTCTAGCTGTGTGTAACATGTGAGGTGCTTCGACTGAACTTAGAAATCGTGTTTGCGCCGTACAAAAATGTCTCGACTCACTGAACTTGTGAAGACGGTTTTCGTTTTCAGGGGAGGGCCCTTTCCCGGGTGTGGTGGACATGTTCGGCTTTGCCGGGGGTCTGATGGAGTCCCGGGCGGCCCTGTTGGCGTCGCATGGCTTCGCTGCTCTGGCATTGCCCATCTTTAATTACCAGGACCTGCCGCCCAAAATGGATCATATCAACTTTACCTACTTTGAGGTGTGTGTGTGTGGGGGGGGGGGAACTATGTGTGTGTGTGTGTGTGTGTTAGAGAGAGTGTGGGGGGGGTGGCGGTGGGGGGGGGGGCAGGGGGTGACCTAATTTGATGATGCATGTGTCAATGTTTTGTGTGTGTGTTAAGAGAGAGTGTTGGGGGGGGGGGGGGGGCAGGGGGTTGACCTAATTTGATGTATGCATGTGTCAATGTGTGAGTGTGTGTGTGTGTGTGCATGTGTGTGTGTGTGTGTGTGTGTGTGTGTGTGTGTGTGTGTGTGTGTGTGTGTGTGTGTGTGTGTGTGTGTGTGTGTGTGTGTGTGTGTGTGTGTGATCGTGCGGACCAGCATTGTGTGAGAGGTTTGTCAATGACCACTCAGTGGACCTGTGTTGTCCAGGACACAGTGAGGTGGTTCACTTCACACCCCTCAGTCAAGGACGGAGGCATAGGGGTGGTTGCTGTATCGGGTGGCGCTGTGTTTGCTCTGATCATGGGCTGGAAATTTCCTGAGGTAAAAGTCGTTTTTTTGTTGGTGTTGTTGTTGTTTTCCCCTTACTTTTGCTGATGATAGATTTAATTTATTTCTCCCTGTGTCACTTATTTTTCTCCAAACACAAGAGTCCATACTGCACCCGTGTTACATTTCGATGATTCCGAAAGTAGTTGGTTGGTAGGCCCACACGTTATTCGATCCCTTCTCGCGAGACTACGAGGTTTCAACACACTGGAAGAACATTAGATCGACCGCAAGAAAAATCGTCACACCCTCTCGGCCGATTTCAGCTCCATGTTCCATGTTCGCCTCCACAAAGAGTGCATACAGACGGGAGAGAGGGAGGGAGAGAGTGAGCGCGCGCGCGCGATAGAGAAGAGAGAGAGAGAGAGAGAGAGAGAGAGAGAGAGATACTGGAGGGTCTGTCGTAAAATTCTGATGGGTAGATTTTTACATTATGTGAGCTACCGGGAACAAGAGAGAGAGAGAGAGAGCGAGAGAAGAAGAAGAAGAACCAAAAATGGATAATAAAATGCACTTCGTTCCCCTTCGATGCACGATTGTTTGGTTGGTTGGCTGGCTGGTTGATCGGTTGGTTGGTGTTATGGTGATATGGCTGGCTGGCTGAGGGTCAGTTGGTTGGTGGGTTGGCTGTTTGCTTGGTTGCTGGACTGGCTGGCTGGTTCAGTGATGGATTGCTTGCAGCATCCTTTATAAGCACTCCATTCTTTGTTTCGCAGTTGTGAGCCGGTTTATCCTAGCGGTAAGGAGTTAGGCTAGTAAGCAGAGGGACCTAGGTTCGAATCCGCTTCGGCTCTCCTTTCTCTTCAAAGATTGTGGTCTGTGGACACTGTCTTGTGACTTTGGCGCTCACAATAATATGAAACATTGAAATGGCTCTCATCACTGCCCATCTTAATGCAGGAGTCATTCTGGTGGTGATAGTGTAGCGATATATATATATATCTCCCTCTCCCTACCCCCCACCCCCTCTCCTTCCCCCCCCCCCGTACCCGTCCCTAATAAGCCTTACTGTTTATGTGGACGTTAAGCACCATGTTTACTTATTTACTTACTTCCACAGGTAGTTGCTATCGTACCCATCAACTCTCAGCCTTTTTACATCTTCCATGATCTCTACCACGCCGATCGTCTCTTCCTACGAGGGGTGAAGTAGGTCCCAACATGTGTGTGTGTGTGTGTGTGTGTGTGTGTGTGTGTGTGTGTGTGTGTGTGTGTGTGTGTGTGTGTGTGTGTGTGTGTGTGTGTGTGCGTGTGTGGACGTGTGTGTATGTGTGGTGTGTGTGTGTGTGTGCGTGTGTGTGTGTGTGTGTGTGTGTGTGTATGTGCGCGCGCGTGTGTGCGTGCGTGTGTGTGTATGTATGTGTGTATGTATGTGTGTGCGTGCGTGCGTGTGCGTGCATGCGTGTGTGTGTGCGTGCGTGCGTATGTTGTGTGCGCGCGCGCGCGTGTGTGTGTGTGTGTGTGTGTGTGTGCGAGCGTGTGTGTGCGTCCGTGCGTTAGCGTGTGTGCGTGCGCGCGTGCGTGCGTGTGTGTGTGTGCGCGTGTGTGTGTGCGTGCGCTTGCGCGCGTGTGTGTTGTGTGTGTGTGTGTGTGTGTGTGTGTGTGTGTGTGTGTGTGTGTGTGGTGTGTGTGCGTGCATGTGTGCGTGCGTGTGTGTGTGTGTGTGTGTGTGTGTGTGTGTGTGTGCATGTGCGTGTATGTGTGCGTGCGTGCGTGAGTGCGTGCGTGTGTGGCTGGGTGCGTGCGTGCGTGTGTGGGGGACGTGGGGGGTTGAGGGGGTGGATGTGTGCGTCTGTCTGTCAGTCCGTCGCTGGCCTCTTTGTAAGCCACTGTACGATCCCACCCAGTGTGGAAGACAAAGCTCTGTATAAATCCTTTTCATCGTTATTAGTATTACCATCATTACTACTATTACATTTACTGCTATTGTTAGTGTCATTATTAATATTATTAACGTGTTTTGAGAATGCAAGCTCCTGTTTTTCGCTTGGCGAAACAGGCAGAGAACAGCTGACTCTGTCATTGAGCTGTGTAAACGAATCTGACGTCAGACTGTTCTTACGTCACTTTATTTCACAGCGGCTGACAGGCTAATTCAGTCACAGGGGGATTCCGGCGAGACGTTTTGGGAGCATTTACTTAAGTTAAACCTGTTACTAGCCCCCCACCCCCCACCCCCACCCCCACCCCCCAGAAGAAGAAGAAGAGAGAGAGAAGAAGAAGACGCCAGAAAAAAACTGGTAGTTAATACAAGATAAACATTTCACTAATATATATATATATATGAGTCTTCTTCTGGTTTCTTTCTTCTTCTTCTTCTTCTTCTATCGCCCTGATATACCCGCACTGGTTGACTGGGCGTAAAACACCAATTTACTTACTTACTCTTCTTCTTCTTCTTCTTTTTCTTCTTCTTCTTCTTCTATCGCCCTGATATAACCGCACTGGTTGACTGGGCGTAAATCACCAAGTTACTTGCTTACTTACTCTTTTTCCGGTTTCTTTCCCGTTCTTCTTCTGTCTCATCTATCTTCTTCGTTAAAATCAGTTATTTTGCTCCTGACGAAGATATTTTGTGTCCCTAGTGACAAAACGTGCAGCGATGCCTGCACGTTTTGTCACTAAAGAGGTAATGACAAATCGTACAGGCATTGTACCTTCTTCTTCTTTTTTCCACTTGGATATCAGTACATGTGATATTGTGTGTGTCACTTGTGTGTTCCTTGTTCTTTTCCGCTTGGTGTTTCTCTGACCAGCACTCACTGGCTTGTTACCTTACACCTGTCATGTTGTGCTCTTCTTCAGACTGGACACGCTTGGTCTTTCTCTGACCAGCACTCACTGGCTTGTTACCTTACACCTGTCGTGTTGTGCTCTTCTTCAGACTGAACACGGACCTGGTTCCGCTCACGGCAGAGGGCGCTCAGATGAGGAATGCGTGGATGTACAAACCGCAAGATTTCATCCCAGTAAGAACAGCGTACCTTTAATCGAGTTAACCCGCAAGGGGGCTAATCAGCGCTCGAAAGACGTCCCAAGCTAAAGTCAAGCTACAGTCAGTCATCCATCCAATCAGTCAGTCAGCTAGCCATCCAAACAGCCGATCAGCCGATCAGTCAGTCAGTCAGCCAGCCAGTCAGTCAGTCAATCAGCCAGCCAGTTCGTCAGACAGACAGACAGACAGCCAATCAGCCAGTCAGTCAGCCAGCCAGCCAGACAGCCAATCAGCCAGTCAATCAGTCAGTCAGTCATCCAGTCTGTCAGTCAGTAATCATCCAACCAGTCAGTCAGCGAGCCAGCCAGACAGCCAATCAGCCAGCCAGTCAGTCAGTCATCCAGTCTGTCAGTCAGTAGTCATCCAACCACTCAGTCAGTCATCCAACCACTCAGTCAGCCAGTGAATCAACGAGTGAGTCAGTGAGTCACTCACTCATTTGTGTTGCACGTGCAGATCTGGGAGTCGACGACCCGCGTGCTGCTGCTGGTGTCGGACGACGATGAGCAGGTGAACCCCGAGCTGGGGGACATGCTCTACCGCCGCTACCCCGACCACCGGCGCCACCTGGTGGAGGTGGTGCACTACCCGGGGGCCGGCCACCTGCTGGAGCCCCCCTACACCCCGCACTGCCGCTTCTGCTTCAACCCGCCCATTGGTGAAGAGTCTGTCGTATGGTTGTCACTTGTCGTCAAACTCCAAGCACTGTTTACGACATCCGTCCTCCAACCACTGCCATAACTGATTACGCCATAGGTCTCGAAAAACTGTCTGATAACAGGGCTGAAGAAATAGCCTTTGGGTCGTGAGCCGGTTTGGCCTAGCGGTAAGGCGTTAGGCTGGTAAGCAGAAGGGCCTCGGTTCAATCCCGCTTCGGTTTGTGGTTTGTGGACACGGTCTTGTGACTTTGTCCATCACTTCTTACTGAAACATTAAAATGGCTCTCATCGCTGCCCATCGGCTTTCCTTTCTCTTCCAAAAAGGTTGTGGTTTGTGGACTCTGCCTTTTGACTTTGTCCCTCACAATTACAGAAACATTAAAATGGCTCTCATCGCTGCTCCATCTTGATGCAGAAGCCATTCTGGTGGTAACAGTGTAGCGATAGGTATATGATCTCCCTCTTCCCCCTCCCGCCTCTCCACACTCCCCCCTCCCTTCGCCCCGTCCCTAATAAGCCTTATGGTTACTTTGGATGTTGAAGTACCATGTTTACTTAGCCGAAGGGAGGAGGTTCCATTCAGAGACTATACGGCGAAAGAAGGAGTGAAAGAGGTCAGTCATGGTGTTAGGTTACTGTCCCAGGGGCAGTCTTCATAGATTCTTTGTCTCAGTGCTCTAAAGTTGTCAGCTGTCGTGCAGTCTGTCGTAGAGTTGTTAGTTGTGTGTCATGCTGTAGGCCTATGCCGTAGAGCTGCCATTTAGAGAGGCTTGTTTTAGCATGCTACCTGTGATTTTAGTGTAACATCAGTCTTTAATGCGAGTGTATCTGTTTATTTGACAGTGTTGAGTGAGCTGCTGGTACGTATGAATGACTGAGTGAAATTTGGTTTTACTATACTGTGTATATTTACGTATTACGTTGTAATTTTATTGCAGTCAATAGGCAAAAGTTCTATATCCGCACACATAGACAATACAGATTCTGTATTCGGTACACTGAGCATACTTGGGCAATGGTCCGACCTAGAGTTGCTGTTCGTTGTGCATGAATAGGGAATGCGACCTAGAGTTGCTGCCGCATGCGTGGCGAATCAAGCCTTGGCTTGTACATGACCTATGACCTTTCAGCTGTAGAGGTGCTAGTAACCCATGCTCTGATCATCCCGGGAAAGAAGCTGGCGGGAGGTCCGACCTAGAGTTGCCGTTCGTTGCGAGTGCTTGGGCAAGAATCGGTTCTAGATTGCCGTTCAGTGTGCATGCATGAGGGATCTGTTGGAGAGAGACAGAGACAGAGAGACAGACAGAGACAGACAGACAGATGGAGACAGACACACAGAGACAGAGAGAGACGGACACACAGACAGAGGGAAACAGAGACTTGCCGTCTGTATGCATACTTGGAGAATCTGTTCTAGACCGAAAGGGAGAGAAGGGGTAGGAGTGCAAAAAGGCTGACCATTGAGCGTTTCTGTTTGCAGGGTTACATCTGATGTGGGGTGGACGTATGAAGGAGCACGCCAAAGCCCAGGAGGATTCCTGGCACAGAATCATCACCTTCCTTCACAAAAATCTGCCTTAAAGAAACTAGCCCTCTCACAAAGTGTTTTGTCCAGCTGGTAGATGAGATCAAAATGAAAACAAATTCTTAAGCCTTTCGCTTTAAAAAAAAAAAGAAGCGCCCTGTTGATTTTTTTCCTCCTCCTCCTCCTCCTCCTTCTTCTTCTTCTTCTTCTTCTTCTCTCTCTCTCTCTCTCTCTCTCTCTCTCTCTCTCTCTCTCTCCTCTCTCTCTCTCTCTCTCTCTCTCTCTCTCTCTCTCTCTCTCTCTCTCTCTCTCTTATATGTGTTGTTGTTGTTATTGTTATTATTATTTTATTAATTGTTGTTTTTATTTTTACTGATGCTGTATTTGTCTATAGCCTTCTGTAATAATATTTAACTGCGAATGTCTTGGTTATTAGTAGTACTGTAGCAACGGCAGATATGTGAGTCGGCCTTTGGGGGGATCCTCAGTCACTCGCATCTTCCTACACCACGAACAATTGCCTTGCCTTGTCTTACTGTTTAGCATGGTGCGCACTATTCGACGAAGACTTAACAACGTGAGGAAGAGGGGGGAGGGGAGGGGGGGGAGGGGAGGGGGGGTAATAGTAATTGGATTTTAATGCCCTGTCAACCACACAGGGTCACCTTAGGACAGTCAAACTCAGGTCATAAGCAAATACACATTTCTAAACTCTTCTCACATACATATCAACCCTCTGTCAAGTCAGACTACAAAATCAATCACTTCCCAAACACAAACGTCGGACACAAATTTTCGAAGAGTTAGTCCCTTCAATATTACCCCTGTTAAAAGAGCACATAAGGCTAGGACATGCTGGTATCGTCGACCATTCCGTCTAATTTATCGATACCAGGTTGTTGTTGTTTTAATTTTTTTTAAAGGAATGGACAGGGAGAGAGACAGACAGACAGAGACGGAGGGAGAGAGAGAGACTGAAAGAGAAGAAGAAACATTCTTGAGGAGGGGATTCAGTGGCAAGGCTCAGAAAGCCAGTCAAAGGTCCATGGTGCTGGACTTTCCGCACCTTCAACGGCGGCACACCTGTCCGTGATGACACAGTACCACATGATGATTAGCAGGCAGATACAATCATTAGAGGGGGACCGAACTGAAGACGCTAGTGACGCTTCGTTAGGTTGTTCTATCAAATACTCATGCAAAAGAAGTTTTATTTGTTGTTGTTTCGCTTCGAATTTCAGCTCCTCGGGGCGCAGCCATGTTCAGTGGTTCGCTCAGTCTTTACCAAAGAAGAGCAGAAAAAGATTGGCTCGTGACGTATTTAATACTTTTCCCACATATTCTGATCTTGTTTTTGGTGTCACTGATACAGACTGCTGGGCATAAAATCGCAGTCCTTGCGGTTGTATTTTCGCGACTTTCAAGCGACGATATTTAACAAACAGGACAAGAAATCGAGTGATAAACCACTCTGTGTGTGTGTGTGTGTGTGTGTGTGTGTGTGTGTGTGTGTGTGTGTGTGTGTGTGTGTGTGTGTGTGTGTGTGTGTGTGTGTGTGTGTGTGTGTGTGTGTGTGTGTGCGTGCGCGTTGGGGGTATCCATTTCTATAGGGCCCGTGATGCTCCTTCGGTTCGGTTCTCCTTTAATTTCGATTAGCATACGTGTCCCAACAATTGAGTATAATCTACCAGGGCCCATATTTGTTCGTGTCTCCACAGTTCCATATTTTTGATATCAAGGCCCATAACTGTATATATGTCAAAATAGTTTTACTGATACATGAAGGCCCATAACCGTACATATTTTGGCAGTTAGATAATTATATTAAAGCCCATAATCGTAGCAACATTGAAATATATATCACTGTCACTACCCGTGTTTATTTGCACGTGTTTCAACACTTGTATAGGCGAGTCCGTCTATGTGTTTTATGTGTAGTGGTATAATAGCGTGTGCCTGTGGCCCGGTATGAGCGAATGGTCAGTAGAATCTGAATGTGTTTGCAGGCGACAGAATGAATGTGATTGTGATATATATCTATGTGATTGTGTGTGTGTGTGCTACATACGATAGGAGTGTGTGAGAGAGAGAAGACAGGAATAAAGAGTGTCCGTTTAGAAGACTGCTTTCGACTTTGCCAGCGTGAATGGATGGAAAGGGCACGAACAACAAGCAACCGACGACGCACATTCCAACAACATTACACATAGATACCATCTTGAACTGAACTGAACTGAACTGAACCGTGGCCCAGTTGACGAGCGCTTGTTGTTGTTGTTGTTGTTGTGTGTGTGTGCGTTTGTAGTGCGTTACTTTATGTAAATTGTTTTGGTAGGACTATGCTCTACATGTGTATAGAATATCATGTGTAGGTTAATATGTATCATGTGAGTGCTCAGGGCGTTGATGAGCGCATGATAAATGTACATTATTATTATTATTATTATTATTATTATTACTGAAGGTGAGCACTGATTAAAGTCCAACGTGACAGTAACTGTGCATACGGCGGCGATCGACACACTTCTGTTGAACCCAGCCCTAGACGTAGTAAATGCAAGTCTTAGCATGCCACTGTGAAACCCGTCGGCGTGAAAACCAACAGCTCAGGTCATCCGAACTAGTATATATATAAGCCCCTTCGTCCCACCCCTTCTGAGCTAATATTCCCCTCCCCCCACCCCCCCTCCCCCCCCCCCCCCATCCCACCCCCGTGAGCTGGGGATAGTTGGGCCTGGGATGAGCTAGTATGCCCCCCCCCCATCCCCCGCCCCCACATGCTGGCCCTGCCCCCCCTCCTCCCCCCCCACCAATGGATCCCCCCACCCCCATCGGTGCCCCCCCCCCCCTCCCGCTTTGGGCCCGTCATATGCCCGACGGCGTTTGTGCCGACAGTGCAAATCAATTAACAGAAATACGTATCTATGTCGGCCCTATAACTGTGTATGTACCACTTATCAAACCGCGCCATCCAAGGCCATCCAAAAACGTGTTTGTCGCGACAAACATTGTAGTTGTCGCGACAAAACTTGTGTTTGTCGCGACAAAACTATTGTCGCGACAAAAGTGTGTTAGTCGCGACAAAAGTTTTGTCGATAGGTATCATGTAATTCTTGTAACGCAAGCATTAAAACTAACATTGATACCTGTACCAAAATCGCGGAGCTCACCAGTCCCGGCCGCAAAGCCACGGCACGTCCCCTCGTTGTCACTATGCAAGTACAGTATGGCCCGGAACCCTGTTATGTTCTTTTGCTATTGTTATGTAACCGGGTGTATTGTATACATGTTTCGGGCCATGACCCCCCCCCCCCCCCTCCCCCTTCTCCGCGTCCCTAATAAGCCTTACGGTTTCTGTGGACGTTAAGCACCATGTTTACTTACTTACTGGCAGCGTTCACATCAGTAGTTCACCGCTGAGGAGCTGTGTGAGAGTCGAGGTGGCCGTCCTGGGCTGTCCGTCCTAACGAGCCTTCTGGTTTCCGTGGACGTAAAGCTATATTGAACCATGCTTCGGCATTGGTCTCAGCTTGTCCCTAATATGTCAGCCGACATCTGAGGACATTAAGCATCACTTCATCATCGTCATCGGCAGCGTCCCTTTTCCCCCACTGAGTGTCCCTGCAGAGGCAGGTTGTTTGTTTGCCGCTGTTGCGGCCGGTGTTCATATGTTCATTTCAGGGGAGAGCCTACACTGTTTCCTGACACTGTTTCCTGGTTGGTGTACAAATAAAAGTTGTTATAGCAACCTCTGACTTGTGACTCTTCATTCATGCTTCCAACCTGCTTCAGTCCTTCACTCCCCACGCCGCTCCCCTACAGTTAGTCAGTGTCAGTCACGTACAACATAATCAGTAGAAGAACCGACTGCGGACATCATGTTTTCAAAACTACTCTATTCTACCTACTACTCTATTCTACCTAATAATGCTAACGGTAAGGCTTATTAGGGACGGCCGGGGGGTCGGGAAGCCGCCGGGCCGGGCCGCCGCCGCCGGCGGCCGCTATAGTAGCGGGACCGGCTTTGAGGTGGGGCCTAGGGAGGCTGTTATACCTATCGCTACACTGTCGCCACCAGAATGACTTCTGCATTAAGATGGACAGTGATGAGAGCCATTTTATATTAATGTTTGGGAAAAACTGATGGGATAAGCTTTCAGTTTCAACTCACAGACTGACTGAAAAATTCACAGGCTTTCACAGACCCCACTCGGCAGTAATGAGTGGGGTCTGTGAAAGCCTGTGAATTTTTCGGTCTTCAGAGCGCTAGGGAAAAACTATCAGCTTATCACTGCATTTCCCGAGACCGAACTGTAGTTTGAAAAAAAAATGAAAAAAAATGCACTTGGACTGATAGAGTGCGTCGGCCATCGGCTACAGTAAGGGTTGCGCCCCTTTACTGGATGTGCGGAAGAGTTGCGTACCTTCGTGTTGCTTTTCCGCGCCATATAATCCATATTATATATTGCAAAGGTTTGTGAAAAGTTTGTGAATAGAGCTCCTTCCAGAAGCAGTCAGTACTGTCTCCCTCCCTTGGCACCTTCATTTCGAGGGTTATTATGGTTACCCACGGTAATGACCACTCGACCCCTCTACACGCCTTTTGTTTTTTCTCTCTATTTTTAATGTGACACGTCCACGCCCCATCTCCACACGCCTTTTGTTTTTTCTATTTTTAATGTGACTGACATGTCCCCGCCCCACCCCCGCTGAACAGACCACCGAAGTAATGGTCAGAATATTGACCGGTGGTCATTAACGGAAGAAGAAGACCTCGGGCATTGAAATAGCGACCATTTACTGACCCAGATAATATCCAAGGAGGCGGTCGGAAATTCCTGGGACATTTTATACGCCATTTTAAGTCATCAAAATCATCCAAACAGGGTGATACGAAGCGAATAAACTAAACATTTGCAACAGAAAATGAGTTTTATCATATTTGTGTCCTTCAGTGTGCGTATGCTCCTTTCAGACATTTGATCTAGATCTAGTTTATGGGTAACCGTGCACGTTTCCTGAGTGCTGATGTCGGCAAAACAAACGATCGTGAACTGAGGACTCGCCCATTTACAGGCTAGTCAAAATCACTTTTGAAGTTTTGTTGCAAATGTTGGCTTCATTTGCTAGATGACCCTGTTTGAGTGATTCTGATGATATTTGTGGCCAAAAAAAGGCGTTTAAAATGTTTGAGGAATTTCCGACCTGACCCATTTTCTGGAGTTCAAGAGCACCGTTACTGGAATTCGAAAACACCATGTTTAAAAACTACAGGTGCTCAAGGTGTCACATGACACATTTTTATGGGGTCGGTTACCTTCTTACGCGTACCGAGCCAGCCTGGAAAACAAGCAGGGCTGTGATCTCCACCTCTGCCAGTCCAGAGAAAAAAATGGGTGAGTTGTTTTCTGTTTTCAACTTCAAGTCGGTCATTCCTTTAGTTGAATCAGGAGAAGTAGCTCTTGCAGTTAGGAGTCTTAACCAGATTTTTTAACCGCAAGTTGACATAGGTTATAAATACTGTGTTGTCAGACTCGGAGCTGTCGTTTTTCTAACACCCCAGGCCTGCATTAACTGATTAAGCACAAATCTCTCTCTGCCCTTGAAACATTGAGTGCTCCTTCCATTCCATGCCCACTTTTCCAAGAATGAGTTTTGTGCATTTTTATTGTGCATCAACTGAACAAGATCAAGACAAGGAAGAAGAAGTAGTAGAAGAAGAAGAGCTGACAGGGAAAACCACTGCACCATTACTCTTTGAATTACAACTGTCAAATTGTGTTATTCATGGCTGTCAGTGTCACTAACAACAGTCATATCATTATCAGTGTATGTGTACTTTTCATGTCTGTCATAGTGTGTGTATCTGTGTGTGTGTGTATCTGTGTGTGTGGCAACTGGCATGTCGTGTGTGTGTGTGTGTATGATAATGTGTGTGTGTATGTCACTATGTGTGTGTGCATATATTATTATTATTATTATTATTGATAGATAGATATATATATATATATATATATATATATATATATATATATATATATATATATATATATATATATATGTCTGTGTGCATGTGTGTGTCATGAATAAAAATATTTATATATATATATATATATATATATATATATATATATATGTGTGTGTGTGTACATGTGTGTGCGTATGTGTATTATATGTGTATGTATGTATGCATATAATATCATTATATGTGTGTATATATTATATATATGTGCACACGTGTGTGTGTTCAATAAACACAAAGATTTAAAAAGCAGTCAGTCTGGTTTACTGAACAGTCAGGTGGTGTTTATTAAACAAAAACATTTAAAAATAGGCAATGTAAAACATTTGTTTTACACAGCCATCATTTTCCACTGTTTAACTGTTATTTAAGTGTCATATTGTAGCTTGATCAAGGGGGTTACCCTGAAAATCACATGTTGTATTTTGTCCTAATAAATAGCACTCTTTTGAACCTGTTAGTGTTAAATGTGTTCAGATCTTGTTTTAGAATGCTAGCAGTCATTTTTGTTTCAGATTAATGTAAAACTAGGCTGTTTAAACACAGTGCAATGCTTCAGTGAATACAAACTCAAAGTTATACTGTGTAAAAAAATATTCACTGTAAATGGATGGTCTGTGATGTCTGACACTGTTGTGGGGATGCAATATATCACATCAAAACTGAATGATTGTTCTTTTTTCAACATTTGGGGAGTGATTGACATGATCCAAAGACATAAAAGATTCAAAAGAACACTTATTTATTAGGGCACAAACACACAATCCTTCAAATCTCCGGGGTGATCCCCTTTGTCAAGCTACAAAACGACACTTAAACAACAGAGAAGCAAAATAACTTATCTTTTTTGGTTGAGCTATGTTGTTTTCCTGTGCTTGGAAGCTATGATTGACATGAACAGTCAGTACTGACCAACCATACTGACTAATCAATTTCATCTCATGTTTCTGAAGTGACGTCACATGATTTAACATAAATATAATACATAACATGTACATGTAATTTAGGAACTTGTCAGCAGGTGAACAAAATAGTTTACAGAATGTTTATACTCCAGTCCACACACAACTCTCATTGTGACAGATGTGACTTTGCTTTGTAACAAATGTGATATTTTGTCATGACTGGAACTCTGGAAAGGGACAGACACAATTATTATATGAAGTTGATGAACATTTGTTGAACACCTGATCTCTAGATGAGCCCCAGGCACTTCATAATGGCAATTGTATTGTGTTATTCTCCGCTTCCAAGCAGACCCACTGCAGTCTGGTCATATCTGACTCTGAATGAATGATTATTGCTTTACGCAGCATGTTTTTTTCAGTATCCACTGAACTGGGTACAGCGCTGTTTGGTTGTTATATATATGACTTGTGCCACATGAAACCGCTGCTGTCTTGAAGCACGTTCTGTGTACACAATAGAACCGTACAATGATACACCAGTTTACAGTGTCATCTTATTCAAAGTGACATACATAGGGCGCATATGTGTTAAGCTGTAACCTGCCACATGCACTTTTGGCAGAGTGACCAGGATCTCTTACATGCTACTGTGGTAACCTGGGGGTGGAACGGATACCAAAATAAGAGAAAAGTTGACCCTGGAGAAGATTCCACATCTCAAATAGACACAACCTTTTCATCACAAGCTCAGCACTCTACCACTGAGCTATCCACCTGAAAGCAAAGAATTCTGACAGCCATTCTGACAGCTGTGATGTGTCTGCCAAAGGAACCCAAGTTTTCCATACAGAATAAATCAATAATATTCAAGTGTTTCACTTTCTTCTTGAGTGGTCATTGTGTAATTATTGGGTGTGAACTATGAGTCTATGGAGATCCTGTTTGCTTATAGGAATATATATTTACCAGTGTGAGCATACCATAGCTGTGGTTCGTTTGTTGTTGGCCGTGATGATATTCAGCTTCCGTTTGTTGTTGGCCGGGATGTTATTCAGCTTCCCTACTTCTAATCCTGCTCGCAGCGCCAGATGTAAACGGTCAGTGGAAGTAGCAGGTTGGAACAATGGAAGTAGGGAACAACAAATGAGCCACAGCCAGATATTTCTGTTTAATCTTTTCTCTTTTCTTTTTTTGTGATGATTTTGCGAGAGGCCGTTGGTATTGCCTTTCACTTTCTCTCGCACTCTCATGCCACATCTTTTAGTGACGTTCAAAATAACAACACATAAAGCATACGTAAAAGATTCAATAACATCCGCACACGAAAGAACACTGAGAGAGTGACATGTATACAGAGTACAACAACACAAGCACAATGTGCAGATGCACTCAGTTACGCAAGGTACATAAACTATCAGAATGAGGCTGTACCTCTGATGGAGTTTATGTATCTTGTATTTACTTGTATGCCAGGTGGGAATTACTGTACATGACTCAGGTCTTTGTTGGTGTGTTTGTGTGACATCTTTCAAGTGCTCATTAACTCCCTTGTGTTTGTGGCATGTTTGAAGAGTGTGGATTATGCATGATCTGGCAACAGAACTCTCTGTTTCATGTCAGAGGCACAAAAACGCCTGAACAACCTGCACCAGATCCTGAGCCGCAGCCTGAAATTCCAGCCAGCTCTACCCGCCACAGTGTCATCTTTACCATCATCACAAACATCATCATCATCATTGTCGCCATCAGCGACAACATCCAATGTGGAGGTTCAAACCATCACCCCATGTCATGGCTGCAGCCTGTCTGTCACCCCAGCGGTTGGCCAGTTTGACCAGCCAATCCGGATCTGGGTTGGGGGCCTGCCCAGTCACGCCAAGGTGACGCTGCAGGGGTGGTCACGCAGCCGCTGGCGTGGCACTGAAGTGGTTCTGGTGTCACATGGTCACTTCTGCACTGACCAGCAGGGGAACTTGGATCTGGACAAGGACCTGTCACTGGGCGGGACCTACACAGGTAGGTGGGTTTGGGTTTACCTTACTGACATGTTTACTTTACTGTTATGCAAGTGTTTAGCTTATGGGTTGGTGGGTTTGGTTTTACCTTAGTCCTTACTGAGATGCTTACCTTACTGTTATGCAAGTGTTTAGCTTGCAGGTTGGTGGGTTTGGTTTTACCTTAGTCCTTACTGAGATGTTTACCTTACTGTTATGCAAGTGTTTTGCAAGTGTTTTGCTTATGGGTTGGTGGGTTTGGTGGGTTTGGTTTTACTTTGTTGTTATGCAAGTGTTTAGCTTACAGGTTGGTGGGTTTGGTTTTCCTTTGCTGATGTTTTTACCTTACTGTTATGCAAGAGTTTAGCTTACGGGTTGGTGGGTTTTGGTTTTACCTTGCTGAGGTGTTTATGCAAGTGTTTAGCTTACAGGTTGGTGAGTTTGATTTTGCCTTGTTGAAGTGTTTACCTTACTGTTATGGAAGTGTTTAGCTTACAGGTTGGTGAGTTTGGTTTTGCCTTGTTGAAGTGTTTCCCTTACTGTCATGCATGTGTTTAGCTTCAAGGCACTCTATAAATCAACATTACATTACTGTTATGCAAGTGTTTAGCTTCAAGGCACCCTATAAATCAACATTACATTACCTGTTCCGAACCAGTACAGGTGTGGACCCGATGGGTCTGTTCTGGAGCATGGCCCCACTGCCTAACCATCCGCAAGATGTGCGTCTGGTCATCAGAGATGTCACCAAGCCGCTGGTCATCAACATTGCAGTCTTTGATGGACACGTCACGCCCAGTGACGACACAGTGGCCATGACGTCATGGAAGCCCCTGTGCGTCACGGAAGTGCAGAGAACATTTCTAGCCCCTGGCGTGAGGCGGATTGAGGTCAGAGAGGGGCGAGTGCGCGGAACTCTCTTCCTACCTCCTGGTGAGTTTTTAGTCAGTGACTCTGCAGTGAGCAGGTAAGTAAGCGATAGGGTTTTAACATTTGAGTTTTTTCTCTTTGAGGGGTGGGTGCGTTGGCAACTACAGCGCTATTCTCTGCAGCCGAACAGACCCATTGGGTTCTAGTTGCATGTGACTTTGAAGATAGTAACTTGGTGTTTTACGCCCAGTCAACCAGTGCGGTTATATCAGGGCGATACTTTGACAATATTCCTCACTGTGTTTAGTGGGCCGTAAGAAGGACGTGTTGTCTTGGTGTGTTATATCTTTGCTTTTTGAAGGTGATGACCAGCACAGCAGTCTTTGATTGACATATGTTATGTCTGGTGACAACACAGTTGCCATGACGAGAGAGAGAGAGAGAGAGAGAGACACGCATGCACACACACAGAGGCCGGGGGGGGGAGGGGGGAAGAAATAAGTAAAAGATGAACAAATACTGACAATAACACCCAAAATACATATCTGTGCCTGTATTTTGGGTGTATATATGCATCTGCAACCTACGGGCAATGGAATTTTCATCTGTAATCACTATGTGGTAGTGTGGTACTGATTCGCTGACAGTTTTTTTTCTTTCTGTTTTCCTTTCTATTCCAGTTTTCCCCCCTCGTCTGTTACGCAGTCTTCTCATAGGTACATGCAAATGACTGGTGCTGATGTATTTATTTCCTTTATGCAGGTGAAGGAGCGCACCCTGGAGTTATTGACATGTTCGGTGCAGCCGGTGGCATCATGGAGATACGGGCGGCATTGCTGGCTGCACATGGTTTTGCTGCGATGGCCTTGGCATTCTTCAACTTTGAGGATCTGCCAAAAGAGCTGGATGATGTCCAGTTAGAATACTTTCAGGTGATGGGAAAGTATAGTTGCATCGATGCTGCTACACATTTAAAGACAATGCTACATTTCTTCCTCTGTGATGCCAGTTTCATACAAGTTTATGTTTTCAGAAATTAAAACATGAACAGAAGCAGCTTTAATTTCTCAAAAATAAACATGTTCACAGTTAAATGCGTTGTATGGCTAAATGCGACTACTCTGTAAAATAAATTGATTTGTACAGTTGACTACTATGTACAACAGTCTGCTTAGTATAGCTTTAGTTGATTGCATTTTACAACTGGCTGGTTTGTACGGCCAACAACTTTGTACATCTGACTACTCTGTACAGTTGATGACTTGAAATTTGCACAGTTGACTGCTCGGTACAGCTAACTGCTTTGTGCAGTTGACTGCTCTGTACAACTGACTGTTCTGTAAAGTTGACTGCTTTGTACAGTTGACTTGCTCTGTACAACTGCCAGTTCTGTAAAGTTGGCTGCTTTGTACGGTTGACTGCTCTGTACAACTGACTGTTCTGTAAAGTTAACTGCTTTGTACAGTTGACTGCTCTATACAGCTATTCTGTAAAACTGACTGCTTTATACAGCAGACTGCTCTGTACAAGTGTTCTGTAAAGCTGACCGCCTTGTACATCAGACTGCTTTGTACAGTTGCTAGCTTTTTACCGCCTTGTACATCAGACTGCTTTGTACAGTTGCTAGCTTTTTACAGCCGTCTGCTCTGTGAAGCTGACATGACTATATATCTTACTGCATTTTACAGTTGACTGCATTGTACAGCTGACTGCTTTGTGCATATCATAGTTTTCAACAGCGGATTGCTCTGTACAGCTGATGGCTTTGTAACGGTTGACTGCTCTATACAGTTGGCTGCTTTGTGCATATTACTACTTTGTACAGCCAGTTGTTTTGTACATCTTGATGCTTTGTACAGATGCTGGCTTTGCAAGAGGGATCAGGTGACCGTCTTCTTCTTTTTTCATATAGTATACAAATTCAAAATTCTGAAGGCTTGACACTTTTAGTGCATGCTGGGTTATTTTGGTGTTTCCACCATCCACCAAACTCTGACATGGACCACAGGATCTTTAACGTGCATATGTGATCTTTTTGCAGGTGTATGAGATGAGACTGTGGATGAAACTATAAACCTAGGTCCCCCATGTGTCTACGTCTGTCTCAACATCTGTTGCAGGAGGCTGTGGAGTGGCTAAGCAGTCAGCCTTCAGTCCGGCCGACTGGGATCGGGGTGGTGGGGGTGTCCACAGGAGGGACCCAGGCTCTGCTGATGGCCATGCTGTGTCCACAGGTCAGTCCTACTGGTGAGACGATTCATTCACCCTTGAAGTTTGGATAGGGGTGGTGGGGTATCTACTGGGGGGTCCCAGGACTTCCTGATGGCCATCCTGTGTCCACAGGTCAGTTCTGCTTGTGTGGCGATTCATTCACCCTTGGAATTTGGATAGGGATGGTGGGGTATCTACTTGGGGGTCCCAGGACTTCCTGATGGCCATCCTGTGTCCGCAGGTCAGTCCTGCTGGTGTGACGCTTGAGTCACACATGAAATTGGCCCCAGGGCAAGCTTACTCTTGGTCCAGATTTAGAAGGGAGGGAAATGGCACCCAGTCTCACTCAGACTCAGAGCTCAGGAGCTGTGCAAAAGTCGAGGTGGCCGTCCTGTGCTCCCCGTCCCTAATAGTCCTTGTGGTCTCTGTGGACGTAAAGCAACGCTGAACTTGAACACAGTCTCAGAGCAGTGAGGGATTCGCAGTCTCGTCCTGTCCATCAGTTATGGTCCCAGAATGATTCCTGGGAGTGGGTTTCACGTTAGTCTGAAAAATGCTCAGAAAGTTTTTTTGCATGAGCAAAACAAACAAACAAATGAAGAAATGATAACAAAACGAAACGCTTCCCCCACTTCAGCCACAACAGCAGTTAAAGAGTAGTGCGGACAACAATTAATGGTTGAGTAAGCGCGAACCCCAAGGATAAGGTTTAAATCCAGTGAATATTCTGTGTACCCATCTGGGGGTTTTTAATTCCAAGTACAACACAATATTTTTGTACGTGTTTCCTCAGTTGGGTGAGGAATCGGTATTTGCTGGCTAGGTCTGACTATGATTTGACAAGACGAAAGACTGCAGTTTAAAGTGTGGAATGTTTTTTCTAGGGCAGTTGCAGAAACTGATGTCAGTGAAGCAGTCTGTTTTTGTACTGTAGTTTCAACATGACGTTATAATACCCCATCAAGTGGCATTCTTTCAGAACCCTTTGTGTGTTCTTATTTTTTATTCTGAACATTGACGGTAATCAATAATAGTCTTAAGACACACTCTTCATTTTTATCTTGTGATTCGCCGTGACATGTCTCATTAAGAATGGTCCATAAAATTATGTAGCATGACCTGCCACATGGCAGTAACATGGTAGGCTAGCTGTGTGGCACCATTCAACATGGAGTCAGTTTCATGCATGTGTGTGCTGCATAGCACGCATGAAATACATGTGAAAAATGTGCCGCATAACAACGGTTGACTGAATTCCAGATGACGGCAGTGCAGCACCATTCAACGTGTGTAGTCAGTTTTGTGCAAGTGTGTGCCGCTCAGGCAGGAATACATGTGAAAAATGTGCCTAATAACAACAGCTGGCTGAATTTCAGGTGAAGGCTGTGGTGGAAATAAACGGACACACGTACCAGATTTGGTACGATTTGATCCTCCACGGTCGTGTACTTCAACAGGGTGTTCCGTAAGTTGTGAGCTGTGATGGTGTATGTATAGTAACGTGTGGGTTGGTGCATGGGGAGGTGGGGCCAAGACTGAGAGGAGCCAGGGGGTATGTAAATATGTACATGTTTGTGGGGTGGGGGTGGGAGGGGGCACACATGTAGTAGCCTATCAAACCGGCCCCCAAGAGAGGGAGAGCCTGGTTTTCACCCAGTGTATGGCATCATGGCTGGGGTTTGTCAGGTGTTGACTGAAGAGCTTACAGCAGTCTTTATGTTTTTCCCTGTCAGATCTTTTCATTCCTGTTCCATTACAAAAAAATAAAAAATACACGCACACACACCTTTGGCTCTCACGGTCCTGTCTCATGGGGCTCAGCTCCACAGGCAAGGGATACAATTGTGTGGTTGATTTTTGTTCACATTATGGATTGTCGAAACCTTTTTTGTTTGCACAAATAGTACATGTAGTCAAAATAGTTCATTTCGCCCAAAGTATGGGTTTGACAACCAGTCTCAGTTGTCAGTGTTTTCTCTCTCTCTCTCTCTCTCTCTCTCTCTCTCTCTCTCTCTCTCTCTCTCTCTCTCTCTCTCTCTCTCTCTCTCTCTCTTCTCTCTCTCTCTCTCTCTCTCTCTCTCTCTCTCTCTCTCTCTCCTCTCTCTCTCTCTCTCCTCTCTTCTCTCTTTTTGCCTCTCTTCTCTCTGTTCCCTCTCTCGCCCTCTCTCTCTCTCTCCTCTCTCTCTCTCTCTCTCTCTCTCTCTCTCTCTCTCTCTCTCCCTCTCTCTCTCTCTCTCTCTCTCTCTCCTTTCTCCCCCTTCCTCTCCGCTTCTCTGTCTCTCTTTTTGGGGTGACAGTGGATGGAAAACTGTTGTCAACATAACAAAACAGCTCAAACAAAAGCCGATGAGTAACCTACATCTCATTTTCACCATTTAACTGTTGTTTAAGTGTTGTATTGTAGCTTGGAAAAGGGGCTTACCCTGAAAATTTGCATGTTGTGTTTTGTCATAATAAACAGTGTTCTTTTTAACCTTTGATGTGTTTGGATCTTGTTTGAGAATGTTAGTAGTCATTCTTGTTTTAGATTTTATTATTCACATGACAGATATAAAAAATGGTTTGGTTTGCTTTCCCCAATTTAGTGGGTATAAAAAAAATGAGATGGTTTTTCTTTTAAAACAATTGTTTAAGATTGCCATGGTCCAAAGTCACTTTTTGTCTCCCAAGTTCAGAGTCCAGGTATTCAGACTAGTTTTGATTGTGTCCCCTCCTCCCCCCCCCCCCCCCCCCACCCCTCACCCCACACCTTCAGAATATTTCGTTATCACATCTCCCCCCCCCCCCCCCACCCAGCCACCCCACACTCCAGATTATTACAGATATTTATTTCTCCCACCCCCACTACTTCACAGGCATTCAGTTTGTTTTGGTAGGTGTGTGTGTCTGTGTGTGTCTGTGAGTGAGTGTGTGCGTGTGTCTGTGAGTGAGTGTGTGTGTGTGAGTGTGTACAAGATTATGGGCACTCACTGTATTTTTTCCCTGCTGATAAAGGGTACTCAGACTAGTTTTGCTGGAGGTTTTCATTTTGTTGGCTCCTCTTCCTCTCCCTATTTTTGGGTATTCAAGCCAGATTTTTTGTTTCTTTGTTTTTTTGGTCAAGATTACATATTGTTATAGATGCCTTTTTTCTTCTCCTAATTATTTTAGTATTTAGTTCTGTCCACCCACCCCCACCCCTACCGCTAATTACTGTACTCTACTGATGCTGGTTTTGTTTTGTTTCCTGCAACAGGGCAGACTTTCGCAAACTGGTGCTGTCTGAGAAAGAGGGCTACATTGTAAAGGACGTCTGTAACCCCACTGATGCCAATATTTTCCCGGTAAGTTCTGGTCCTCCCTGATCTTGGTCTTTGCCTGAAAAAGGCGACAAACTGCAAATCTTTCTTCATCTCTTCCTGAGCACCCTGGAGTCATTTGAAGTCAGACTATGAACCTTTTTCTTTGGGTCTGCTGGTAGAGGTTGCCATCGCATCACTTCTATGAACTTACACCCCCCCCCCCCCCCCACTTTGTCCCACGTATTCTCCAGTTTGTTTAAAAACCTACAGTCTTGTACACACTGTTTTTGTTTGTGTTGATGACGATGCACTTCCTTTTTTGCCGGTTTTCTGTTTCTGTTGTCTTTCTTGCTGATATGACATTGGGCTCAGTAGAAACCATAATTATATCTTGAATAATTCTGTTGTCTCCATACAGCTGTCCATTTTCTTCCTAATAGTACTGTCGGTAACAGCAGCATCGAGCAGCCATTTCATTCGATGTTCAGGCTGCTTAAACACAGAAAAATTTGTCTGCAACTTTAAACACGTTTAGACTGGCCAGATAGTCATGTTTGAGCTTAATGAATTCTGATATGTTCAATGTCATATTGAACGCATTTAGACCAGCTGGATAGTTGTATTTGAGCTTATCAGCTGATATCTTCAGTATCGTACTGAATGCGTTTAGACCGGCAGGATAGTCGTATTTGAGCTTAACAAATTCTAATATCTTCATTGTTGTACTGAACGCGTTTAGACCAGCAGAAGAGTCATATTTGAGCTTAACAAGATATCTTCAGTGACGTCGCCGTTTTAAGATAACCAAGATTAATGGGGTTGTTTGCCCTTCATACATACGGACCTGAACTCCACTTGGTGTTGTACAGGTGAGGTTTGGAAGAGCCAGGCCCACATCCTGTGTCTGGTCCATAAGAACAAGAACTCCATTTGTGTTGTTGTACTGCTTTGTGTAAAGAAATGCACTACTATAAATAAACTGACTACTCTAGAAGGACACGCTCATGCACACAGTACTCATCCTTACAACCTTTTATGTAACACCAAAACAAAATGCAAGTTATTTTATGAATGATTTATGGGTTGTTCTTTCTTTAAATTTATGTTAACAGTAATAATAATAATGAATACTTAGAGCGCCTAACCTGCACAGGCCCTAAGCGCTTACACGTTCTTTACAAATACACATTGTCAAAATTCAACGCATACAACATGAATGCACACACACGCACGCACGCACGCACACACACACACGCACGCACACACACACGTGCACACACAGACTTGCACGCACATGCACACACACACACACACACACACACAATAACACACATGTACTCACACCTCCGAGTCAAAGCACTATACATACACACTCACACGCTAGAGTCCAACTATACAGCTCACTCAGCTATAGACCAGAACTCTCCCAGCACAGGTCCTGAAGAACGAGAACTCCATTTTGTGTTACCGTAACGATGAGGATTGGAAGAGCCAAAACCACATTTTAAAAACGAGAACTTTATTTTGTGTTGTTGCACAGGTGAGGTTTCGAAGAGCCAAACCCACATTATGTGTCTTGGCTATAAGAACGAGATCTCCATTTTGTGTTGGAAAAGCCAAGCCCACATTTTTTGTCTGGTTCATAGGAACGACAACTCACATTTTGTGTGATTGTACAGATGTGGAAGAGCCACGCTCACATTCTGTGATTGGTCCATAAGAACGAGAACTTAATTTTGTGTTGCTGTGCTGGTGTGGAAGAGCCATGCCCACATTCTGTGATGGGTCCATAAGAACGAGAACTTCATTTTGTGTTGCTGTACCGGTGTGGAAGAGCCACGCCCACATTCTGTGATTGGTCCATAAAAACGAGAACTTCATTTTGTATTGCAATACTGATGTGGAAGAGCCACGCCCACATTCTGTGATGGGTCCATAAGAACGAGAATTTCATTTTGTGTTGTTGCACAGGTGTGGAAGAGCCAAGCCCACGTCCTGTGTCTGGTCTGTGAGGATGATCAGCAGGTGGCTTGGAAAGAAGCTGGATGGCTGCGTGACCTTTACCCTGCCCACAAGCGCCACCTCATCGATGTGGTTGTCTACCCCAGGGCAGGGCATCTGCTGGAGCCCCCCTACACCCCTCACTGTCGCTACTGCATTAACCCTGTCATCAGTGAGTCTTCCGCTGCGCCCACTCTGCCCTAAGTCCATTACAACCCCTTCCGTATCCTTGTCTTTAATTAGCGTCCTCCAGTCTGGAACAGTCTCCCTTTCCCAGTGCTGCATGCTCAAGCATTGTCTGCAATCAACTTGTTTGAATC
This sequence comes from Alviniconcha marisindica, assembly GCA_018857735.1. Lineage (NCBI taxonomy): Eukaryota > Metazoa > Mollusca > Gastropoda > Provannidae > Alviniconcha > Alviniconcha marisindica. The sequence goes on along the minus strand of JABMCL010002907.1, from coordinate 578,267 downwards.
GCAGCTCAGGACTCGCCTTTCGCCGTCTCTCTGTCTCTGTCTCCTGCTCTTAACGTTTTCAAGTGTCTCCAGCCTGCTGCAAGTAAATCGGTGCGTGTGTGTATGTGTGCCCGTGAGCATCTGTGGGGATGTTAGTGAGAATTTTGTGTATATATAAATATTGTGTTTGCTTTTTGGCGCATATCCATGTTCAATTCTCTATGATTTCAGAAATAATTCTGACCCAAGACCCATGATATAGCAGGTCTCTGTGGTTCTTTGTTTGCTTGTCTGCTTCAGAGAGTAACGTGTTATGGGGCTGACCTCTATGCTGTAACACGTCTCTGTGGTTCTTTGTTTGCTTGTCTGTTTCAGAGAGTAACGTATTATGGGGCTGATCTCTATGCTGTAACACCTCTCACTAGTTCTTTGTTTGCTTGTCTGTTTCAGAGAATAACTTTGTGTGGGGCAGATGTCCCAAGGACCATGCTGTAACATGTCTTTATGGTTCTTTGTTTGCTTGTCTGTTTCAGAGAGTAACGTGTTATGGGGCTGACCTCTATGCTGTAACACATCTCTTTGGTTCTTTGTTTGCTTGTCTGTTTCAGAGAATAACTTTGTATGGGGCAGACGTCCCTGTGCCATGCTGTATCACATCTCTCTGGTTCTTTGTTTGCGTGTCTGTTTCGGAGAGTAACATATTATGGGGCGGATGTCCCAAGGACCATGCTGTAACACATCTTTATGGTTCTTTGTTTGTTTGTCTGTTTCAGAGAGTAACGTTGTGTGGGGCGGACATCCCAAGGACCATGCTGTGGCACAGCTTGATGCGTGGCGCAGAACTCTCACCTTCCTTCACACCTGGCTTGGGAATGCAGAAACTCCCCATACGTTTTGACACGGACATCTGTCCACGTGTCCAGCGTGATGGAAAAATGGCGCCTTCCTTCATACCTGGCTTGGAAACACAGACCCCCGGCCCCTCCGTTCCTGTATACCTGGCCCAGAAATGGAACCCCCCACCCCCTCGACGTCTTTCTTCTCTAGGGTCAACCTTCTGTGCTGTCTCTTATTTCAGTATCCGTTCCACCCCCATGGTAGCACGTAAAAGATCCTGGTCATTCTGCCAAAAGTGCAGGTGGCAGGTTACGGCGAAACACGCATACACCTTACGTGTGTGGCTTTGCATGAAGTGACATGGTGTGTGGTTGTATGGTGTACACAGAACTTGCGCCGCGACGGCAGCAGTTTCATGTGGCACCAGCCATGCCAGCGCTGTAAGTACACCACTTCGGTGGATATTCAAAAACACGCTATAAAAAAACAACTAGTCACTCACGTCACGTAGAGCCACATGCGAGCGCAGTGACTGCTCGAGGTGGCGAATGGTGCTGTATAAAAGCAATCATCATCATCACCATGTGTTTGGACAAACCAGGACAGTTTCAACTTTAGAGACCACAAAAACAAAAGCACAAAAGTCTCAGCAACAACAGAAACAAGTGGCAATGCCCTAAGATTCTAAACCATACAAAACATGTTAAGCAGGTACAGTAATAATGAAGTAAGCTTATTTTTTGCTCATTTTGAACTAGGCGCATGTGTATTACCGTTTCATTTTGGCGTAAACATGGGCATTTATTGCAGTCGTAGAGATCGTGCCGGCAATTTTTGTACGCGCATCCATGCACACGTTACATGCACGCACGCACGCGCGCACGCACACACACCAACACATCTCAGAGACATTCTGAACCCCATTCATCTAAAGTGGTTCTGATGCCCATCCATATCAGTCATTCACATCATCTCAAAGTTATTGTGAAGCCCATCCCGACAACCAGTCACATCACTCAGACAAATACACTCACTCTCTCAATATGTCTCACTCTCACGCGGCCCCTATCTCTCTGGCTCTCATCTGTACTGCACCCATGCATAAAACAAGACCCACCAAGCTCTCAACTCAACAAAAGCCATGAATCAGATCAGTACACACTAGCTGCATGTTACAACAGGACCTCAGTGCGGAGGCATGTTACAACAGGACCTCAGTGCGGAGGCATGTTACAACAGGACCTCAGTGCGGAGGCATGTTACAACAGGACCTCAGTGCGGAGGCATGTTACAACAGGCCTCAGTGCGGAGGCATGTTACAACAGGACCTCAGTGCGGAGGCATGTTACAACAGGGCCTCAGTGCGGAGGCATGTTACAACAGGACCTCAGTGCGGAGGCATGTTACAACAGGACCTCAGTGTGGAGGCATGTTACAACAGGACCTCAGTGCGGAGGCATGTTACAACAGGATCTCAGTGCGGAGGCATGTTACAACAGGACCTCAGTGTGGAGGCATGTTACAACGGGACCTCAGTGCAGAGGCATGTTACAACAGGACCTCAGTGTGGAGGCATGTTACAACGGGACCTCAGTGCAGAGGCATGTTACAACAGGACCTCAGTGCGGAGGCATGTTACAACAGGACCTCAGTGCAGAGAACGAGGCGTTGTTTACTTGTGTGATGCTTTGTCATCTTGGCATTGATTAAGTAAGACAGCTTACTTACCAGTGTGTCTCCATATCGCTCTTCTACACATGTAAAATGTGTGTGTGTGATCCACATGGCCGCTTTATTGTATTGTTGTCTGCTTGTTCCTTTGGTTTACGTCATCTGCTTTTACTTCACACAGCATATAGACTCCGCTTAAATGAACTTAGGGGGAAATTTTGTGTGTGCAGGCTATGCTCTGAGGACTCCCTTGGCATAGCCTGCATACACAAAATTTCCCTCTAAGATAAAATCATTTTGTTTGTGGTGCGTTCACCTTATCCGAGGAGTTGCTGATTTGTTATTTATTTTTCCCCTGCTGTTTTGTTTTCTTTTTCTGTGATCCATCTTTTGACTTCGGATGTAAGGACTTGTTTTCTGAACTGGTATAAAAGAATTTTGAACGTGTGATTCGTCCTGAGGTGACCTATTTGGCTGACGGGAAGTCAAAATTCAAAAACTATCACTCTTCTACAGTTGTAGAATGTGTATGTCCATATGGCTTACTTATTCTTTTCCGCAGTGCTGTTTGCTTCATGCAGTGAACTTCAGGGTTGTTATTTTATGTGTGTGTTTTATATCTGAAGTTTGTTATATCCAAAAACTCATAAGATGAATTTGTTCACTTTATCCGACGACTCTCACAAATGTTCTACTATTTGTGACTATTATTTGCCCGGAATTGTTTGACGTCGCATCGTTTTCTCAACCTGCATTTGATTGTAGGCACTGGCATGCATGTACTGTTTCACATACATTTGTACACACTGTATGTCTTTATGCCCCCCCCCCCCCCCCCCCCCCCCCCCACCCACCATTTATTATTTAGGCAGCTTTCTAACGGCCAAGCTTCAATATTTGTTAAATAAATATACCAATGAACAAACTTTTTTATTTGCTCCTTTTTATGGCTATAGCTCTCTCTCTCTCTCTCTCTCTCTCTCTCTCTCTCTCTCTCTCTCTCTCTCTCTCTCTCTGCTGCGTGTGTGTGCCGGCGCACCTGCATGACCCCATTACATCATTATTTTGCTCCAAACCAAATAGCAAGTACTGTTGAACAGTTCCTGCTAAATACTGTTGGGTGAGAAATGGCAAGTACTGTTGAACAGGAAATGTCAAATACTGTTGGGTGAGAAATGGCAAGTACTGTTGAACAGGAAATGTCAAATACTGTTGGGTGAGAAATGGCAAGTACTGTTGAACAGGAAATGCCAAATACTGTTGGGTGAGAAATGGCAAGTACTATTGAACAGGAAATGCCAAATAATGTTGGGTGAGAAATGGCAAGTACTGTTGAACAGGAAATGCCAAATAATGTTGGGTGAGAAATGGCAGGTACTGTTGGAATGGCAAGTTACTCGTTTCTCTCAGTATCGCTCTTGTGCACACGTAAATATACACGTCACCCCATCACCTGTACTAGTCCAAGCGAAATGGAAAAGTACCTGTGTATCTCAGTATAGGTTTTCTAGCCGCTTAGAACAGGTAGGCTGGTCAACGGGAAGCGGCCACTTAAACGTATAAATCGGGCTCAGACACCCAGACAAAAAAGCTCGAATGTATAATGATGGAATAAAAAAAAATGTTTATAAAGAGACGACACCTAACAACAGCCTGAAATCCACAACACAAAACAATAGAGTCGGCAAAGGTGTACATAATTAAAAGAAGAATGAAACACGACTTGTATAAACATATATACTGCAACATTTCATTCATCGTCATTCTCATCACTTCCAACACACGCACGCGCTGACACAGACACACGCACACACGCACGCACACACTGACGAAATGCATTCGTCACTTGCATTTACTTTGGGCCTGTGTATTAGGTTTAACTGTGAAAAGTACAAGCAGGCAAACTCACAAGTGGAGTTTCAGTTGCTGAACTGGGGACATGTAAATACGGAATCACGTGAATCTCGTTGATGGTTCACTGGTTTGACTCCAGCTGACAGAAATGAGGTCGCTACTGAAGACAAATATCTTTGCATTTGCCAAAAAGATGACAAGACAGGAACTTTCAGATTGAGATGTCACTGAGGGTGGGTAGAAATAAATCCCTACTCTTCTCCAAGACGAGAGAGGTAAAGATTTTTTACTTTGTTTTGCGTCAAAACTTGCTTCAGAAAAATGAATGCCATGTAAATTTGCTGAATGTATGTTTTGAAGTTTCTGTGGAAAAATATGTTTCGCAAATTACTTTGACGTGCTGGAAATGACATAGGCCTATTGGCTGTTATGATTTATGAACTATAACAGCGTTGAATTGATTCACTGAAGGCCGGGAACGATAGTGAGGTTGTACTTACTGGGTTGTAACCACTGTCCATTATGACAGGAAGAAATTAAATGGTTATTGAACAATGATGAGTGAGGAGAGAATGATGTAGGTGATAAATCACAGCAACCAGGATAATCGGCAAGCTCAGTATTTGATCTAAAAGAGGAGAATCACGAAGACTTAGCAAAGTATTCTGATTTACGGCAATGTGTGACAGGGTGCACGGTTGAGGACTGGTACCAAGAGGACATAGGGAACGTGGGCTGTGTCGGGTATGGACAGAGCAATGGATGTCACAGTTTAGACGCTAATCAGCTGAACAGCCAGGGGGACAGGAGGACCTAGGACTTCCCCTCCCATTTAATTGTGCTTCAGGAGGTGAAGGTGATCGCAGTCCACTTCATGAGAACAACAGTGCTTAGGGACAGCACTGTCTTGAGTGTCGTCAACGGCATGTGTAATTCAGGACCTGTGCTGGGAGAGTTCTGGTCTGATGAGTGAGCATGTGAGCGTGTAAGTGAAGTGCTTGGATTCGGAAGCGTGAGTACATGTGTGTTATTGTTAACATAAATTTAAAGAAAGAACAACCCATAAATCATTCATAAAATAACTTGCATTTTTTGTTTGCGTGTTACTCTAGTGTGAGAGTGTGTATGTACAGTGCTTGGATTCGGAAGCGTGAGTACATGTGTGTTATTTGTTAGCCTAAATTTAAAGGAAGAACCCATAAATCATTCATAAAATAACTTGCATTTTTGTCGTTGTTACATAAAAGGTCGTAACAAAAATTAGTGTTTGTCAGTTGAGTGTTGTGCGCATGAGCATATCCTTCTCCAGTAGATAAGTTATTTATAGTAGTCCATCAGTTTTTCCCGCGCGCACGTGTGCACACACGCACACATTAGGATACTACCGAATCAGTAAAGTAACACCCCGATCAATGACAACTGATTACCAGCGCTTGCAAACAAGTTCATCACCCCAGTTTTTAGGTTGATTTCGCTCAACCAAACTACATAAAAAGACATGCAAATCTCTCATGAAATAGTTACAAAAGCAAGCGCACGAAAATTCTGTCTGCGACTGACTGATTGTGATTCTAATGCAGTGCTAATGATGTCACAGATGGTCAAAATGGCGGCTGACTTTCAAGCATCTATTTTCAACAAACTAGACCATAAATTGACCGAGGCTTAAAACTGCCGTGTCTGGGGTGTATTTGTTTTTATTCCGACCCGGCCTACAGTGATCCGCAATCATAACTGTGGCTGATGGGACCTCAGTAAGTAAGTAAACATGGTGCTTAACATCCACAGAAACCATAAGGCTTATTAGGGACGGAGAGACAGGGGTATGGATGTGGGGGGGGGAGGGGGAGCCAGGGGAGATTATATACCTATCGCTACACTGCCAGAATGATTCCTGCTTTAAGATGGACAGCGATGAGAGCCATTTTAATGTTTCACCGAGTCATGAGTAGTAACTGAGAACAGTCAGTTTTCAACCTGTGTTGCACGGAGCCTGTGCAACACAAACACATTCATTCCATTCACTGATCATTCACATTCACAAGAAAACACATTCACATTCAACTGACCATTCGCTCATACCACAGGCGCATGCTATTCAGTTGAAGTTGTTCACTTATTTGAATCTTCAATGAAACACAGATTGGCCGCTATTGAGTTGTGGCTGTAGATGTGTGCGCACACGTCAGTGCGTATTTTGCATGCGCGCGCGCTGATAGAGCCGGTGTGTGTGTGTCAGTGTGTGTGTGAAACTCAAAAGCACTGGTTTACAACATCCTTCCTTCGGAGAAAGATGCCGGAAAGCAATGCTCGGAGTGTGTGTGTGTCAGTGTGTGTGTGTGAGAGGGGGGGGGGGGGGACTCCGTGGCACACAACCGTGAATTTGAATTCTTCAGGGTGCAGCCATGCTGCGTTCGGCTCTTTACTAATGAAGGGATGAAAAGGCCGGTTAGCTCGTGACGTAGTTTGGTATTGTGACACACCATTAGACGGCGTCACCGAATGACCCAGACTTTTGCATAGGCATCAAATGGCAGTACCCACTATCACATTCAGGTTGCGACGCGGCCGTTCAAACCTCACTGAATTCAGTTCACTAACAACTTGAACAGGACATAAAAGTGACCTGCTGACGGCAGGCCCCCACTTTGCAACTGCAAGGTTCGGGGCTGATTAACTTCTGGCAACAGTCTGCACCGACTGACTGGACCACCTTCAGAGTCTCAGTAGGGCCTAGTATTTTATATATTGATAGATTTAAAAAAACTAAAATTACGCCGGACTTCTCTGTTTTTTAAAGTAAGTAAACATGGTGCTTCCGTCCACAGAAACCGATAAGGCTTATCACATGAAAAGCCTGGGAAGGCCGGGGGGGGGGGGGGGGAGGAGAGGGGCACGAATAGCTCGTCCGCGCGCTCCCACCCGTAAAGACAGAAGAAACCGTCAGCCACCGCCAGAACAACAATGTTTAGGAAGTGGGGACCCCGCCAGTGCCAAGCAACTGGTGTCAGTACTTAACTTTGCGGCCACAGCAAGTCAGTGTTCACTCCGACATCTGCGCGGAGCTGCGGCAAACGGGTCAGTCATAAAGACAGTGTCCCAAAAGCAACTCAATGTTGAGGAACAACTTTGCACCAAGACAATCCACCCAGCCGTGGACAGCCCAGTAAGTAAGTAAACATGGTGCTTAACGTCCACAGAAACCGTACGGCTTATTAGGGACGGGGAGAATGGGGGGAAGGGAGTATGGAGGTGGGGGGAGAGGGAGATTATATACCTATCGCTACACTGTCACCACCAGAATGACTTCTGCATTAAGATGGGCAGCGTTGAGAGCCATTTTAATGTTTCAGTAGGAAGTGATGGACAAAGTCACAAGACAGCGTCCACAAACCACAACCTTTTTGAAGAGAAAGGAGAACCGAAGCGGTATCGAACCGAGGTCCTTCCGCTTACCAGCCTAACGCCTTACCGCTAGGCCAAACCGGCTCACGAGAGCCCAGCTCCACCTCCCTCCTCTTTATCTCTCCTGGGTTCTGTCAGCTCATCAGTTTTGTTAGCGGAAGATCTTTGATTACCTGAGTTGGGTCTAGTAGCACAAGCTACTGTGGCCCTGTGGTAGGGAGATAACTCTATCGACCTCGGTGCGTTCCAGCGGCGAGGAACACGGCGGCCGGAAAGAATGGGTAAGTCGATGGATGATCCAAAACATTTACATCATTTAAGTTTGTTTTGTTTTTTACCCAGCCATGCACCCATTCTTGCAGTGTCCAGTCAATGTTCGTACTCGAGTGCAAAGACCTATCTGTAGTTTTTTCACCGAAATGTCATTGACCACAAGGTTGATCTATGTATAAATTACTATCATGTCTACGTGAGACTGTGAGTGTGACAGTGTGAATGTGAGCACTGCTGCAAGACCAGTGCACTCATTAAGACGCCGTCCACCACCACCACCACCAGCTGTCCTAGGATAACAAACTATACGTCCGTATACGGTATAGTGTCCAACACTGAATCTGACGACTCTGATACATTTTACATTTTTTGTGCATTCTGGGTTATTTTGGTGCTTCCAGAGTCCACCGAACTCAGACATGGACCACAGGAGCTCCATAACATGGACTACGATTTCAGTTACCCCATGCTGAATGATTGCTTTTTTTAAATTTTATTTCAGCAGCAGCCCGTTTGAGACAGCTGTGCCCTATCTTACACCGACATGCACAACGATCCCTAACCTACTCCCACTCCCAGGCCCTTTCCACCCACCCAGAAGTCATCCAGGTCACCCCTAAGGTCAGCCTCTTCGACCAAAAAGTTCACATCAAAATTAAAGGTCTCCCTAGCAAGGCTAAAGTGACGCTGCATGCGACGACTCAGCAGGAATGGCGGAGGAAGCCCGTGGAGTTCATGTCGTGCAGTCACTACATCACCAGCAGTGATGGAGATCTGGATTTGAACCGGGATGCTTCTATGGGGGGCACGTACACAGGTATGCAAGTGTTTTGGTTTGGTGTGTGTGTGCATGTGTATGCACGTATGCGCATGTAGTGAATCAGACTTTCTTGCTATTTGAGGAATTGTAAACATAGCATTGATTCATGGTTGGCTCGGCATTAAAAACCAAGATCAATGATTCTCTGTGAAAATCCTTAATGGGATTATAAAATATGGCTCCAGACAACAGAAAACAACAACAAAAATCAACACCAGCAAAATCCTGTCATTTTTTTCAACATTGCAGGACTCGACCCAATGGGGCTGTTCTGGAGTTTGAAGCCCAGCCCCGCTGGAGCCCAGAACATCCGCATGGTTGTCAGGAATGGGGATGAACCGGTACTCTACACACTGTCCATCTACCTGGGTCACTTTTCATTAAGTGACCTGGTTATTGCTGAGACAGCCCCAGAGCCAGTGTACAGAACAACGGTAGCAAGGTTGAAAAAGTCGGCTGACGTCAGTCGGATACCTGTCAAGGAAGGGAGTGTTCGAGGAACTCTTTTTCTACCTCCAGGTAAGAGCTGTTTGAACGGGTCAGTCAAAGGTTAGGGAGTAGGGACTGAATAGTTAGGGAACTGAAGAAGAAGAAGAATAGTAACTCATATATATATATATATATATATATAGAGCACTAGACCCATAAATAATTACAAGCTTGCAGTGCTGTATATTATCAACAACAACAAAACCATGATATTCAGCAACAAAAAATAAAAAGAAGAAAAACGAACAAGTTACAAGGACTGTAAACGCATACAACAACACTCAAAGTCAAATATTCCACACCCAATCACCCATAATATAATTACACACACACACACACACACACACACACACACACACACAAGTGCACTCACAGTCACACACACATTACACATCTTTAGGAAATTGTTTTGAAAAAGCTGTATATAATGAAGTAAAAATGCTGCATGAACTCTCACAATCTAAAGCAGAATGATGCCCAGAGCACCTGTGCAGAATCCACAAACAAGGAAGTTAATTTGTGCTCGAAAGATGTCGCACAAACTACAACAGCAAAGACCTGAGTGACCTATGGTAACTCTCAGTCTCACCTGGCATGCTAGTAGTAAATAGCCGGTACATGTGTATAAACTCCACCAGAAGTACATTCTTATTAAAATTGGCAGGGAAGTGCCTCTGAGTACCTTTGAGTTTATGCACCTTGTATTTGCTCCGATGCACGGTGAGAGTTATCGTAGGTGACCCAGGTCTTTGTTGTTGTGTTTGTGTGATGTCTTTCGAGTGCTTGTTAACTTGCTTTGCTGGTTGCTGTGTGAACTGTGATTATGGGGCGTGATGCAGGTGAGGGCCCTCATCCAGGTGTGATAGACATGTTTGGGTCAGCGGGCGGATTGATGGAGATACGTTCCACCCTGCTCGCCTCGCACGGCTTTGCTGTTCTGGCCCTGCCCTTTTTCAAGTATGAAGACCTGCCATCCACACTCGAGGATGTCACATTTGACTACTTTGAGGTTTGACTCTTGATTATTTTCTTCTGTTGGTGTTTTTGCTGACCTTTTCAATTTCAAGTCTGAGTTTGAAGTTTCACGTTTTTGCTGACCTTTTCAAAAAAAATCAAGTGTGAGAAATATAGGGTTATTTACTGAAGAGTGTGTTTATTTTAAAGACAAAATACAAGGAAGCAGTCACAAAATGCTGCATTGTATCAGTTATCATTTACTGTTGGTACTGAAAACAAGCTTATGGCAGTGTAGTAGCAGTTCAAGCATAAATGTTGGGGGAAGTTGGGGGGGGGGGGGGGGGGGGGGCAGGAGTCTAAAGTAGGGTGGGTACTCACTTATGTTATGGGGAGTGTAGGGGTGTTTACTTTTCATGCTGCACCTACCTTGCTGTTTTAGGAAGCAGCGTCATAGTTCAGTTCTCACAGAGCAGTGCCTACCTTTCTGTTTCAGGAAGCAGTGTCATGGTTCATTTCTCACAGAGCAGTGCCTACCTTTCTGTTTCAGGATGCAGCGTCATGGTTCAGTTCTCACAGAGCAGTGCCTACCTTTCTGTTTCAGGATGCAGCGTCATGGTTCAGTTCTCACAGAGCAGTGCCTACCTTTCTGTTTCAGGATGCAGCGTCATGGTTCAGTTCTCACAGAGCAGTGCCTACCTTTCTGTTTCAGGATGCAGCGTCATGGTTCAGTTCTCACAGAGCAGTGCCTACCTTTCTGTTTCAGGAAGCAGTGTCATGGTTCAGTTCTCACAGAGCAGTGCCTACCTTTCTGTTTCAGGAAGCAGTGTCATGGTTCAGTTCTCACAGAGCAGTGCCTACCTTTCTGTTTCAGGATGCAGCGTCATGGTTCAGTTCTCACAGAGCAGTGCCTACCTTTCTGTTTCAGGAAGCAGTGTCATGGTTCAGTTCTCACAGAGCAGTGCCTACCTTTCTGTTTCAGGAAGCAGTGTCATGGTTCATTTCTCACAGAGCAGTGCCTACCTTTCTGTTTCAGGATGCAGCGTCATGGTTCAGTTCTCACAGAGCAGTGCCTACCTTTCTGTTTCAGGAAGCAGTGTCATGGTTCAGTTCTCACAGAGCAGTGAAGGATGGTGGGATAGGTGTGGTTGCCGTATCATCGGGTGCTCAGTTTGCACTGCTCATGGCATGGCAGTGTCCCCAGGTACTGCAGAACTGACAGGGTGGGGAGAGTACCTCAAGATGTACACAGAAATCTCTGTTTGGGGAGTTCCAATGAACATGCTGGATCTGATTCAGAACTATTTTGGTCGTGGCCAGATTACAGCCAGCGTGCAGCCAGAATCAGGCAGGTACTGCAGAACTGACAGAGTGGGGCGAGCACCTCAGGATTACACAGAAATCTCTGGTTGGGGATTTCTAAACCCAATAAACATGCTGGATCTGATTCAGAACTATTTTGGTCATGGCCAGTTATGACCATTACGGCCAGCGTGCAGCCAGAATCAGGCAGATACTGCAGAACTGACAGGGTGGGGAGAGCACCTCAGGATGTACACAGAAATCTCTGTTTGGGGATTTCTAAACCCAATAAACAATCCAGATCAGATTCAGAAGTATTTTGGTCATGGCCAGTTATTACCATCTGTTTGGGGATTTCTAAACCCAATAAACAATCCAGATCAGATTCAGAAGTATTTTGGTCATGGCCAGTTATGACCATCTGTTTGGGGATTTCTAAACCCAATAAACAATCCAGATCAGATTCAGAAGTATTTTGGTCATGGCCAGTTATGACCATTACAGCCAGCGTGCAGCCAGAATCAGGCTGGATCATATATGCTTGATCCGACTTCCCACATCCAAATTCCAGTTCAGTTCCATTTTTCCAAAGAAGGCCAGAATCATATTGTGCAAAACTGATCTGGATCCAGATCCAATCTGGATGGCCTGGTCAGGTATTGGGCAAAGGCATCTTGTCCGGAAGCAAGCAGGTGTGCAAGAATCACCGTTTCTTGCAGAATGCAACCGGCCTGCTTACAGTTTTGCACTTTCAGACTCAGTTGCATTCTTCCACAGTACCGACGGCCCAGATCATATTGAGTAAAACCGGCCCAGATCCAATTGGGTTCTGGCTGACTATGTCAGGTTTTGGTCAAATGGATCTGATCTGGAAGCGAGCCAGTGTGCAAGAATCATCGGGCCCACTTCTGGCCAATGCTTCTGAGCCGTTCTGGATCGGATGCAGATCAAATCCGGCATGTTTACTGGGAATACAGAACCAAAAAAAGTTAATTATTAGTTTGGCAGATCATGGAGGAAGAATGAGGTCTGTCACAGCAGACTCCGATACACACAAACATAAAGAATAGATGGCTTCCATGTTGATGAGCTTTATTATTGTGTACCAGATTTCCGTGAAGCAAGTTAATATTTAACAGTTTGTAATTTAAAATACTGCTATAGTATATGTCTGTGTTGTACACAGGGTTCTTTGTAATACTGTGATAGACCCAACAGTTTGAGCAAAAACTTCACAGGGGTTTTACCATTCAGTGAACAAAAATGAAGAGAATCTTCTTTATTCAGATGTGAGCTGGCTGATGAGATTTGCGTCAAGTGTCTGAGTGCATGCTGCACATGCTGGAGACCTGTCAGACACACATTTGATTTTCATATTTCAGGTGAAATCCGTGGTACATATAAATGGTCTGCCCTTTTATATCCTGTGTAACCTATATCGAAGGGACGGAACGTTGGTCACGAAAGCCGTGAGGTAAGTTGTCTTTTCTTCCCTCTTTGCTTTGTTATTTTGTCGCTTGTGTTTGGCTTCAGGTGAAGGCTGTGGTGCATATAAACGGGCCAGCATTCTATTGGCTGTATGACCTCTACCGCAAGGATGGAGAGCTCATCAGGAAGGGAGTGAAGTGAGTGCTGTTGTCTCGGTTTTACACGCGGTGCCCGTAAAGTCTATACCATGTGTCCAATTGCAGGTAAGAGCTGCTGTTCCCATTAACAGTCCACCATTTTACACATTTTGCAACCTGCGTCGCAAAGGGGGGCTGTTCAGGAAAGGTGTCATGTAAGTAAAACCCTCATCGTAAGGTGTGTTTTTTGTTTCGTTTTTCTCTGTCCAGGGTTCAGCAGCTTGTCATGTGAACTCTCTCTGCCAGTTAGGTCTCATGTGAACTCTCTCTACCAGTTAGGTCTCATGGTAAAGCATTTGGCTGGTGAATGTATGGACCCAGGTTCAGGAGATCTCTTCAGCCTCAACCCAGGCTGCACAGAAGAGGGGCTGCTTACAGCCTGTACAGCCTCTTGGCACCCCGTCACCACCACTCAACACCTCTCCTGGAAAAACTGCACTGGCTTCCCATTTCAGAACATATTAAGTATAAAGTCGCTTGTATGTGTTTCAGTGCTATAAATGGTTCTGGTCCTGCTTACCTCTCTGAACTGCTGCATGTCTACACTCCGTCTCGTACACTATGCTCTTCTTCTGACAACCGCATGCTGGAAATTCAACAATCCAAACACAAGACTCATGGCTTTTGCATTATATTCTCTTGCTTTGGACCCCACATTTGGAATTCACTCCCACAAGACCTTAGACACTGCTCAACCCTGTCATCTTTTAAAGCCAAACTGAAAACCTTCCTCTTCTCACAGTATTTCCATCCTAACTAATATCAGTACCCAGTTTCTGCTACAGTCAGTGTGTGTGTGTGTGTGTAGTGCGTGTTTTTTATATATATATTTTTTTTATGTAATACTTTATGTAAATTGTTTTGGTAGGACTGTGCTCTACATGTGTATAGAATATCATATTTAGGTTAATATGTATCATGTGAGCGCTCAGGGCGTTGATGAGTGCATGATAAATGTACATTATTATTATTATTATTACATGCTGAGTCTGGCAATCTGTGGCTCTGATAGGGTGATGGTTTTGATTGGTCAGCCTTCAACTTCCTGCTCTGATAGGGTGATGGTTTTGATTGGTCAGCCTTCAACTTCCTGCTCTGATAGGGTGATGGTTTTGGTTGGTCAGCTTTCAACTTCCTGTGTCATCTGCATCTGATTATGAGCAGGGTGACCTGTTTTATTCTGTGGGCCTACTGGAAACCTGTTTTAGCCACATCGAACAAGTCTTTAAACTGTGTGTGTGTGTGTTGTGTGCATCTGTGGATGCGTGCACGTGGCATGCGTGTGTGACATGATGCGTGTGTTTGTGATGTGTGTGTGTGTGTGTACATGTGGATGTGCATGCATGTGTGTCTGTGTGACATGATGTGTGTGTTGATGTGTGTGTGTGTGTGCATGTGTGATGTTTGTGTGTCTGTGCGTGTGTGACATAATGTGTTTGTGAGTGTCTGTGCGTGTGTGACATAATGTGTTTGTGAGTGTATGTGCATGCGTGTGTGTGTGTGAGATGTGTGTGATACTTGTGGGGGGGGATGTCATGTGTGTGTAATATGCCAGTGGAATGTGATACGCTTGCAGAATGGACCTTGGTAAAGTAATCCCAACAGAGGACGGTTTGGCTATCAACGAATGTTTCCTCTACACAACCGATGACTTTATTCCTGTGAGTTGACACAGCCATGCAATGGTCACACATACCAGTATTTCTGATTAGACTTACATGTAGACATAGTGATCTCTTAAACTGGCCTTTAACTCTACCACCAGCTGAGCAAGTTTTAATGTAGACCTAAACAGCTTTGAAATGAGTTAAATTGTTTTGTCTTTTTTTTTGTGGGGGGTGGGGGGTGGGGGGGGGGTATTTTGCGTACAAGCACACTGCAGTCAATTCCTCAATGATCTGTGCATCTACATTATCATGAAGAAAGAAAGAACTAACATCCCCTGTAGTGTAGTGGTTAGAGCTAGAGCATCCAGTACCTGTGTGTCTGTTTGAAGTGTGGGAAAGTTCACAGCAGCTATTGACACACTGTGTGTCTGTATTGAAGTGTGGGAAAGTTCACACAGCTAACACCTGTGTGTCTGTATTGAAGTGTGGGAAAGTTCACACAGCTAACACCTGTGTGTCTGTATTGGAGTGTGGGAAAGTTCACACAGCTAACACCTGTGTGTCTGTATTGAGTGTGGGAAAGTTCACACAGCTAACACCTGTGTGTCTGTATTGAAGTGTGGGAAAGTTCACACAGCTAACACCCATGTGTTCTGTATTGAAGTGTGGGAAAGTTCACACAGCTAACACCTGTGTGTCTGTATTGAAGTGTGGGAAAGTTCACACAGCTAACACCTATGTGTCTGTATTGAAGTGTGGGAAAGTTGCACACGCTAACACCCATGTGTCTGTATTGAAGTGTGGGAAAGTTCACACAGCTAACACCTGTGTGTCTGTATTGAAGTGTGGGAAAGTTCACACAGCTAACACCTATGTATCTGTATCGAAGTGTGGGAAAGTTCACACAGCTGACACCTATGTATCTGTATCAAAGTTTGGGAAAGTTCACACAGCTGACACCTGAGTCTGTATTGAAGGTGGAAATTCACACAGCTAACACCAGTGTCTGTATTGAAGTGTGGGAAAGTTCACACAGCTACACCTGTATGTCTGTATTGAAGTGTGGGAAAGTTCACACAGCTAACACCCTGTGTCTGTATTGAAGGTGGGAAAGTTCACACAGCTGACACCTGTATGTCTGTATTGAAGTGTGGGAAAGTTCACACAGCTAACACCTGTGTGTCTGTATTGAAGTGTGGGAAAGTTCACACAGCTGACACCTGTATGTCTGTATTGAAGTGTGGGAAAGTTCACACAACT
Source organism: Alviniconcha marisindica (assembly GCA_018857735.1). Classification (NCBI taxonomy): domain Eukaryota; kingdom Metazoa; phylum Mollusca; class Gastropoda; family Provannidae; genus Alviniconcha; species Alviniconcha marisindica. The sequence continues at coordinate 562,191 of JABMCL010002907.1, read as the reverse complement.
GACACCTGTATGTCTGTATTGAAGTGTGGGAAACTTCACACAGCTGACACCCTGACTCACATGTCTGTGTTGAAGTGTGGGAAAGTTCACACAGCTAACACCTATGTATCTGTATCAAAGTGTGGGAAAGTTCACGCAGCTAACACCCCAGCTCCACATGTCTGTACTGTAGGTTTGGGAGAGTTCTGCTCATATCCTGATCCTGCAGTCGGACGACGACCAGCAGGTGCACCACGAGATAGCGGACGCTTTTCGCAAGCAGTGGCCGGAGGATAAGCGCCACCGGATAGAGGTGGTGCACTACCCAGGGGCAGGTCATCTGTTAGAACCGCCCTTCAGTCCCCACTGCAAGTGCTGTGCCAACCCCACCTTTGGTAAGTAACTTGCAGCAGCAGCTCATCTCATTATTAAACCATACGTTGGACATGTGTGACAGGGGTAGGTGGGGAGGGGATGGTACACATGTGTGAGAGTATGTAGAGTAGGGGGTGGGGAATGAAAATGTGTGTGATAACTAAATTAAGTGTCAGAAAGTATGCAAGAGTTTCTATAGTCTTTTGAGTATCATCATGCGAGGACACAAATTTAGGGTGTATGAATGTGTTAGTATTTGCATGTACATGAGATCCTACATGTATGAGATATAGATCAGGTGTTTCTGGCTGTTTGTAGAGAAGATAGTTTGTGGTTAAATTTCAGAACATAAAGCCAGTATATTTTGCAAAATAAACAGGTTGGTGTAAATTGTGAAGGTTTTGTGATTTTTTTGGTAATTGCATAACCTGTTGTTTTACACTTTAATTGAGGCAGGTGTTTCTTCAAAAATAGAATGATGGATTGTGGGTGCTAATAGATGTCTTGTCACACTTTTGAATTTGTAATTGTAGATTTATTTTCTGCTGATGTGCCTTGCATCAACACGACTGAATCTGTAGATGCTTGTGTGCTATGCATGGTGCTGCTGAATTCATAGATCACTTTTTTGTCTCGAGTTACATGCAGAATTTTTTGGGAGCAATCTTTGTGTTATTATTTACCCAAATTCTGTTACAGGAGTGGACTTCCTGTGGGGAGGTAACCCAAAGGATCATGCAGCTGCGCAAGAGGATTCCTGGAAGAGAATGCGGGAATTCCTCAAAATACACTTGTCTTGATATCTTAACGGATATTGTTGTCATCAAGATAGCCAGCTTGATGCTTTTTTATGTACTTCTCAGTTGCAATACATTTACTTTACTACCACCAGAATGTGTACCAGCAGTGATAGTTGTTTACACAGTTGAGTGAAGAGGTGTGTAAAATGCCATATTCCAAATTTGAATACTCCGATTGTTGGCGCAGAAACAGTTGTGTCTTGCTTGAAAGACTGCTGCTGGTGACATTAGGGGTTGGTTGAGTATACCCATGAATTTTTTGAAAGGTCACTTGCAGAGAATTGTCTACAAGCGGACACGTTATTCAATACAGTGCATTGACAAGGGTGCATAGGAGGGGTTGAGCAGGGCATGGTGCAATTTGAAGGGGGGGGGGGAGCTTTGATCAGGTGTAATGGGAGTTCTGTACAGTGTCATAGTTTTGGTCACTGTGATGCAATGGACTGATTATGAGCAATGAGGTTGGTTGTGTGAGGTGTTATATGCAACATAAAGGCTGGTCATGTGTGATGTAAAGGCTGGTTATGTGTGATGTAAAGGCTGGTTATGTGTGATGTAAAGGCTGGTTATGTGCGTCTGTACAAAAGTCTAAAAGTCTGGGTAGTATGTGTGTTGCAGTAATTTGCCATGTGTGATGTAAAGGCTGGTTTTGTCTGGAAGTCTGGATAGTATACATGTGGTATAGTAAGTTGCCACATCATTTTCTGAGCTGTAAAGGCTCAGATGTGATGCAAGGGGTTGTTAGTGTATTAGGATTGTTGTATGTAAGAAACTAGATGTAATGAAAGGCAGCATTGTGTGATGGCAGGGGTTGTCATGTGTGAGGTAAAGCATTGTCATGTAAGTACACTACTTCGGTGGATATTCAAAAACACGCTATAAAAAGCTAGTCACTCATGTAGAATCATAGGCAAGCACAGTGTAGAGAGCGAAGAATAGCACTATATAAAAGCAACCATCATCATCGTGTTCAAGGTTCCAGGTGAGATCAAAAGATCAAGAGATCTAGAGGAGGGAGGTGGAGCTGGACCTTCAAGTTAGCCCAGAAGAGATCATGAGTAGGGAGGTGGAACTGGGCTGCGAAAGTTGGACTTCTTTCGCTTCGAGTTGTTGCTCAGCAACAGTGCAACGGACATTGTCCTTGTGACTCTGCCCAAGCACGGCAGGGCAGTTGAAACAGCAATTGCGCAGTGCACTAGTTGCTGGGCAATGGCGAGGGGACACCGCCTTAACACTTCCATTGTTCTGGGGCGGTCCACAGTCTCTCTGGTCTTTTCGGGTGGTATCCACAGTCGAGCCTTCACTCTTCGTCCCCTCCCCCCCCCCGTCCCCGTCCCTAATAAGCCACCTCACTTCTGTGGACATAAAGCAAAATGGTCCATCATGCGCAAGGTGTTGTAAAAGTTCAGCACATGAGGGGGTGCATGCTGGTTTGCCAGAAGCTAGAAACCCATTATGTTTGGTTCGATCCCAAAGCTCCCCCCGAAGGGATGCCGGGAATGTCTGTCTGTCCGTCCTTGTTTGGAATCTCAGGGCTGTCATTTGATTCCCCTTTCCTATCTCCTGTTTTTCTGCCTAGATCTCTTGCTCTTTTTGTCACTCTGGCTTGTCATTTTTCTGCCAACTGCTAGTGGGACTTTTTTCATAAAATTCTTAATGTTTTTTTTTGTTAAGAGTTAGGCTTTTTTTTTTTTTTTTAACTCTTGTTGAGCAGCTAGGAGATGATAGCTGGTTATACAGCTTGCTGCCATACAGCACTGGTATTTGCCATTATGCATTTATGGAACTTTTCTTCTTTTTTTTACTGTTTCCATCCATTCCTTTTCTGTATTTGTCTTTAATCTTGAGACCGAATGGTTGATGAAACCAGCATGTAATAGCTTTTGTGCTCTTTTAACAGAGGTAATATTTGTGTATGTATGTGTTATGTTTGTGTAGGGACTGGTTTTATGGACTGACTAGAGAAAGGGTTTATATATGAGAAGAGTTTTGAAGTGTGCATTTGCTTATGACAGAGTTTGGTTGTCCTGAGGTGACCCTGTGCGGTTGACAAGACGTTAAAATCCAGTTGCTAAACAACTAACTCCCCAAACTCAGTGTGTGTGTGTGAGTAATACAGTATCATGTTTATGTATCACTTTTGACGTTTTGCATACATTTTATTGATCTTGTTGGTAAGACACAGCGCTGTTGAAATGGCTGCTATTATTTCACCCCATCCCTTACAAGAATGTGATAATCTATAGAGTGTAATATCTGTTATTCAAGTTGTTCTCAGAGACTGGTGCATTCACTTAAAATTACTGTTGTTAAATATGAAACCCAGGGGTGCATATATACTGAAAGTAAAAGCACGTTGCTCAGCAACGTGTGGTACAACTTGTGCTGGTATTTGCTTGATTCAGAGATACAACTTGCGCTGGTATTTGCCTGCTTTAGACTATCAGGGTGACAGACAAAGACAGATCAGCACAATTGGTATGCTGCTGAAGCAAAGCCAAAGTAGTAAACCCATGAAAAGACAACAACAAGAAAAAGCCAACTTGTTTAAGTTCTTATGACAAAATTTATTTTTATTCACAGTGAAACGCAATGTACAACATACATGCAGTGAACACTTGTTGCAACAGCTCTTGCAAACTGGTCTACTACCCAGTACATTTTTACTTCTTTGGCTGTTGGAACCACTAAACCACCAGACAGACAGCTCTTCTTCATACATGGCAACATCTAAGCATCCTACATTTTCATTCATCAGGCTCTTTTCACACACTGTACTTTTAAACCATCCCCCTCTCTCTCTCTCTCTCTCTCTCTCTCTCTCACACACACACACACACACACACACATATCTAACTACTCTTCAGGGTTCGTATCTTCTTGACTTCCTTGTACAGGACCTGCTTTTGAACTGAAAAAAAAAACAGAAGAGAAAAATCTGAAACATTTCATGGTCACAAATCTAATACTTTCCACCAAATTTACAACAAACCAGAACCTTTTTCTCACAGATAAACCCAAGGGAAAACTATTCACTCTCACTGATAAACCAAAGGGAAAACTATTCACTCTCACTGATAAACCAAAGGGGAAACTATTCACTCTCACTGATAAACCAAAGGGAAAACTATTCACTCTCACTGATAAACCAAAGGGAAAACTATTCACTCTCACTGATAAACCAAAGGGAAAACTATTCACTCTCACTGATAAACCAAAGGGAAAACTATTCACTCTCACTGATAAACCAAAGGGAAAACTATTCACTCTCACTGATAAACCCAAGGGAAAACTATTCACTCTCACTGATAAACCAAAGGGAAAACTTCACTCTCACTGATAAACCAAAGGGGAAACTATTCACTCAGCATATTCATGTTAAACAAAAGAAGTAAACTGTGTGCCTTGTGTTGTCAGAACCAATCCCAACTTGTTACGTTGCACCATAGCCATAGGCACTGAACTTGAAGGCAATCACGTCAGCCTTGGCAGCAAACAAAGAGAAATTCTACTAGTGCATATATGATATTATTGTATAATACGCAGTAGTTGAGGTTCTCTTTCTTTCTTTCTTCAGTGCCAAGGCTACATATACACATATAGCTTCTTGTCAGAAAACTACCCCACACAAACCTTGTCCAACCCACAGCAGGGATCAAAAGTAATGAACTACCTTGCCAGAAAGGAAACAGCCACTATCACATGATCAAGGGTCAGAATCATGTTAAAATATCTGCAGATCGATCAATTGTGTCTTCGTTTTAACAGTAAAATAAAAACTGCATGCAAATTAAGAGCCATGTGTGGTGCACAACACAGCCTGTCAAACTGGCCCATATCAGTATTTGCTGTGGGGCCATTCTGATGGGCACTACTCAGCATACACGTTAAAACTCTGCGTTGGTGTTGCAAGTGAAAGTGAAGACAAAGACTGCTGTTGCTGTGCTGGTGTTGCAAGTGAAAGTGAAGACAAAGACTGCTGCTGCTGTGCTGGTGTTGCAAGTGAAAGTGAAGACAAAGATGGCTGTTGCTGTGCTGGTGTTGCAAGTGAAAGTGAAGACAAAGATGGCTGTTGTTGTGCTGGTGTTGCAAGTGAAAGTGAAGACAGACTGCTGTTGCTGTGCTGGTATTGCAAATGAAAGTGAAGACAAAGATGGTTGTTGTGCTGGTGTTGCAAATGAAAGTGTAGACAAAGATGGCTGTTGCTGTGCTGGTGTTGCAAGTGAAAGTGAAAACAAAGGCTGCTGGTGTTGCCAGCAGGAGTGGAGACAGTTGCTGTGCTGGTGTTGCAACATGTGAAAATGAAGACAAAGACTGCTGTTGTGCTGGTGTTGCCAGTGAAAGTGAAGACAAAGACGGCTGTTGTCAACGCCACTCACCGTAGGGGTCAAAGGCAATCTTCTCCATCTTTTCCCCAATCTTTGGCCTCAGCTGGACCATCTTGTGACCTGTGCCTGCCAGACTCTCCAGCATAACCATGATGATCCTGTAAGCCAGCAAGATACACTACTATATATATATACTTGTTGATGATCCTGAAAGCCAGCAAGTATACACTAATATATATATATATATATATATATATATATATATATATATATATATATATATATAGATCTGTTGATGATCCTGAAAGCCAGCAAGATACACTACTAAGTACTGTATAGACCTGCTGATGACCCTGAAAGCCAGCAAGATATACTACTTATATAATAGACCTGTTAATGACCCTGAAAGTGAGCAAAATACACCACTAATACTATACATAGACCTGCTGATGGCCCTGAAAGCCAGCAAAATGCACTACTATATCTGTAGATCTGTTGATGACCCTGAAAACCAACAAGATACACTACAATTACTGAGTACTAATATAGATATGTTGATGACCCTGAAAGCCAGCAAGATACACTACTATTACTGAGTAGTAATATATATAGATCTGTTGATGACCCTGAAAGCCAGCAAGATACACTACTATTACTGAGTACTATATATAGACCTGTTGATGACCCTGGAAGCCAGCAAGATACACTACTATATATAGACCTGTTGATGACCCTGAAAGCCAGCAAGATATACTACTATTATATCTATACAATAGACCTGTTGATGACCCTGAAAGCCAACAAGATACACTACTATAGCTACAATAGACCTGTTGATGACCCTGAAAGCCAGCAAGACACACTACCATATATACTGATATAGACCTGTTGATGACCTTGAAAGCCAGAAAGACACACTACTATATAGACCTGTAAGTTCTACAGTTACAATATAATGCAACAACTGAACAGGACACATGTTCAGTGCAACATTTCCTTCTTGAAGCGTGACCCATGCAGCCAGCCAGGTCCTCCACAAATTCTGCTGGTCCTTAGATTTGACTGTCCTGTCAACCATACAGGATCACCTTGAGATGAATCACAGTCAGAATTCTTCTTTTCTACACTAGTTCAGAACATGTCACAAGTCACCAAATCACAAGTGAAAAGCTGGCTCGCAGTTCTGGACACAGCATGGTCAACAGCAGTCACAGCCAAGTCACAATAGCAAATAGCAAAATCCAAACACACAAACAGTTAAAAAGAACACTAAATCGGACAATACACAGTTGCATTTTTTTTGGATAAGCCCCTTTTACAAAACAAAAGTTAAACAGCAATTTATTAATTTGTTTAGTTATTTATCATTTATTACTGTTTAACTGTTATTTTGTCATTTCTAAAAAGGAGTTTAACCCCCAAAATTGCATTTGTTTTGTAATTGTATTGTCCCATTAAAATTAGTGATCTAAAACCAAAAACTCCATTTGTTGCATTCATCCATTTGCCAGATTAATAATAATAGACACCACAAACATTTCACCATTGCTGACCTGTTCCAAAATTCAGACCAAGTTTCATCTCAATAGGTTTAGTGGGTTGTGTGCCAAATCATTCATGGCATTGACACAGACAGACAGACAACGACTCTTCTTTATAATACTATAGTATTCATGATCCATGTGCAAATGACTAACACAATCAAAACAAAGCCAATCACTTACTTGGCTCCTTTTGCCATAGCTGGAGTCTGTTGCTGTTCTCCTATGTTCTGTCTTCTGTTGTTTTGTTTTTCCTCCACTTATCACTTATCAGTATTATAAGCAAAGACCGGCACGATCTGTAAAGCAACACATGGGATTACACTAAAAGCAAAACTGTAAAAGCAATGTACTTTTTTGGCAATCAAATTTAAGGATGTAAAGTAAACATTGTGCTTAATCAAGTTAATGTCCACAGAAACCATGAGGCTTATTAGGGATGGGGAGAAGGGGGTGAAGGAGTACAGAGGTGGGGAGAGAGGTAGATTATATTATACCTATTGCTATGCTGTCACCACCAGAATGCTTCCTGCATTAAGATGGGCAGCGATGAGAGCCATTTTAATGTTTCATTAACTGTGAGGGATAAAGTCAAAAGGCAGTGTCCACAGACCACAGCTTTCGAAAAGAAAGGAGAGCCGAGGTGGATTTGAACTGAGGTCCCTCTGTTTACCAGCCTAACACCTTACCGCTAGGCCAAACCAGCTCACATTAAGGATGTACCTCTGATGCATGCCAGTTGAGAGTTACTGTAGGCAACTCAGGCCTTTGTTGTTGTGTTTGTAATATGACAACTATTGGGTGCCAATTAACTCCTTTGTGTGGATGCTAGGCCATTAGATTTACAATCCAACACAACAGCCAACCAGTCATGAACACCCCAAGAACATCCACGAGCAGGAATGTTGCTCAGTTGGTTAAGCATAGGGTCCTGCATGCTGCTGGCACAGGTCTGACCCCCTGGTGCGGCAAGAGATCTTTCTCACAGTCATGAATATTTTCAACATTAATGATTAAATCATCTGTGTTTTATTGTTTTAATAACACCCAAAACACTGACCGTGACCACCAGTTTAACAAACATCGCTGCAGAACTTGCAATGCTCTGATACTGTGACACTGAGCCCAGTCCCTGACAGGAATAACAGTCCACTTTCATTGACTCTCTTAAACTGTGTAAGTTGTGGTGTTCACTGGCACGGCCCCCGTGAGCAATCGTATGCATTAATTCAGAAAAACGGGTGTACTGCTTCCGTAAAAAGAGGAACGCAGAGGAAGGGAAACATTCCACTAAAACCACATCCTTGTTTTGGACACCCCAGACTGCCAGAATGACGAACTCAGATGATCGACTGTCGATTGTGGTCAGGGTTCATTCGTCTGTGGCTCTTCAAATTCAATAACCCCTCAATCACACACACACACACACACACACACACACACACACACACACACTCACTCACTCACACAGCACACACACACACACACACGCGCGCGCGCGCGCTTAGGGTGACAATGCCAGTTGCCAGTTGGATAATTAGAATGAACCACACAGTCATAGTGACATACAGTGAAAAATGTCAAACCTGAAGCTGTTTCGTCAACTTGTTGGTTGGTTGAAGTGTTGCTTTACGTCCACAGAAACCGTAGGCTTATTAGGGACGGGAGCCCAGGACGTCCACCTCAACTTTGACACTGCTCCTGAGTTTCGTCACCTTGGAGGTTGCTCTTAAAGAGTAGCTTCCCTTGACAAAGATTTACTTCGACCTGGCAATAAATATTCGTAACGAAAACAAATTACTAATATGTATTTTATTTTGTTTTCTGTAAAATGCCTTACACTTTTAAAAGAACCAAATGCAATTAATAATTGTAAAGGCCAAATTTTCGCCATCACGTAGAAATTCCGCTCGGAACTACTCCGGAAGCTAACGGAAACATACGGAAACAGACGATTGCCACGTTAGCAAGCGTGTTTCGTGTGAACTTGCACATTTTGTGGAGTTTTGAAGGGTAACAAATCAACTGCGGCTCAAAAATGGACTTTTTCCAAATATTTTTCACGTTAGGCGTTTTAGGCTTTGTAGGCATAGATGCTATCAGGTTTTATTTAGGTCAAAATCAAAGAAAGTGCCTCCGAGAAGAAATCCACAAAGACGTGCTTGTTACCGGCGAATACGAAGTCCAAGACAACGGGCAACGCGCAGATTTGTCGGTAAGTTCACAGATTGAAAACGCAATGTTTGTTATAACACGACAAATAATATCTCTGCCTGGTCAGTTTTACTTAAATATAGGTGACAAGTTTATGGAAGCTAACATTTTCTGGCATCATTCCGTAAAAATGTTACTTGTTAGCTTCGGTGTGAAGTTGGGCTAGTGTTCGTCAGCCCAACTTCAGCATTTGGAGACTAACACTTGATCTTCATCATCATCTTCTTCTTCTTCTTGTGAAGCGACCGCAGTCATCGTGTTGATTATTTTGTCACTTTACGGAGGGTCAGCAGCGCTAAAACAAAACAAAAATTGTTTTGGATTACTGCAGTATGGAGGCCCTGGACACAAATGTGTCGATGGTCTAGGCTTCAGTGACTTCCCTGGTGGTGGTTGGAGCTTGTTCTTAATTCCATCAGTGGCAATGATGTTGTTGTGTACAGCACTGCCAACCGAGCTGTCCTTCTTCGGTCTTGAAGGGAGGTCCACTTTAGGTCTTCAATCATAGTGGAGGCACTGGACGTTCTTCTATATTGTTGCATGACGAAACGCTCTGCTTGACACTGGATGGCCTCAGTGTGGTCAATATGTTGCTGGGTGTATGGGTCCCAGACAGTACATGCATACTCAAGAGCTGGGTGAACATATGTGACAGGACGGGAGTGTGCGCATTTAGTAACACTAACACAATAACAGTAAACACTTTAATTAGTATGGGGTTGCACGCCTTGCAAATGTTTGCGTAAATATTGCATTGTTTGGGTGACGTGCGCATTTTAGCCACACCGCTGCTTCACTGTACACAAAATGACAACACTGACTGATTTAACAAGTAATGGCCCATTGGTGGCTGCTGCGTCACTCAACACTAGATCTATTTGCAAACCAATTGTCATCTCAGCCGTGGCTCGATCTGCACTCCTCTCTGGCACACACAGAGTACTGCAAGTCCAGTCAATGAGGGGCAGAACCTGGATGACCAAACGCCTAAGCCACCATAATTTTCGGTCTTTAACTAGTTTAAGGTGATATTTTGGTAGTGCCCTGTCTGTGAATAATATTTGGATACTTTTCCAAAGAGTAATTAATTAATATTTGAGATCAAATCCTAACGAACCCACATCTGGAGAGACAATTCAGTCTCCATATATCAGACTGGCCAGAAATGACATATTTTGCCAAACTGCTCCGTGATAATTTCAGGTTAATTGACAGAGGACACGATCCCAGGTATGGAATTTGGAACAACCCAGTATGTGTAGTCTGTCAGCATATATATCAGAATTTACTCAAAGGTATAAGACTACGTGTACACGAAACCGAAAATAAAACACGTGTTGGCACCGAATATGAATGAGAGAAAATGGTGGCAGCTTTGATTTTAACTTCATCTCGTTACTAAATCCCATGGTAGACTAGAACTGGGTTTGCCAACATAGTGTGCAGCAGTTCATCTTTGGAAAATGATGCCACGTGCAATGTTTCAGTCTATTCAGACGTTTTGTGAATGGCATATTTTCTGAATGTTTCCACTGTTTTTCTCTTTTTTTGCATGGGTAGGCTTTCTTTTTAGTATTTACTATTTCATCTGCTTGCTTTATAGATCGTCAACTACATTTGTGTGCTCTAGGCTATGCTGTACACATTTTTCATACTACTGATGCAAAATACATACTGTTTTGTGTTGATTGACGCAAATCTCTAATAGACAGCCCAACCCCTGATTAATTTAAATAAATTTATGCATTCTAACTCTAAGATGCTGTGTTATTTTGGTGTTCCATAATAATAGCGATTGGGAATTCATAGAACACTTTCATTTTCAAAGACTCGCATGAGTCAAAATGCTTTACAGCTCAGGGGTTGCGATCATGGCCAGATTTTGCGTAAATATGGCATTTTTCACCACCATGTGCATTTTACTATTTTTAGCCACATCCCTACGTCACTATGCAAAATGACTGAACACCAATTCAACAAGTTATGGCTCACTGGTGGCTGCCATGTCACTCAGCACTACTTGCAAACTCAGTGTCATCTCTGCCCTGACCCTGCACTCCTCTCTGGCTTGCACTGCAGCTAGTGCAAGTCAGTCAGTGAAGGACAGAATCTGGATGATTACGAAATGCATCAGCTACTGTAATTTTCAGACTACAAGGTGACACTTTTTCCCCGCCAAGCTGATCCCTGCACCTTATAGTCAGTAGCACCCTGTCTCAGTGTCTGTGAATAAAATTTGTGTAGCTCTAAGTCTCTGAAGAACAATAATGATTAGTTTGAAACTGAATCCTAGTGAACCCATATGTGGAAGGAGAATTGGTCTCCGTATTAGACTCACCAAAAAACATATACCGTGCCAAACTGATTAGTAATATTTTCCAGTCAATCGACAGAGGATACAATCCCAGAAGTGGGATTTCAAACAACCCCCAAAAGCCTAGTCATACTGTCAGCATATGGCAGCATTTACTCAAAGGTGGAAGATTAAGAAACTGAAATGGTGAAAGCAAAATGCACATTGTCATTGACATAGAATCCAAATCAAAGAAAGTGGCAGCAGCCTTGATTTTTATCTTCATCTCATTACCAAGTCCCACGTGAGATGAAAACAGGGTTAGCTGACTTATCATCTGCTACGCTGTTCATCTTTGAAAAGTGACACCATCTATGATGTTCTGATCAATTTTTGTGAATGGCAGATTCATGAACATTTTCCACTTTCCCATATTATGGCACTTTGCTTTGTGTTTGATGCATGTGTCCATCAGGTTTTTTAACTCGTCAACTGTGACGTCGCCAATACCACTTATGTTTGGGAGCACCTTTTTCAATGAACCTAATTTCAGGGGGTGTGCTTTATATTCAGGAGTGCCCAAATAACGTTTTCTAGGTTATGCTGTGCGCATTTTTCATACGGGGGGACATACCACTGACAAAATATGTAATGTGTCACATCTTTTGACACAGATCACTAAAACTAAGGTGGCGCAACCCCTGCAACTTATCAAATCTGCTTCTTTTCTTCTTCTGTTTTAACCTGCGGTGTGTAAATTTTATACAACTACAAGTTCGCAAATCAATCAAATACATTAAGAAAAATAATGAACATATTCCGCCAAACTCTGACCTGTACAACAGGATCTTTAACCAATAAAAATGCGAACATGATCTTATTTCATGCTTATTTCATGGGCCATTCTACAAAGCTGTGTACCAGTAACTACCTTTGATGGTGGCCCGTATCAAACAAGTATTTTGAATCAGTCTTGTGTTGTACAAACTACAATGCCTGCTTAAGTACTTTTCATTTGTATTGTGTTATATATGTTGATTTGAGAGACATTAAAAACAACATTGAATGACAGAGTTCAGTAATTAGTGGGTTGTAGCTGCAACAAGAGTCAAAAATAGTGGCTTTTGTTTCTAACATTTCCTGTGTGCATGTCACAAATGTATCACAGCATTGAAAGTTCCTTTGGACCATGAACAAAGTTGATTATAATAATCTAATATTGATGTCTTTTTGTGTTGGACAGATGATTTGGTTTTTCAAAAGCCAAAATTTGAAAATATTCAACCATGAAAGCTGGTTATTTTTGTTCTGTGTTGTGATTAAATTCATGAATTTTCAGCTTTCAAAAAAGTTACCGATTAATTTTGATCTACCTCTATATTTGCTGTGTTTTATTGTACTGTGTAGTTAAGGACATCATCACTTATTTTGCAGGTCACAGATTCCAAGGGTCACATTTTGTATGCAAAAGAAAATGCCCAGAAAGGCAAGTTTGCATTCACTACAGAAGAATATGACATGTTTGAAGTCTGCTTTGAAGTAAAGGCAATGGGAGGTGAGTCTGTGAATAATAATAATAATAATAATGTACATTTATCTTGCGCTCATCAACGCCCTGAGCGCTCACATGATACATATTAACCTAAATATGATATTCTATACACATGCAGAGCATAGTTCTGTCAAAACAATTTACATAAAGTATTATAAAAAAAAATAAAAAAAATGCACTACACACACACACACACACACACACACACACACACACTGACTGTAGCAGAAATTGGGTACTGATATTAGTTAGGATGGAAATACTGTGAGAAGATGAAGGTTTTCAGTTTGGCTTTAAAAGATGACAGGGTTGAGCAGTGTCTAAGGTCTTGTGGGAGTGAATTCCAAATGTGGGGTCCAAAGCAAGAGAAGGCGCGGAAGCCATGAGTCTTGCGTTTGTATTGTTGGATTTCCAGCAAGCATGAATTGGTTATTTCCCTTCTTGGGATCTGGTAGTTCAGGATGTCACCATTAGTGGTGGCTTCAGCATGTTAATTGTTATGTACACAGTGTCAATGATGGTAGTGTATTAAAAGAAATATGTGTCTATTTGTGTGTGGTGTGTGTACATTATGCATTTATGATTATCCATAATAATACTTTCATGATTGTGTCATGTGTGTGTGTGTGAGAGAGAGAGACTGTATGCACAAGACTACTGAGAGAGAGAGAGAGAGATCTGGCAGTGGCAGCAGAAGAAGTTTTTACCGTTAGTGTTGCTTAATACTAGTGTAGTGTTACTGTTAGTTTTAACCAACAAACACTTGATGATCCCATGACTATGTCCACACTGGTGACCATTTTTAATTTTATACTAATTATAAAGCGTTAATTCTTCTGATTCTGAAACATTGCAGAACTAGAATCCAGTGAGAGGTCAGAAAAGTTGTCAACACCTGGATTCATCCCAATCTCTTGTCTAGCCAATAATAGGACCAATAATCTTTCTTATTTCTCTGCTGAATAGTGATCTCCTGCCCCCCCCCCCCCCCCCCCCCCCCCCTCACACACACACTCCCACCTTGTTTTCCCCTTCCCCCTGTCCCCATCCTCTGCACACATATATAAATTTGTATAGTAGTTCTGCTACTGTACTAGTGACATGGTCTATAGTAGTTGTTTTCTGTCTTGAATAATTATTGCAGTAGTTACATAGTTTTGTCCTGTCTGATGCTGATCTAGTTGTGTCTTTAAAAAAGAGGAGAGAGAGAGAGATTGATAGATTGATTAAACTTTATTTCTCAATGGTGAAGATATTAGCACAAAGGCTGACTCACATATCTGCCGTTGCTACAGTACTACTAATATTAGTAATAACCAAGATGTTCATAGTGAAATATTATGATAGACGGATATAGACAAATACAGCATCAATGATAATAATAATAATAACATAGTTATATGAAATGAGACAGCGACTGCAACAGAAATGAAAAAGAAAAAAGTGAAAAACAACTGGAGAGAAAAAGTTTTAAAAAATTAATGAGAGAGAGATGTTTAAAAAAAATGCAAGGGCTGATTTGATGATTGCAGGTGTACAGGCCCCAGACAGAGAAGTATACCTGAACCTGAAGCATGGTGTTGAAGCCAAGAGCTACGATGAGGTTTGTATTATGGAAGTCTCCATCTCATTCTCTGGTTGGCGAGTGAGTTGTTTCTTGATGTTTCAATGTCCAACCTCGTGGGAGTTGCCCCAGATCAGTTGTTCACCCACTGCCAACAACCATGTGGATTATACTGCCCCAGATGAATTCCTCACTCCAGGCTCCTCAAGAACAAGATCAAATGACTCTTACAAGTGACCCAACAAGAATGAGTCTGTAAATTTAAATCAATGGGTTTTTTGGTTTTATTTTGTTGTTTTTTCTTCTCCCAGACCCTCCTAATCTGGAACACTTTACCAACATCAGTAGGACCATATGAAACTCCCACTCAGACACCATTCAGGCAGGAGCTCAACAGACTTCTGTGTAATCTGGGTCTTTCATTAACTAAAGTAGGAGGAGGGGGGCGGGGTGATGGCTGGAGCTGTGTCAGTCAGGGTTGGCCCCAGCATCCACTGCAGTAGCCAGACTGGTCCTGTCGGATACCTGAAAATTATTTAGTGTCTTTCTGTTTTTTGTTGTTTGTGTGGGTTATATTTTTGGCTTGGTTTTGTTTCTTTTTCAAACCTACTGCATGATGCACACAAACAAAAGTTAAATAAGTGTTTTTGTTGACAACTTGACATCAGAATTTGAAGACTGAAGGTCAGTGATGCCCCCCTTTGCTGTTCTGTGCAGCTGGCCAAGGCAGAGAAACTGAAGCCACTGGAGGTGGAGCTGCGACGTCTGGAGGATCTGTCCAAGTCCATTGTCGACGACTTTGCCTACATGCGTGCCCGGGAGGAAGAGATGAGAGACACAAATGGTAGGTTCTGGCCCTTTTCAGATCACCAGCTGACCCCTATTCCCCTCTCAGAGCTCTTCTTTCCAACATACCCATCAACCCCCAAAACCCATCCCCACATTTTTTCAACATGCCCATGGACTTCTAGTTCTAGTCTTTCCACTAGTTCTACTAGTTGTTTGTTACTGTAAATTCAGCATTAATCATCATCCCACTCGTGTGCGATGTACTTCAGCTTGGTTTATCTGCACTAATACTTTAGTAGAAACCTATGCTTATACACATAATTTGCTCCTTTTTTTCATTTTTTTTTTCTTTCTTTTCTCTAGTCACATTTGGTGTAATTACTAACATTGCATCCTCTCTGCGATCAGTGTTGGAGGCAGCTTGTTTGTGCGGAATGGGTTGAACATCATGTTCTCGTTTTCTTCCAGAATCCACCCATTCACGCGTGATGTACTTCAGCATCTTCTCCATGGCATGTCTGCTGGGGCTGGCCACGTGGCAGGTGCTCTACCTGCGCCGATACTTCAAGGCCAAGAAGTTGATAGAGTGATGCGGACTGGTCATCAGGGTGCTTCACGTGTCAAGAATGGTCTCCCCTTCATACCATCATCTCACTTCTCAGGGGAGCGGTGTACAGTTTCTGATCACAGCGCTTCTTTGTTGACGAGTGCATTGTTTTGTGAACAGCCCTTCTGCCTTCCTTTTTAGTAAGTTTTATCCATCTCAGTGACACCACGCCCGGCTGTCTGCGTGCAGTAGGGCTCACTGTCCCAAAAATTCCAGAAAATGATAACATACACTTGCCTCCTGCACTGAGGCTACTTGCAGTCCTAATGTCTCTGCCCTTCATTTCATTCGTCTACATATTATTTTGGCTTGAGATTGTATCCAGCTTCTGGATGCTTCATATATATAATGCTCTTTTCTTTGGGCTATGGGGAAAGTTTGAAGCACATTCTGTAATGCAATAGGCTTGTTGGAGGGAGTGTATATTAAATGCGATTCACTGATCACAGTCACATTGCAAGGATGAATGGCATGTGTGTGCCTGTGTCTGTGTGTCTCAACCCGTGTTCGGAAGTAGATGGGAAAATGTTGAATTTGTGCACTGATTGTATGTTACATCAACTGCTTTTGCTGTTCCATGTCCCATGGATTGGAACCAAGGGCGAGGTAGAATTGGTGTTTCTGGTTCTGGGACTGATTGTTATCATTCATTTTATCTTAGGTGTAAAAGCAGGTAGGGTGTCAGTGTAAAAGCATTGGCTATGGTCATACAGCTGTGATTATGAAACTGTACTTGGCTCTCTGTAATACCATGGATAACAGTGTATGGACTGTGTGCTTGTGATCATTTATTGTGCTGAAGAATCTTTGTCAGTGTGTATGTGTTTGGGGTGGGATGTGTGTGTGTGTTTGCAAGACTGGATAGAGCAAGTGAAAAATGAATCTGTTTGTTCATGATGTGTATATATATATTATAAAGGTATTCCTTGAAGTGTAGCAGGACACTGGACTGTTATTTTATTATTTTGTACATAGGTAGCTGTAAAGTTTATGTTTGATTATCTTTTAATGTTTTTTATTGCTGGACACAGGTGCAAGTTAGTTGCCATTGTAGTGTTAGTGTGCAAACTAAGAGAATTGACAGTTGTCAGCTCAGCTGTGCGCTAAGTCAGAATTTTTTAAACCAGAACAAAATATCTGACCTTAAATTAATTGATGTAAACTATAAAATATCTTACCTTAAATTAATTGATGTAAACTGTCAGATTTATGAATACAAGTCAGCTATTCCATTTTACTGTTTTAGTACATGTTTGTCACTCAAGTCAATTGCATTAACCACGTTTGTGTTGAACTCAAAATAAAAAGAAGGAACATGCTGTTGTATTCAAATCTTTATTGTTTTATCTATGCATTTTCATGTTTTGTGATACAGTGTTGCATGTTAACCTTCAGTGTGTATTCAAGGGCTGAAATGCATGAACTTGAAGCATGTCATTTACAGTTTACAAAATGGTTGAATTTTTTTCAGAATTTCACAGAAAGTATGTAGTGGCTATGGCCTTGACCTCTGCTACCTTGGTTGAAATTGCAAATCTGGCTGCAAATGACACATTCTTGAAATCACAAATTAGTGGCTGCAAAAACATATAGGAGTGATAGCCTAGAGCAAATCTGACTGCTCATGTTTGCAAAATTTATTAATGTTGTACACATAGTGTTTGTTGGAAATAGGTGTGTAACCTGATCTCATTGAAATTTGTCATGCAGGTTTGTCTTGGCGATAATAGTAAACAAAAATGGAACATAGTAAACAAAAATATTTTGTCATCTTCATAAGTGAAGGGCATTATGAGCTGTGGTAGTTAAAATGTTGACCAACTTTTCAAGTTTTACTGAATGCTTTTTTTCTCTCTTTTTTCTTCCCGTTTTGCTAGTGATCATTCTTTTAGTATAGTGTAAACCAGGTCATAGCACACAGCAGGTTCTTTTCCCATGGAGTATTTTGTTCTCTTCAGAGGTTCTAAGCAACATTAAGTTGTATTTTGTTTTTTTGATGTGTGTGTGGATTTGTTTCGAATCTGTTAATGTTATTGCTGAAGTGATTTCTTTCTTTGATATTCTCTGTGAATATGCCTGTGAACTCTGAGTTTACTTTGATGACAGTAAATTGTGAATGATGAGTCATGATTTTGTGTGTATCATATTGAGGCAAAGCAAGAGAGTGTGTGTGTGTGAGAGGTGGGGGTGGGGGGGGGGGGGGGGTGCATGCGTGTGTGTGTGTACACAAAAAAAAGCAGACCTCTTCCACCTTGCATGACAGATTATCTACTCTTCTCCCAGTCTAAAATGCACAGGAAATCCGTATTCAGCCATTTGGAAACACCATTTGAAACTATTATAGTTCACTTCAGACAAAATTATCAAAATAGCATACTGTATACCTGCTGTTGTGAATTTGTTCTCTTCAGATAATTTTCTATTGGAAATTAGTCTTTTTAACGGCTCTGGCCATTTCAGATAACTCTGTAAGAGAATGAGTTGTTTTAGTGGTCCCAGACACTTTACCTAAAGATGGTTCCATTCTTGTAGGACTTGTTTGTATCCAGCATTTCAAAAGTTCAAATCTCCATCTTGTTTCGCTTTACCATCGGCCTGTCACAGAGTGTTGCTGTGTATGCTGGTCTCTTCAAACTGTAGGGCAGTGTATGTCGGTCGTAACTTTGCTCCCCTTCACAGTCAGGTGGAGGGTGTTAGTCTCCTGCTGCCTCCTTTCTGGCCGGCCTGCTTCCTCTGTCCAAAGCCATTGTCGCATACAGAACTGTGCTGCTCACCTCGTACTAAAAAGACGTAAAACTGACCACAACACCTCTTGTTTCAATTTCTCCACTGGCTTCCAATCCAACAAAGAATTCAGTACAAGATAAACACTCTGCTATAAATGCATCATGGGCACTGCTCCGTCTTATCTCTGTGACTGTCTTCAACTTTACACACCCTCCCGTACTCTCCGCTCTGCTTCTGATACTCTCAGCCTCCAGATTCCTCGCACCAGACTCTCCACTGTTGGTTCCCGCGCCTTTTCTGTTTTCGGTCCATCAACATGGAATGACCTTCCCCTTCCTCTCTGACAGAAACCCTCTCTGGACTCATTCAAATCTAATCTAAAAACATTTCTTTTTCCAAAACTGTAGACATGTCATGTTTTCTGTTCCTCGTGTCTTTATCCAGTTTGCTGCTTTGTATAGTCAGAATGCTTGTGTGTGTGCGGGTGCCTCTGTGTATGTGTGTGTGTATATGCACTTAGAACAGTCTCTAGGGACAAGATTTTGCGCTTTAAAAAGAATTTAAAAAATGTCAAGGGAATAGGATGTGCAGTGAGAATCCCATTTGCTGGCTGCTGCTATGCAACAAGGAGAATGTGGTAGTTAGAGAGAAACACAAGTTGAAGGTGGTGTGTCTGTGTCTAGTCATTTAAAATTCACTACTGTTACTACAGAAATGTGCTCCTCAATCAGCACAAATCTTTGAGAATCCAAGATTACAACTTGATCCACGCTTTGGAATGGACGAACATGCTCGGGACCACTGATACTTCAGAAGTGGGGTAAGGACTACATAAATAAAAACAACAAAAAGAAAGCCCTGTGAGCCGGTTTGGCCTAGCGGTAAGGCGTTAGGCTGGTAAGTGGAAGGACCTCGGTTCGATACCGCTTCGGCTCTCCTTTCTCTTCAAAAAGGTTGTGGTTTGTGGACACTGTCCTGTGACTTTGTCCATCACTTCCTACTGAAACATTAAAATGGCTCTCGTCGCTGCCCATCTTAATGCAGGAATCATTCTGGTGGTGACAGTGTAGCGATAGGTATATAATCTCCTCTCCCCCCACCTCCGTACCCCCTTTCCCCCCATCTCCCCGTCCCTAATAAGCCTTACGGTTTCTGTGGACGTTAAGCACCATGTTTACTTACTTACTTAAGAAAGCCTTGGTGTGAAAACACTCGCCCTTCCACCTTGAACAGGAAAACCTTTTTGCTCCTACCAAGAGTCCATCATCCATCATAAGATTCATATGCATTTATGTCTTTACCACGTTCAAGAACAAGTTCTCCACTGTGATTCCACAATATATGTGGTTATAATGTAAGTAACGCATCCACTCTCTGGCGACAGTCATTCCTTGTTTCCAGACGTTTATTGGACGGTTTGTACAATAGATACAGCAAGGAAGCAAAAGACACTGCGACAGAAGGCACAAGTCTGCAAAGAGGTCTGAAGTCTGGCAGTACATGCACCACATTTAAATACACACCAATACTATGAGGCACAGAGGATAATGGAAATGTGCAGGGGGGTGGGGGGGGGGGGGGGTACACAGTCGCAGAGATCTAATAAACAGTCGCAGTTCTAGAGTTAATGCTTCATTTCTTCTTCAGACTGGGAAGTGGAAACAATAACAATCAACTTTGTAAACACTTTTTTTTCTCTCCCTGGGACGACTTGTACAAGTTAATGCCAATTAAAAACAACAACTAAATTGAGTCATTAATTTAAAGAAGTACACCTTCTGAATCTTGCTTTGTCTAACACTGTAACAGGTTGAAAAAGCAAAATACAAACTTAAAATGATTTTGTTTGACAATGCCCTTTTTATTTTAAATTCAACTGAGAAAATGTGTTTTAGGAGTCACTGGGATCAGATGTACAAAATGCGATCGAGTGTCATAGCTTGCCAGCTGCCACTCCAACCATCCTGATGTTTGTGTGCTAGCATGCGTAACACACACTGAGCCATCATGCACAAGGAAAGGAGTAAGTAAGCTGGTGTTTTACGCCCAGTCAACCAGCGCGGTTATATCAGAGCAATACAAGGAAAGCAACTTGCTCTCTAAACCTGATATAAAACAAACAGGCAAATGTGATTCAAATTCCTCAGATTTCAGCATTTTAATCTGATTGCTTGTACTTCCTTCAGGTGGCGCTTAATGTCCTTGGATGTCAGTTGACATATTAGGGACAAGCTGAGTCTAATGTGTGAGCACGGTTCAATATAGCTTTACGTCCACGGAAACCATAAGGCTTGTTAGGACAGACAGCCCTGGGCGGCCACCTCGACTCTCACACAGCTCCTGAACTATGATTACTTGTACCTGATGAATCACCCTGATATAACCGTGATGGTTGACTGGGCGTAAAGCACCAAGTTACTTACTTGTACCTGATGAACTAAACACGCCTTGAACTTATATTTTTCCATCACTATATAATATGATGATGCAAGTCCACATACTCATTCTTAGTAGAAAGGATGCTGGCAAAAATACAAGCTGGCTTACAATTCTAGCATCTTAAGTTGTATGCTGGATTCCAAACACAAAAGTAGCAAAACAAAATGTTCCACATTTAATAGCACAATCATTATTGGGCGATTCAGGCGGGGTTGTTAACTCCCTTGACTTTTGCCCGGCATTGCTTAAGTCCCTTGGCTGCTTTTACTTCCGGTGCGTACTTTCTTCACAATGGAAGGCGGTGACAGTGAATTTGCAAATTTTACACTGCCAACATTAAAGGCATTTTTTGGAGGCCCGTAGTCATAATGTGTCTGGCAATCAGCAATAACTTGTTGCTTGTGCTATTGGGTGATTCAGGCAGGGTTGTTAACTCCCTTGACTTTTGCCTGGCACTGCTTAAGTCCCTTAGCTGCTTTTACTTCTGGTGCGTACTCTCTTCACACTGGTAGGCGGTGACAGTGAATTTGCAAATTTTACACTGCCAACTTTAAAGGCATTTTTTGAGGCCCGTAGTCATAATGTGTCTGGAAATAAGCAATAACCTGTTGCTCGTGCTATAGGATGCCCCAAAATGCATTTTTTATACGAACTCGCGATCTTCTGGTCAGCCATAAAATGATGCAAAGACACTTTTTTTCCACGCTCCATCCCCTTTCCATGGTAATGTTTGGAACTGCAACAGTATTGGCATTTGTACTGCTTCACAATTCTAGGTTCAACTTCCACTGTTATACACAGCGTGAAGCAACGCCCACTCAGAAATTGGCCCGGAAGTGCGCTGTGACCTCTCGCAACTTCTTGCACGAAAGATTACAAACCGCATTCACTCTAGCAAACCAGCTTCGCTGAATTGCCCAATAGGATGCCCCAAAACTAATTTTTTCTAAGAACTCGCGATCTTCTGGTCAGCCAAAAAACGATGCAAAGACACTTTTTTTCCACCCTCCATCCTCTTTCCACGGTAATTTTTGCAACTGCAACAGTACTGGCATTTGTACTGCTTCGCAATTCTAGGTTCAACTTCCACTGTTATACACAGCATGAAGCAACGCCTACTCAGAAATCGGCCCGGAAGTGAACTGCGACCTCTTGCGACTTCTTGCGCAAAAGATTACAAAGCACATTCACTCTAGCAAACCAGCTTCGCTGAATCGCCCAATACCACAAATACTGCATCCTTGATAGCAATACATAATTATTGAGGGAGTTGAATTAAAGTTCTACCTCTTGTCTCCATTGTTGCATCAATGTGTGGTTGTTGTTTTTTACAGACACAAAGAAACAAAATCCTCTTTCTTTAAGATTTGATGCTTACAATAAATTATATTAACTGACAAATATTAATGAGACATACACTATATTCTGGACTCCTGCACACACCTGTGAAATATCATGCAACTAGCCATTTATAATTTACAACCATCATAATAAAAATTATCTAAATTATGAATATATATGCATGACATGCAGACACTGGTTGATTTGCATGAGGATGGCCTTTTTATACAAAAACTACACTTTAAATGACTTATTGCGTAAAAAAATGTTTATAAATGGCAGTCAACAGACTTCACAAATGCAAACAAAAACCCAGGGGAAAACTGTCAGTTTGGCAACAAGCAGCCAGATGATAATATCGACATAGAGAAATAAAATAACAATAATTAGGACAAGTGACATGAGAATTCTGTTTATATAAACAGGTTTCAATGTAAAATGATGATACATATTAGGTCTAGCGTGTGATCTAACTAAAATGGTGCAGACAGAGAAAATGCTAACAATGTTGTTATCACAGAAATTGCTTTTCACAATGAATATTCTTTCCATTCACATGACATCTCTTTGTAAAAGACAAGTGTTAAAATTTGATGATTCTTTCTAATCTATGTAAGAGTTCTCTAGAATACAAATGTATAATCACAAATATTCTATACTCAGCACTGGAAACATATTTAGGGATACATCTCTAAAAAGCAACTGAAAATTAACTCGGAAGCATTCTCATTCACTACTTTGTTAGATTTGTTTTCAGCAATGAAAACAGAAAGTACACAAAAGGGAAATGCTATCAAAGTATCATCACCCAATGATTTTGGTTTACTTCGGCTGAAAAACCAAACAAAGCAATGGATAATTGACTAAGCTCAGTTATAGCAATGCTGCGACAACAACAACAAATTAAAATGCATTAAGAAATTACACAACCATAGCTAAACAGAAATGACCTTTCAAAAGTCTGAAACTTTTCAAGATTCATATACAACTTGCAGTTCAGGATGATCAGAATGATTTCCAGCACTCTTCCGTGGAGGTAAGGGGAGGGGGGAGGGGGATATGTGCATTATGCATGTTATCAAAGAGACTGCAAAGGACGCATGACAATCACTCAAACGTAACCAGACACCATGAAAATAAAACAGAGCACCTCCACCAGATGCCAACGTTCAAAGCTAAGCCGAACAAACACGCAGGCTATATAAAAACTGATCAGAACCTTTCACCTGCAGTTTGCAGGTTTAGGAGGAAAGCACAGTGGAATGGGGTGCACCTCATCAACTCGCCTCTCTTGATACTATTGTATTACACATGAAATCACCTGAGAACTTGGGTGCAGTCTAAACAACTGTTGGTGTACTCAAGGCAGCTGAGTCATAAAACAAAAAGCCTGGGAATCGATTAGAACTTGACAAGACACACATGTTCCTATGGAAGTTAAATCTCTGGCATCACATACAGGTCTGTAGGATGCTTTTTTCACACCAAACATTTTACTACAGTGACCGATTTTTAACTGCACTTTACACATGGAAGGAACTCACAATTTAATGCCTTCTGACAAAAGGTCACCTTCAGTGCACCATTACCATCATCCATAATTCACAATCATTCAAAGTCAGACTTCAGTGCAAATCTGATTTTAAGCAGACATACAGAAAGTGCCAAAAACAAAAGGACAGTTAGGACTTAGATGTTGCAGTTCGAGTTCAGAGTACTGCAAAAACAAATATGCCATGTGTGATAGTTTGTGTCTCTCAGTCTACCCATCGGCTCTCTCTGTCTTTAACCCTAAGCACGCCTGTCTGTCTGCCTGTTTGTCTGTGTGCCTGCATGTCTCTTTGTTTGCCTGTTACCTGTGCATGAACACTGACAGATTCTGATTACATAGCAAGGACCCTGCATTACATATGGAACTGTCCCATAATTGCCATTACCAAACAGAAACAATGCAAAACAATGCAAAAGATGAATGTCTTGACGACATGAAAATGAGTATATACACAGAAAACAACAGCTGGTGGAATAAGGGCAGGTTGAAGGGGTCTCAGTCATGGGTGGAGGGGAGGGGGGGGGGGGGGGGTATATATACACTTCTGCTGTACAGGTAAACTCTGCTGAGGTCAGCAACTTGGAACAAAGCTTTGGTTATTGATGCTCTGATACCCTGCATAGCGCAGTATGCATCTTGACTTAGCTTGGTTTTATTACCTGTGCTTCAGTGTAACCACTTCGTCAAAACACAGCTATTAAACCTTATGCAAAAATGATGTTTCACCTGCATCCAGTTTGGGCCGATCTGGCTTAGGGAAAAATCTGTTGGGCTGAGAGGAAGGTGAGGTGATGCTAACAAAGTCACACATATTTTATCACAATGAATACTTCACAGATCTGGCTTCATGCTAATGAAGTCACAAGCAGTTCATTGCAATGAATACTTCACAGATCTGGCTACATGCTAATGAAGTCACAAGCAGTTCATCACATTCACAATGAACACTCCACAGATCGGGCTACATGATCAGAACATTAACAAACAAATCCATGCTCCTGTTAGCAGAGTACAGACAAAAACGCACATAATTACTGTGTACATAATCTTAGCACTGAAACACTTTCAGCTGCCATACCAATTAATGTACCACTGAAACGCTTTCAGCTGCCATACCAATTAACGTACAATGAGATCGTGCAGCACACCATCACCTTCAGCTACTGGTACAGGCAGTACACATCAGAGAAAGCACACATCAACAGGCACTCGACAACTGTTAAATCATTCCGGGGTTACATCTGACACAACTTTTCTCTATTTTTTCTCTCTCTAACATCTAACACTCCTCTCTGTCAGTTTATGTGACAGCACAAGGTGTCCCGCTTCCAAGCAGAATGTGCAGATCCTGCCCTTAAATCCACCAACTAAGAACCGTTACAGCCAACTTTACCCACTTACCATATCCTGCATCTTTTCATTTACCACATCCTGATACGTTTTTGAGGGATCTTTACGTGCAAATGAATTCTTACTTGTACTTGCAGTACATAGAAACATAAACAGTAATATTTGTATGGTCATTTTGCTTCCCTCGTTATTAATTCCTTTTTTTCTTTTTTCTTTTTCTTTTTCTTATCGCTCTGATATAACCGCACTGGTTGACTGGGCGTAAAACACCAACTTACCTTTTCTCTTCTTTTTTTATGTCTCTTCGGCACAACAGATTTTGCTTTGACATTGCATCTTGACTTACCATGTTTTGCACTGCTCATGAACTCATCTTTGATTTTGTGCAAAAGTTTTGTGATCAGTCAGATGTATAAAAATGCACCATGCTCTGCAACTGTCTATGTATCTGCTCATCTCTCCCTCATATTCTTCACATATTGCTCTTAAAGATGCTGACACCAAGTGCACACTACAAGTGGTGATAGGCAATCTATCTTCTCTTCTGATGGCCAGCCTACATTCATACCTCTTTGTGAATGTTCAAATAGACAGTCACACCTCTTTAAGAATGTCCAAATAGACAGTCATACCTCTTTAAGAATGTCCAAATAGATAGTCATACCTCTTTGCGAATGTCCAAACAGTCATACTTCTTTAAGAATGTCCAAATAGACAGTCATACCTCTTTAAGAATGTCCAAATAGACAGTCATACCTCTTTAAGAATGTCCAAATAAACAGCCATACCTCTTTAAGAATGTGCAAATAGCAAGTCACCACTGATATCACAACTGTGCCAGTGGCTGAATTGATGCTAACCTCACCCAGAAATACAGATATTCACTAGTAACAGCACTGATATTTTGATATGCAAATGACGTCATGCCTTGTATCCTGCCATAACTTTCATTCTGCTGAGCTTCGCGGCCTGATCATCTTCTGTAGTTGTGACTGCCCGAGCGCGGCAGCAAATCTTTTAACGATGTTCTCGTAGCCAGCCTTCGTGGCCATCTCGTACGCGGTCTCTCCCCTCTCGTTCTTCACATTCAGATCAGCCCCGCAGCTGAAAAAAGATCAGAACACAGCCAATTTAAGATCCATAGAATGATAAAGATGCTGAGCACTAGTCTGCATCGGACTCACTGTTATGTACATCTGACCCAAGACGGATCTGACCAAATTTACTTTTTCTATGCATCCAGGTTACAAATTCAACATAAAGTTGACAGGGAGCTGAAAAGTTTAATCACTAATTTCATCTCTTTATTTTGATCTAATTAATAAAATATTTTTTTTTAAAGCTTGATCAAAACCTATTTTCATATTCAAGCCTGGTCAAAACCTATTTTGATATTTTGTCCATCAGGCAGAAGGGATGAAAATAAAAACTCCAAACCTGGGATTCTCTGTTTAATGTGCTGCTGAGTGGGCTTAAGATACATGTCTAGTCAGTAGAAGTAATCCTTATGGCACCAGTCTCAGTCGAAGGGGTTTCACTGTAAAGCAAAGCATCCTGGTTTACCTGAGTAAGGCATCCACACTGCTGAGCCCAGATGGACCAAGGTTGACTGCCTCATGCAGTGCCGTGTTGCCCTTTCTGTTGACAGAGTAAAACAAAAGAATGAGATGGAGACTGCATAGACCTGTTTATTGATTGAGACTTTTGTTATCTGTTATCGCAGACACACTGTATGTATAAAGCTAGTATTATCTGTTTCTGTTCTCACAGTCTTGTACTTTGCAACACAAATATGAGCCTCTCTTTGAATTGCCTAAGAATTAAGTGTCAAGTCTACACACAGCACAATACAGAAACTGACACTGACTGACACTAAGGCAGCGAGAGGTCGACAGACTTACACATGCGCCACTGAAAACCCAGAACTGGGAATATTCCAGACTGGAAAACAAAACAAACTGCAAAACATGTGTAGAAATATCTATGATCATTTTCCATTGTTGTTGTTTTTCTCTCATTTTTCATTGGCTCAAAATTTCGGCTTACAAAATATGCCCAAATCATACCAGAAAACAGGTCTGTATTTGATCAGCCCTCCAGTCAGTTCAACAAACACTCAAACACAACAAAAGCAACTCACATTGAGGAGGGCCCTTTAGCATTAATGTCTGCACCAGCTTGGACCAACACAGGGATACAGTCCACATGCTTGTTCTTGGCCGCCAGGTGTAACACGGGAAGACCACTCTTGCTTTCACAGCTGGGGTTAGCTCCCTGGAAAAAAACAAGGAAGAGAACAACAATGAAGGTGTGTCTGCCCAGGTTCTGTCC
Source organism: Alviniconcha marisindica (assembly GCA_018857735.1). NCBI lineage: Eukaryota > Metazoa > Mollusca > Gastropoda > Provannidae > Alviniconcha > Alviniconcha marisindica. The sequence goes on along the minus strand of JABMCL010002907.1, from coordinate 534,409 downwards.
ACAGTAACAAACAAAACAACAACAACACAAAATGAAGAGAAAGTGTTCAAAAACATTTAACTCAGCTGAGTGACCTGGTCTGATCTAGACCCTGATCTTCAATGAATAGCTATCAACACTAGCTGAAGCTCATAGGGAGTATGGCTGATGTTAACATCAGAGAGAGAGACAGACATGGGAAAAAGAGACACCGAGAGAGGGCGGCGGAGGTAGACAGAGTGTAAGCAAATCAGCACACACAAAAGTTAGTTAGTTCTTGGATTTCAATATCTGCCAACTGCACAGGGTTGCCTCCAGATGAACAAACACTCAGATAAATTGCAAATGATATCAGACCGAATAAAGGCCATCAAACCAAAAGCCAAAAACTGACTCACAGTTTCAGACACAACATTGTTTAAACATATATATATATATATATATATATACAAGATGATTTTTCACAACTGGTGAAAGACACTGGTCTCCTTCAGGAACACACACACACAATCACATGTATGTGCACACGCACACACACACACACACACACACACACACACTCTCTCTCTCTCACACACACACACACAGACTCTCACTCAACACACACACACACACACACACACTCTCTCTCTCTCACACACACACACACACAGACTCTCACTCAACACACACACACACACACACACACACACACACACACACACACACACACATACACACACACACACACACACACACACACACACACACACACACACACACACACACACACACACACACGCACTCTCTCTCTCTCTCTTTCTCTATCTCTCACACACACACACACACACACACATACACTTTACCTCATCAAGGAGTTGCTGCACCTCAGTGCTGGATCCCTCCCCTTCACTTCCCAGCTGACGCAGCAACTTGGCATCCAGGGGCTGATCAACACAACAAACATGCAAATACCTGTACACGTAAACCTGAAAAATGGCACAGGCCGACGGACCACCCACTCAGTAGCACTGCCACAGCCCACCACATTCTGTCTGAGGCCACAATCTGGAGTTGACTGCGAAATAACCGAGTATTCAAAGTCAGAATAATATGAAATGCACATGACCAATCCCTTTTGCTGACCAGACTCTGTTTTGGTCAATTTTAACATGAGCTACAGCAAAAAGACGATGCCACACATCAACTCCACGAATGGATTTGTTGCCTAAACTTGGCTATGTGACGGGTCTAATCCTGCTTTTGTTGTGGTCATTTTCAGCGTGTACATGTTTGACGATGAGGTCTGACTTTTGTGTGAATTTTCATTAGCAGGCAAGGTGAATACACTGGCACCAGAAGTAGACTGCGATGTCAAAGCCAGCTGACTTGGCACTAGTTATACTTAACTCCTGCTTTTGGTTCAAGTTAAAAGTTTGTTAAAAGTTTCAAAAATATTGCTTTCTTGCTTAAATGCATTGACACTGTCAGTGACAGGACCACTTCTTTTTAAGATTTTAAACCTTGCAACTTACCGACACTTTAAACACAGGTTTCTTCTTTGCCTTGGCTCGTCGTGCAGATCGCTTCCTACTCGCAGCCGACGTTAAGGACCGTGATGTGATGTTGTCCTCACTCACTGAAAACATCACTAAAGATTAGCAGTTGCAAGAACAAAAAACACTCCTAAACAGAGACATCTATTAATTTACTGCTTCATTCAAAGAACTGTTTGATCAATCTTGCAAGAACATATTTGCAAGAACCCGTCATTGTCATGCCAACATTCTTCCGGCAAACACTCAACACAACAACAAAAGATAAGTTACTTCACCTTTCATATAATTTTTCATCGTTTTTAACTGTTTCACTGTTGTTTAAGTGTCATTTTGTGGCCTGAAGAAGAGGATTTCCCTGAAAGTTTGCACTGCGTTGTGTATGTCATAATAAATAAGCGTTCTTTTGAATCATTTATGTGTTTGGGTCTTGCAAGAATAAAAAACACTCCTAAACAGAGTAACCTATTAATTTACTGCTTCATTCAAAGAACTGTTTAATCAGTCTGACTGAATCCTTTTCTTCTTTTTTCTCTGGGGGAAGCAAGTTTAGATGGTAGAACACCTGATGAAAAACCACCATTAGAGGACCACTTTTTTTTCTAAAAATGTTTCTTTCAGGTTTCCATGGAAATGAAACCCTAACCAAAGGCTAAACTTCCTGGGTCAACTACTTTTCAGTTTGATTTCTCACATGATGTTAGAAGAGGGGTTCCAGGACATTCACTGCGGTGCTGTGTCTGCTTTCTTCATTCAACACTCTCACTTGCACCGACACATGAAGCTACCTTTCTAGCTCAGGCCAAGTGTATTCAACCTGAATGGGAACTGACCTATTTGCCGACAACTTGCCCTATGTCACATTCACAACACCAAACCACACAAAAGACAGAAGAATGCGTCAACTAACTGATCTCTTCGTCAGACCCGCTGGCAAGACTGTCACGCTCCGTGTGCTGGCTGAGGTAGCCTTTGTGGGTCGAGATTCCCAGCTGACGATCCACAAAAGGGTCTTTGCCACCACGCAGGGCAAAGGTCAAGGTCAAACTGAGTTCATAGCCATCCTGCTGGACAGAGCTGGTGATCATCTGGTCAAAGAAACATGTCCATTAAAATAAGAGAGAGGAGGAGAAAGAGGGATCATGGAAGGTACAGAGAGAAGATGATGATGGAGAAAAAAGAAAGACAGTTGGACAAGTATATCCATCTGTGTGTGCAGATGAGTGCAGCTGTGCAAGGTTGTGTATGGTCATGCACACTCAAGCAGGCATTTTTTCCCTTTAAACCTTAGATTTCTTGAAATGAGAGGCATGTATAGATGTGTGACAATAACACCCTCCCCCCCACCTCCACACCCTCCCCTACACACACAAACATCCCCCCACCACCTGCCCAAGCACCCCCCCTCCCCCCACCAAACACACACAAACATGCACGCAAAAAGGGAAGAATAAAAAGAGGTGATGGCATACCCTGCCCATCTTGGGGTCCCCAATAAGAGCACGGAACTCAGCGTCATTCTGGGCATGTGCCTTGAGATGCTGACAGATGTGGTCAACCTGCTTCCTCCAGAACCCTGCGGCACAAGGTATCAACAACACAGCGTCAGGACAAAACAAACCATCTAGAGAATAATACTGCAAAAAAAGAAGAAGAAGCAACAACGGCACACTTGGCCACTTCAAAATATGAACAAACTCAAAGTAGGCCCGGGCCCTGGGAGCTGCCTAGGCTTCAGTGGGGTGCAAATGGCAAAGTGGACGATGCCAAAAACATCACACTTCCGGGCAAAATATCATCAAAACCTGGATTGGACAAGTGGGCTAAAACTTGGATCAGAAATCAAATAGACACAGATCATCTAATTTTTGTCAAATTTCTTCTTCCCCCCCAATATGTTCAAAAACTTGAATATCAAGTTTCATTTCAATAAAAAACAAAAATTGACTGATTTCCCTCAGAAAAAAAGTCTGTTCTGTTATCTGAATGACAAAAACTGCTGAAGCTGGCACATACAGTCAAAGATGAAAAGGCAAAGGTTTTTTTTTGTCCTTCATCACAATTAAGGGTCGTCAGCAACAAGAGCTGTCGGGGTAAGGATCGGTAACTGAATCAAACACAGCAAAAAGTACATTAGGGTACTTCATCATCTTATTCAAAATTAAAATTATGCCGAGTTTAGCACACACCATCCGAGAAGAAACAGCAGGCACTTTCTCACCTTTGCCAGGACTGACGGCGGTCAGCAATGGCCGCCGGTCCCTCATCTGCTTCTCAAAGGTCGTTTTGTCCTCCACCTCCTTCTCCAGCTGCTCGATCTTGCGCTGGGAGGGGAAGAAGAGCCCCACAGTCTGCGACGCCACGCTCTTGGTCTCGGGTCGCTTGGTGGGGGGAGATCCGTGCAGGGCGTTGAGAGGGATGTTGATGTCTGGGCTTTGAGGGGACAGGTAGGCGTTGGGCGGGCACGGAAACTCTGAGGTGGGTAGGCTGTGGGCAGCCACTGGTTCTGCAACAGGTGAGAGGAGAGGAACTTTATTTATTTATTTATATCAACACTTGTCAGGGCAGCCACTGGTTCTGCAACAGGTGACAGGAGAGGATCTTTATTTATTTATTGATAATATCAACACTTGTCGGACACCTCATCTTGGGATGAACCCTGGTCGCTTGTATGTGTTTCAGTGCTATAAATGGTTCTGATCCTCCTTACCTCTCTGAACTGCTGCATGTCTACACTCCATCTCATACACTACGCTCTTCTTCTGACACCCACATGCTGGAAATCCAACAATACAAACGCAAGACTCATGGCTTCCGCACCTTCTCTTGCTTTGGACCCCACATTTGGAATTCACACCCACAAGACCTTAGACACTGCTCAACCCTGTCATCTTTTAAAGCCAAATTGAAAACCTTCCTCTTCTCACAGTATTTCCATGCTAACTAATATCAGTACCCAGTTTCTGCTACAGTCAGTGTGTGCGTGTGTGTGTGTGTGTGTGTGTGTGTGTGTGTGTGTGTGTGTGTGTGTGTGTGTGTGTGTGTGTGTTTGTAGTGCGTTTAATTTTAATTTTATAATACTTGATGTAAATTGTTTTGGTAGGACTATGCTCTACGTGTATCATATTTAGGTTAATATGTATCATGTGAGCACTCAGGGCGTTGATGAGCGCATGATAAATGTACATTATCATTATTATTATTAAGTGCTCCACAATGGCAATTATACCGAGCTGTTCTCTGCTTCTGAGCAGACCTGTCATGCTTTTGTCACGGGTGACCTGGAATGAGCCACTGCAGCTTTACACAGCGTGTTTTTGAATATCCACCAAAGTGGTCTACATACAGCAGTTTGTTGTTACTGGGCTGGCGCCATGTGAAACTATTGCCATCTCAGTGCATGTTTGGTGTACATCATACAACCATGCACCAGTTTACAGTGTCAGTTTATTCAAAGCAAAAAGCCAGAACAGATACCAAAATAAGAGTATGCACAGAAAGCTTACCCTAGAAAAAAAACAAAATCTCCATATAATCCAGTATAATTATGATGGGAGCATTCTAAAGACACAGTTTCAGAAAACCTTAAAATCATTTCTTCCATACAGTAATTTGTCTTAAGAGATGAAAAGGACGCAGCAGGGATAGTCGATGGATTTCATCTTAGACAGTTATTTTTCAGCGTCTTCCACTGTATAAACAAACATGAAGCACACAGAAATAAAACTGAACCCCATCAAGTACCCCCAGGCTAAACTCCCCCAACCAGCTAAACCCCCAAAATTGAATTGAATTAAAACCCTCTCTGCACAATTACCTCCAACCATCATTATAAATCAACCAAATTTGTGGCACTGTGAACTACAAACACATACAGAGGATCAGTACTTACTGCACTGGGATACTGGCCCTCTGTTGTGGTTGTGAAGCTGGAAAAAAAAGAAGAGGCAAATTCCACTTTGGTCCATACTGGCAACAAAATAATGTTCATATTTACGTACATAATTATACACCAGTGATGGTAATTTTGTTTACTTCAAGCATCACAAAATCAAAGCGGACACTTTTCTTTATTTCTTTGTTTGTAATCTGTCCTTTAGGAAATATAAATTAAAACATCACAAAATCAGACATTTTTCTTTGTTCGTTTGTAATCTGTCCTTTAGGAAACATAAATGAAGACATATTCCTCCACATAATGGTTTTGATGTTACAGTGGCACAGAATATTGATCTACCTCTCTTTGTTTATGAGTTGATTTTTTATTTATTTGTTTTTTTATATGTAATTTTTCTACAGCTAGGCAATGTTATTGATGCCAAACAACAACACACACTGTTAACAATGACATACACTATTCATAGCAGCTTTGAACAACACTGAAAACAGCATCACACAAACATTGAAATTATTCATACGCATATTTAGAAAGTGTTCAATTCTCACTTGAGAAAGTCTCGCCTGTTGTTCAGGGTCATATTCTGCAGAGCTTGAATAGCTTCCGTGGTGTATTCATCTGGCAAGTAACGTTCATCAGACTGCCGGATGTCATGGACAATGTTGCCATTGGACAGCTAAACGAAAAATATACCCCACATAATTAAGACAGCAGTCTACATGGAAGACATCCAGTCTTTACTGGCTATGCTAGAAGTGTCCACAAAAAGTTGCTTTTTACCGACTGATATGTAATAACAAAGAGTGCAAATGCTGTCAATACACATTCTCAAATTGGAAATTACAATTTTCACTAACAAAAAATTCATGCCGTTATATAATGCAGTGATAATGATAAAAAGAAGATTTCACTGAGTTCTCTCTCCTCTTGTTTCTATGCAAACTCACCCACACCCACCCACACATGTGCACACACGCACGCACGCACGCACGCACACACACACACACACACACACACACACACACCACACACACATGCGTGTACACTCTCAAGTTATTACCACATACATATTCAAACACACACACACACACACAATACACACACACTACACACACACACACACACACACACTACACACACACAAACACACACACACACACACACACACACACACACACACACACACACACACACACACACACACACACACACACACTGTGTCCACATAACAAAACCACAACCACCAAAGTCATTACCTGTATCTGGGGCTGTCGGGCACTGGTCCCTGTACGCCGACTCTCAGAGAACCTGGCACCAACTGGTGCTTTTCTCCTGGTGCTGCCAGGAAACTTGGCATCTAGAAAGACAACACACAATTCAAGCCTTCCACAGCATCAACCACAGCTCGCTTCTCTCCTACTACTGACAGGAAGCATGGCATCTAGAAAGACAACACACAAGTCAAGACTTGCATGGCACCATGGTACTGCCAGCAAATGCTGGCGTGTGACCTTGTAATACGCACTGACACTCCCAACCCTACCCAGCCAAATGTTGGTGTGATTTAGCACTGCCATTCCCCAACCTACCCAGCCAAATGGTGGTGTGAATTCCCCACCGCACCCAGCCAAATGGTGGTGTGATTTAGCACTGCCATTCCCCACCGCACCCAGCCAAATGGTGGTGTGAATTCCCCACCGCACCCAGCCAAATGGTGGTGTGATTTAGCACTGCCATTCCCCACCGCACCCAGCCAAATGGTGGTGTGATTTAGCACTGCCATTCCCCAACCTACCCAGCCAAATGGTGGTGTGATTTAGCACTGCCATTCCCCACCACACCCAGCCAAATGGTGGTGTGATTTAGCACTGCCATTCCCCAACCTACCCAGCCAAATGGTGGTGTGATTTAGCACTGCCATTCCCCACCGCACCCAGCCAAATGGTGGTGTGTGTCTTTGCACTGACATTCTCCAACCCACCCAGCCAAATAGTGGTGTGTGTCTTTGCACTGACATTCTCCAACCCACCCAGCCAAATGTTGGAGTGTGTGGTGTGTGGCTTGTGGTACTACCCTGCCACCCCACTTTCCACCCCACCCAGCAAAACAAATGGCTGATGTGCGACTCAGTACTCACCTGCCATGGCTTGCTGCATCTGTTTTGTGGCGGCCACATCGGTCCACGCTGAGTTGGATGATCGCAGCAGCTCTGTTCTGGCTCTTTCCAGCTGCATCTGTACGTTGTACAGTGACAGTTGGCAATGGCATATTTTCATGTCAACACACTACACACACAGAGTTACACATCTCTACATGCCATCACACCACACACACAGACTTACGCACCTCTACATGTCACAGACTTACATACATCACATTGCACACACAGACTTGCACACCTACATGTCATCACACTACACACACAGATGTATGTACCTCTACATGTACTCACACTACACACAGACTTATGCACTTCTACATATCATCACACTACACACACAGAGACTTACGCACCTCTACATGTCATCAAACTACACACACAAACCTACAGTCTAATCTAAAACTATTCATTATGTTACACTCCACACACAGAGCTACAGTCCCACCTGCTCTAATACACACACGATTCTCAGTATTATTCAGCTTTGTTTTCCACCTCTGATTTGCATTCAAAGCACCACCCAGTATGGCTACTTCCAAACATTTAAAAATAATAACAGCTGGACAGATATTAAACATGTAGGGGTTGCAGACCCAATCTGTTTCATGCAAACTACACTTCAACAAAGCCAGCTGCCCGTTACATTATACAGAAAGCTGGCGTTATAGGCCACAAATGATTTCTGCCCTCCCCCCAAAAACACTAACACCAACACACATGAAAAAAAACAACAAGAATTCAACAGCAGTAAAACAAATAACCACACTTCAGTAAGTTTCAAATTACAAACAGTATTCATACCTTTGATCTCTCCCGTTCCAAATCATCCTGAAAATGCATGTCATCATCCACAGGGGTGACCTCTGGTGGCGGCACGTACTCTACCTCAAATGTCTTGGTCACCACAGCGCTCTGTCGCTCCCCATCCCTGAAGAAGCAGGACAAATTAGACACAAAGCACACAGGCAATGACACGCTCACTGTACATTAAGATCATCCACAGAAATAAACCAACCCTGCAGCCTTAATCTCTACTCTCCCTCTCGCTCTCTTCGCTCAGCCTCGAATGCTAGGATATTCCATGTTCCTAGCATGGGCAGGAGGACTGTGGGGAAGAGATCCTTTCAATACATTGGACCTGTGATCTGGAACTCTCTTCCACCCACTGTCAGGCATTTGTCTTCACTCTCTTCTTTTAAGCCAAAACTGAAAACCCACCTATTTTCTTCTGCTTACTGATCTGTTGCTAGCTTTCTTCTGATTCTCTGTTGTAAGTAAGTAGGTAACTTGGTGTTTTATGCCCAGTCGCTGTAATATACACATTAAAAAAATAAAATTTAAAAAAATCACACAATTGGCATGCCAGGGCAACATATGTGTGAAACTGACTAACTTTCTACTTTTTCATTTTCTCCATTGTCATCATACCATAACTGCCTGTCCCTTGTCTAGTTGAAGGAACCTGTTCCAGAAATGTGCAACTTGTTTCTATATTAACTGTCCTAACAGAAGCTCTCTTTTTTCATCGTTTTGAGTGTTCTGGCCATTCATCTTTTACCGTATCTGATAGTTTCTGCATTAACTGTCCCAACAAAAGCTCTCCTTTTCAGTGTGTTCTGACCCTTCACCTTTTATCTCATATTAATATATCTGTAATTATCAGAACACCACTGACCCCGCTATGTTTTGTGTGTTCTGACCTACCTTCCATTTTTTATCTCATCTTACATCTGCAATAATCAGAACACCACTGACCCCGCTACGTTTTGCGTGTTCTGACCTTTCATCTTTGATCTCATCTTACATCTGTCATTATCAGAACACCACTGACCCTGCTATGTATTGTGTGTTCTGACCTTTCATCTTTGATCCCATCTTACATCTGTCATTATCAGAACACCACTGACCCTGCTATGTATTGTGTGTTCTGACCTTTCATCTTTGATCCCATCTTACATCTGTCATTATCAGAACACCACTGACCCTGCTATGGCCACTGCCTTGACTGTCTGCTTCCCAGCCGGCAGAGTGAAGGGCCTGCGATACTGCATTGTGCACTTGTCGCCAAACCTCTGGAATGGATCAGGTTTGGTGCCATTGATGGTGTAGTAGATCTGTGCTCCTTTTGTTTCTGCAACAACATAAACGTACTTACATGTCCTGTTATGTCAGTAAAGGCTGGGTAGCTACCTCTGCTGTCAGAGAATGGGCTGGAGGGGGGGGGGGGGGAGGGGGGGGGGGATAAAAAACATGAGAGAAAAAAGAAAGACTGGGGGGAGGAGGGGGGATGTTATAAAAAAAAGAAGACAACAACAAACAGAAAAGAGAGAAGCAAGGAGGAAAGGAAGGCAAGATAGGAAGAAAGAAAGAATGAAGACTGAAACCAAGCAAAAAAACAAAACGAAAAAGAATCACAAAAGCAAAAGCATAGACAGAAAGGAACAGACCAGTGCCCTGAATGGCACAAAACATTATCACTGACCACAAAAGAAAGAAAAACAGAAACTCCCCCCCCCCCACCCCCCACATCCTACCCCCCAACACACACACACACACACACATGCACACACATGCACACACACACACACACACACACATACGCACATGCTCACACACATGCACACGTGCGCACACACATACACACACACACACACACACAATAATACAGAAAAAAACCTGCTGAAAGACTGCCACTAACAATTTACACCCGTCCTCCATTAAGACTACTTTCTGCTGCTTTCCAACATGGTCCTCCATTGTTTATACAACCACAACTACAGCACTTCAATAACAGCTCCCTTCCCTCTCACCCCCTTACTGACAAGGTCAACAAAAGACATGTCAAAAATATCGAAATAATCAGATTAAGTTGTGTTTCTCTGTTAAATTTGTTTTCGTCCACTCTTTTGTGTCAGAGACGTATACAACAGGAAATGAAATCATCAGCTGTTTCTGATTTCGCTGACCTGGCTCTGGTGCTGTGCATAAAGAATGCGCTGATCGCGACCACACACCGCGACCAGCCCACCCCAACATAGTGAACACGCTGGTATACTAACACACTAATGCAAGCCCTCTCACACAAAGAGCGCATCACAATAAAACAGTAATGCCAGCACCCAGTCATGCCACTGTTTCATCAAATATTCACCAGAGCTGCCACCCAGTGCTGAGATACGAAATGGGGGGTGACAAATATGCCGAGATCCCATGTCAGACCCGTACATTATACATTTTAATCAACAAGTGCGTGTAGTGCTTCTCCTGCCAAAGCTAAACCTTCTTAATTGGCTCAGATTCAGACTGAAACTTTGTGTACGCAGTGTACAATATGAACAGACTACGTACACGTCATGCACGCCAGGCCATTTGCTGACTAAGTCTGAAGTGCAAAGACAAAGACTGTTTATTGGTCAAAGGCGGGGTATGGGTGCATTGTTCAAATCTGACCGTTTTTTTCCAGTGCTCTTACCTCACAGAGTATGAATATATATACATATATTCAAGACTTCTGGCCTGCTGGCAAATTTTCAATAGTATAAAAAGCTTTTAAAAAGTGCAATAAGTAGGCAGCTTTGTAGCAGATACCAGCTAATTAGCTAAAGATGACCAAGCTCACTTGTTACTCAGCATAACCTTCTATCTGGTTACCACAAATGCTGTTTCTCCTTTTGTAACGACCCTTCTATTTGGTCACCACAAATGCTGTTTCTCCTTTCATGATAATGAGTCTCAAAACAACTGTAACTGTAAGCAAACTTCGACTTTCTACCTTAAGTCTAGCTTCTTTTCACCAGGCACAATCTCAGTCATCTTACCAGTTCGCAGCTCGATCTTGATGTTGGAATCAATGGATGTTTTATGCAGACCTGGCATTGGAGGCCGCAGAGGGATAATAGTTGGCACGGCAACAGAGCCGGCAGTCATCTTGATGCTTTCTGACTGGAACTGCAAAATTCATCACCAACTGAATATATAATTGTTTCAGGGTGTTCTTGTTCTTTTTTCTTTTCTAAGCTGGAGGAAATACAACAATTTCTACAGCCACACACAAAAAACAGCTCAAACATAAATGAACATGCGCGCGCGCACACACACACACACACACACACGTCCATGTATGATATTGTCACTATCAGCCGTTTTTACTCTTCTCTCCCTACTTCATCGCACAGTAAATAATTGTACAATTTTCCTATCCTTTCAATAATAATACACTTTGTCTAGCCTCTAATTCTCCTTCCCAGACATGACAGTAATAGTCTAAATGCTCACCTTGGTCATTAAATGAAAGAAGATCCACACATGCTTGCATATATATATGTGTATGCACACACACACACACACACACACACACACACACACACACACACACACACACACACACACACAAACACACACACATGCATGTGCATGCATGCTTCATTTAAATATTATATATGACCACTACTACAGTACTCAGTCAAACAGAATATTGAAAGTGTGAATGCTGTCACCGAAATACAGTTCAACTTTAAGCCAATAATTAATGTCACTTTTTTGCTCATAACAAAGACCATATTTCATCGCTAAACATTTTGGACAAAACAAACAAAAAATTAATTAATAACAAAACTGACAACACAACTGCTTAAAATGATAATTAAGGTGACAAAATCTGTATAATGTATATATATATATATATATATATATATATATATATATTAATTGATCAGCTAATCACTTAAATCAGTAAGTAGCAAATCAATAATGTATGACCAGCCACTATGAAAATCAATCAATCAGCAAATTACACCATCAGCCAATCAGTGCTGTACCCATAATGTCAAATCACTATGGACCTTTTGAAAGTTTTATTTCAGGTGTTGTTTCATTACTTTTAACCAGCAAGAAAGTCAGCTTTCACTTTCAATTAAATCACTTTTTTTTTTAAGAGCAGTAGATTTCAGTACTATGTCTTTGATTTTGAACAGTCTTGCCCCATTCAGCTGAGACGCAGTGTGTTTCCATTGTCCACTCTGTTTTGTAACCCTGCTAATGCAATCACTGCCCAGGTTCAACTGATCACATGTGTTCATTTCATGGAAACTCTTAACAAGAGTTGGTGGAGCAGAGTGAGCTCCTTCAGTCTTGAAAACCAAGTTAAGCATGACCAAGCATGGTCACCAAATGGATGGGTGACTGATTATGCGCTGGGCTTTGCACTTGCCCCAAGATTTCTGTGGAGTCTAATTCTGTGCACTCTACAAAAGTCCTTCACAGTAGACTATAATTTTGTATAAACCAAGGTGTGTACATAACTGTGCATGCCAAAATATCAGATATGCACACTGAAGATCGCCTAATCCATGTCCAAGTTCAGTGGATCATGGAAACACCCAAATAACCCAGCATGCTCTGAACGTGTGTGTCTTCAAAATGTTATTGCTACATTTGGAGACTGTATGGGAAAAGAAGAATATCAGCTCCACTACGCTGAGTCAAAGTGCATTTACATTGTGCACCCTATCGTGCTAATGCAGCCGTAGGGTTTAAATAAACTGGATTATGTTCATTTCATGGAAACCCCAGTATGCCCAGCCCTCCTTTCTAGTTCTACCCAAGTCTGTGCACGTTGACTACTCTCTGTTCATCCACAGTCTCCCATTATCAAACGAATAATCCGCGTCAACATTCACAATGCACTTGAACCGACACAATACACTAACTGACTGGCTGCACGGTATCTACAAAGACTGGCCACATTTTTATTCGTCAAAATGTGTCCACTGATAAGAAATATGCTATCAATAACACGACTTCATAGAGCTCTGAAATATGACATGTTTTGACTTGAAACCAGACGCAGTCAAACATCATGAATTTCTTCCAAAGCAGTAAATGCACAACAGCATGAATCAGTGATGCCGCAGTAGCTATAGTAAACATGAAATATGCAAAAGAAATGAGAATTTTACCTTTATATGCAATAAATGGATGGATGTGCTCTAGAACCTGTTTGCTTGTGTAGCAACGCGCGTCCTGGTGACTATTTCTAACGTCCTTTCTGATTGGCTGAATTGGATTTCACTTCCGACACAAGGCAGGGGAAGTAATGGCGGTAAGCTCTTGGTTCCAAGTGGTTTCCCTTGATGAATATGGCTGCGCCCTGAAAACGTGTTGTTAACTTCAACTCTCTATTTCAGTACCTATTCGGTCAAATTCAAAGATGGAACTTGCTGTTTTAACAGGGGACAAACTGAGAGAATGCCTTGGTAATTGTTTGACTTTGTTTTTGTGCCGTAGTAATAAAACATGATTTAGTTTTACCAGAATAATCATCAACATGATTGTGGGCATCTAAGGAAAGAAGTTTTGTGAAGTAAAATACATAGGATTCAATCGCGCTACTGTGCCTTTTGACGTTTTGTGTATAAATTTGTAGAACATTAGCAGCACGTGGATGGAATACTGAATTATATGAATGTGAATCTGTTCTCGATCATCAGCCTGTGCCAATTTTCTGGAAAATTCTGATATACGCAGTAAAGGTATTATTTTCAAAGGACACCTTTTGAGATAGCGGTTCAAAACTGCTGTTATTATTAACTAATAAATAATAATAATACTAACTTTATAGTATATGCATATAAGTATTACTGGGGTGAAAGTCACTTACTGACAAAAGTGACATAGCTTGCACCATTTCTTTGTGGAATAACGGTTTGTTGTTTGAAAAATCATTTTGTTGTTTTTAAACTTTTTGTGTGTTTTGATTTCCAGATGGCACAGAAACACCAGAATCTGTCAACTTATTTCTAGATGGCAAGTTTGATGCAGTGTTGGCTGGAGATGCAGCAAGACAGATTCTGGGACAGAATCCTGATGGCTGTCAAGACCTTGAAAGTTGTGTTGTGAAAAATGTTCAACAGTATCTGTCTGCGGTTGCAAGTGCAACCAGTGCAGGTGATGGACAAGGTTCAAGGTCATTAAGGTAAAGTTAATTACATGATTCAGTCACTCAGTCAGTAAAGAATTTCTCTTCAGTGCATCAGTGAGCATGATTCCTTTAAGTTTTCCTCGCTGCCATCCACATCTACTGATCTAGAACACAGTAGAACTAGAAGTAGAGCATCATTCCTTCCAGTTCCACTGCATTGTGCTCTTGACTACCTCAGTGCACTGTCTTTAGGGCTGGGTAAACCCCTCCCGCCAAGAACTAACACACATACACACACGCACACAAGTGTGTATATGTGTGTGTGTGCTACACATGTATGCACATGCTTTATTAATTTGACTGGTCCTGTTTGACATATTTCAATTCTTTATTTTTGTGGAGTCAATAACAATGTAGAAATAGTTGTTACACAGAGATGAGAGAATGCCCATTATATTGCTGATCAATGTGGTTTTGGCATGTCTCATTGTTGGTGATACTGACAGGGAGATGGAGGTGCTGGTGACTGGAGCCTCATGTCTGCAGCTGTTCGTTCAGAACAACTGGATGGGTCCCCCCACCACCACCCCACCTGCTTCTTACCTCCCCGACCCTTTGTCTGATTGCAAGGTATGTTACCATGCTGCTGGTAGACTTAATGGTCTGATGCTGTGACGGGTACTGAGGTACAAGATGTAGTTTGAGGCTGGTTTTCTGTATTTTCCAGATGATCTATATCTGAGTCTTAACTTACTGATCACACACACACACACACACAGAGGCACGCATGCACACCACATACACATGTTTCCTCATTGTTTTTACATCATCAGCACTTGTAAGGTAGCCCTTGTGTACTAAATTCTGCAAGGTTCATAATTAAAGCATGACAGTGTTTGTTTCAGCGAATACATGACAGCGCCATGTCCTACTTGAGTGAAGATGGGGAGCCAGTCTACAGTTTGTCGCAACACCTTGGCTTCCTGCACCTGGCCAGGATCATCTTCCTGGAGTGCCGACACAGCTGCCTTTCTCTACAGGTATACCTTCTTGACGGTATTAAAACATACTCTGGTCTGTGTGTAATGCATTTCTGGAAATAAACCATGTCTCATATTTGGGTGATTCAGACAAGACCATTTATTTAATGTTCTGCTGTGTCACCCTCTACTTCTTCTTCATTTTTTCCATTTGTTTCTTTGTGTTCTTGTAAGAGGTAGGTCAGAAGGATCATTGTTGCACCAATTGTTAGTCTACAATCACTGTCTAACCTTTTCAGTTTTTTTAACAAATAAATCAAGTAATGAAGTATATATTTATTCTCAACCTCAGTCTTTGTTGTTGTTGGGTGTGTGTTTTTTTTGTTTTTGGGGTGGTGGTGGTGGTGGTGTTTAAACCAAATAAAGTGGAAAAACAGGATTGCCTGAGAGCAGCAGATGCAATTAGTATGAGACAAAACACACTTGCCTTTTGCTGTTTGTTTTTTGTTGTATGACAGACATGGGACTGGTGCAGTGTCTTAACAGCTTTCATTGTTGTTGTATGACAGACATGGGACTGGTGGCTGGTGCGATGTCTGACAGCTTTTGTTGTTGTTGTATGACAGACATGGGACTGGTGGCTGGTGCGATGTCTGACAGCTTTCATTGTTGTTGTATGACAGACATGGGACTGGTGGCTGTGTGCGATGTCTGTTTTCATTGTTCTTTGGTGACAGACATGGGACCTGTGGTTCTGGTGCGAATGTTCTGTTTTCCATTGTTTCTGTTGGTGACAGACTGGGAATCTTGGTGGCTGGTGCGATTGTCTGAACCTTTTCAGTTTTTTTATGACAGACATGGACTGGTATGAGTGATGTCTGTTTTCATTGTTTTGTGGTACAGACATGGGACTGGTGTGGCATGTCTGTTTCATTGTTTTGTGGAAGACAGGGACTGGTGTGATGTCTGTTTTCATGTGTGTACAGACAGGACTGGTGATGATGTCTGTTTTCATTGTTTGTGACAGACAGGACTTGCTGGTGCGTGTCTGTTTTTTGTTTTTTGACAGACATGGGACTGTGTGATGTCTGTTTCATTGTTGTGTGACAGACATGGGACTGGTGTGATGTCTGTTTTCATTGTTGTGTGACAGACATGGGACTGGTGGCTGGTGCGATGTCTGTTTTCATTGTTGTGTGACAGACATGGGACTGGTGTGATGTCTGTTTTCATTGTTGTGTGACAGACATGGGACTGGTGGCTGGTGCGATGTCTGTTTTCATTGTTATGTGTGACAGACATGGGACTGGTGGCTGGTGCGATGTCTGCTTTTCATTGTTGTGTGACAGACATGGGACTGGTGGCTGGTGCGATGTCTGTTTTCATTGTTTTGTGGGACAGACATGGGACTGGTGGCTGGTGCGATGTCTGTTTTCATTGTTTGTGTGACAGACATGGGACTGGTGGCTGGTGCGATGTCTGTTTTCATTGTTGTGTGACAGACATGGGACTGGTGGCTGGTGCGATGTCTGTTTTCATTGTTATTGTGTGACAGACATGGGACTGGTGGCTGGTGCGATGTCTGTTTTCATTGTGTGACAGACATGGGACTGCTGGTGATGTCTGTTTTCATTGTTGTGTGACAGACATGGGACTGGTGGCTGGTGCGATGTCTGTTTTCATTGTTGTGTGACAGACATGGACTGGTGGCTGGTGCGATGTCTGTTTTCATTGTTGTGTGACAGACATGGGACTGGTCGGTGCGATGTCTGTTTTCATTGTTGTGTGACAGACATGGGACTGGTGGCTGGTGCGATGTCTGTTTTCATTGTTGTGTGACAGACATGGGACTGGTGGCTGGTGCGATGTCTGTTTTCATTGTTGTGTGACAGACATGGGACTGGTGGCTGGTGCGATGTCTGTTTTCATTGTTGTGTGACAGACATGGGACTGGTGGCTGGTGCGATGTCTGTTTTCATTGTTGTGTGACAGACATGGGACTGGTGGCTGGTGCGATGTCTGTTTTCATTGTTGTGTGACAGACATGGGACTGGTGGCTGGTGCGATGTCTGTTTTCATTGTTATTGTGGGACAGACATGGGACTGGTGGCTGGTGCGATGTCTGTTTTCATTGTTATTGTGGGACAGACATGGGACTGGTGGCTGGTGCGATGTCTGTTTTCATTGTTGTGTGACAGACATGGGACTGGTGGCTGGTGCGATGTCTGTTTTCATTGTTATGTGGGACAGACATGGACTGGTGGCTGGTGCGATGTCTGTTTTCATTGTTACTGTTGACAGACATGGGACTGGTGGCTGGTGCGATGTCTGTTTTCATTGTTCTGTGTGACAGACATGGGACTGGTGGCTGGTGCGATGTCTGTTTTCATTGTTGTGTGACAGACATGGGACTGGTGGCTGGTGCGATGTCTGTTTTCATTGTTTTGTGGGACAGACATGGGACTGGTGGCTGGTGCGATGTCTGTTTTCATTGTTGTTGACAGACATGGGACTGGTGGCTGGTGCGATGTCTGTTTTCATTGTTGTGTGACAGACATGGGACTGGTGGCTGGTGCGATGTCTGTTTTCATTGTTGTGTGACAGACATGGGACTGGTGGCTGGTGCGATGTCTGTTTTCATTGTTTTGTGTGACAGACATGGGACTGGTGGCTGGTGCGATGTCTGTTTTCATTGTTATTGTGGGACAGACATGGGACTGGTGGCTGGTGCGATGTCTGTTTTCATTGTTGTGTGACAGACATGGGACTGGTGGCTGGTGCGATGTCTGGCGGTGCAGCAGAGTCTGCTGGATCAGAGGTCTCCCACCCTGAGGGCCACCATCCTGGACACACTGGAGCAAAGTGAGTGTCTCAGCCAGTGACTGAAAACACCTGCAGACTCTGACTTTTCAGTGACTCACAGTTCAAACCGTACTCTTGACAGTTGACCCAGGAATGGTTCTTTGTGTTTGTCAGCGAGTGGATCTGTCAGATGTTGTAGTTTGGTTATACAGCCAGTAGCATATTGCTGTTACAATACAGAAATATTTGCCCTGGTATAACCGCGCTGGTTTACTGGGCGTAAAACACTAACTTACTTACTTACGATACAGAAATACAGGTGTAAGGACTGGCATACACCCTATGGCCATTTTACACTGATGACACCCCATCATGTATTGTTACTGAATTTGTTTACAGTCTGCTGTGCTTTTCCTGGCACATTATTCATCACAGTCAAACATGTTTACTATTAAATTTGGTTCTCTGTGCATGAAATCTTTGAATTTATTTGTTAATAGGTAGTGCTGTTTTAGTATTTAAAAATAGGAATAGCAGACAGAATTAAATGACGAGACTTAGTTTAGGTGGAGGGATGAATCTTGACGTAGGATGTTCAGGCAGCCAAACAAGACCTTTACCCTGACAAGATATGTCATACGTCTCCTCCACTGTCATCCAACAGTCACCTAGAGAAGAATTAGCGATTTATGAGTGTCTTTATTCAGTAGTACTTGTTTCAGAGCATACCATGATTTCCTTGTTATGATAATTATGTAAGTGTAAAATCACTCTTGTGATTTGAATTTAATGTTATTGTAGTTCATGTTTTTTGTTTATTTTATTTGATGTTCTTTTCCGTACAGTGTTGTAATTTGTGTAATGTGCTGGTGCATGTTTTGTTTTGCTGTTTCAGTTTCCAAGAAAGAACTTCTCCTCAATGATGACAAGAACAGGTCAGGATTTTTTCTCTCCTCCTTCTACTTGCATTAAGAGGCTGGCTAGCTAGTTGCTTGGTTTCATGGTTAGCAGATTGTATGATAGTTCATTTTACAGATGGTGTAAGGTAGTTAATTGTACGATGGTCCAGTTTACAGATGATGTATGGTGGTTCAGTTTATGGATGATGTATGGTGGTTCAGTTTACAGTTGATGTATGGTGGTTCAGTTTACAGATGATGTATGGTGGTTCAGTTTACAGATGATTTATGGTGGTTCAGTTTACAGATGATGTGTGGTGGTTCAGTTTACAGAGGGTGTATGATGGTTCAGTTTACAGATGATGGGTGGTGGTTCAGTTTTCAGATGGTGTATGTGGTTCAGTTTACAGATGGTGTGTGATGGTTCAGTTTACGGATGATGTGTGGTGGTTCAGTTTCCAGATGGTCTATGACGGTTGGGCTTACAGATGATGTATGGTGGTTCAGTTTACAGCATTGATGAGTTGGTTAATTTCATGGTTATTTGAGTGTATCATGATCAGGTTGACTGCTCTGTTGGCTGGTTGATGGCATAGTTCATTGGTTGACTTTGGTTCAGTTGTTTGTTTGGTGCTGGGCTCCTTGCTGCATTCTCATGTGACAGTTTTTTTCCACAGAGATCTAGGCATTGCAGGTGTGGCAGTGTTGTTCTACAGAGATCTAGGCATTGCAGGTGTGGCAGTGTTGTTCCACAGAGATCTAGGCATTGCAGGTGTGGCAGTGTTGTTCCACAGAGATCTAGGCATTGCAGGTGTGGCAGTGTTGTTCTACAGAGATCTAGGCATTGCAGGTGTGGCAGTGTTGTTCTATAGAGATCTAGGCATTGCAGGTGTGGCAGTGTTGTTCTACAGAGATCTAGGTATTGCAGGTGTGGCAGTGTTGTTCTACAGAGATCTAGGCATTGCAGGTGTGGCAGTGTTGTTCTACAGAGATCTAGGCATTGCAGGTGTGGCAGTGTTGTTCCACAGAGATCTAGGCATTGCAGGTGTGGCAGTGTTGTTCCACAGAGATCTAGGCATTGCAGGTGTGGCAGTGTTGTTCCACAGAGATCTAGGCATTGCAGGTGTGGCAGTGTTGTTCCACAGAGATTTAGGCATTGTAGATGTGGCAGTGTTGTTCCACCTAGATCTAGGCATTGTAGATGTGGCAGTGTTGTTCCACATAGATCTAGGCATGGCAGATGTGGCTGGTCTGTGTTTTGTCACACTTTCATGGATATGTTGTTGACAGTTCTACATGGAAACATCATGGATGTGTCAGGTCTGGGTTATGTCACACTTTCAGGGATGTGTTGTTGACAGTTCTACATATAAGCATCATGACTGTGTCAGATCTGGGTTATGTCACACTTTCAAGGATGTGGTAGTGTTGACAGTTCTACATAAAATTAAAAGCATCATGACTGTGTCAGATCTGGGTTATGTCACACTTTCAGGGATGTGGTGTTGTTGACAGTTCTATATGGAAGCATCATGACTGTGTCAGATCTGGGTTAGGTCACACTTTCAGGGATGTGTTGTTGTTGTTGACAGTTCTACATGTAACATAGAAGCATTATGGCTGTGTCACACTTTCAGGGATGTGGCGGTGTTATTCCACATAGAGGCATCGCAGATGTGTCAGGTTTACTGGGAGGACAATATGGCCAGGGACCATGTCACACAGGCACGGAAACTGGCAGGCATTGCAGTGGAGCTTACAGGTCATCTTTGTTTGGAAATTTTCTGTCTGTGTCTCTGTCTCCATTGCTCTCTGTCTGCATGTTTCTCTGTCTCTCTGTCTCGGTCTGTGTGTTTTGTGTGTGTGTGTCTCTCTGTCTCTCTGTCTCTGTCTCTGTCTCTGTCTCTCTCTCTCTCTCTCTCTCTCTCTCTCTCTCTCTCTCTCTCTCTCCACACACACACACACACACACATATTGACATACTGAGTGTTGCTGTGTCTATCATCAAGGACAGATTTGTAAAAAGAAAAGAAAAAAGGCTGACTTTTGCTTTAATCTTTACCCTTGTGTAATAAAGTATTATCTTATCCTTTCAATATGGATGCTCAGAGAACAAATAGTTCATTGATCTTTGTTGTCATTTTTAGTGATGATGAAACTGCATTCAGATCTGTCGTAAGCCCTTAATTATCAGACTAGCAAGAAAAATCTTGAAATCACTTGCCACACAGTCACTGCAGTGGATATATTTTTACTGCAAATTTACTGGGTAGTGTGCCTAATTGAATAACTTATTATGAACATTCAAAGTAGGTTTCTTGCAACTGTGATTTTGTGTGAACGATGTGTCAGCAAGTTTACCAGTAAAAATGGATGCTATATTTTTCCTGTTTTTATAAGATATAGTTGTGTTATGTTTCAGTGTACTTGTGTATATTGTAGATATATATACATTTACATTTGTAAATATTCATGTTCCACCAGGTGTTGAAGTAGGTGTGCTTTGTTCTGTAGGAGCCCTTGGGAAACGGACACGTTTTCAGCAGGAGCACACAGCACAGTTGGTGGTCAAGGTCACTCGGGACGAAGGGGAGCAAACTTTGCCAGCAGTGGGTCTTTGTAACCCAGAGTATTCTGCTCCTGTGCCCAAGGTAAAGGCAAAGAACTTTGTAAGGAAATCTTGTGGTGGTATTGTGCATATGTGTCCATGCATGGGTGTGTGTGAGTGGGTGAGGGAGAGAGAGAGTGTGTGTGTGAGGGAGAGAGAGAGTGTGTGTGTGAGGGAGAGAGAGTGTGTGTGTGAGGGAGAGAGAGAGTGTGTGTGTGAGGGAGAGAGAGAGTGTGTGTGTGAGGGAGAGAGAGAGTGTGTGTGTGTGTGTTTGTGTCATCTTTGCATCTGTGTTGTTGGTTTTTGGAAGACGTTTTCAGCAGTCTGAAACATTCTGCGTGTTGTGCCGTCATGCTGCTATCTGTTCCAGAGTGTAGCGCTGGATGACGACACCGTACTAGATAAAATTAACTTCAAAGATGAAGAGTCCAACACTGTCACACAGTTGTCTCCCATGGAGCAAGCCCTGCTCCTTGCTGTCATGTGAGTTTGTTAACTTTTTGCTGATATACCCATAATTATAATCGTCCTATGGAGATGTATGGTTCTTGTCTTGAAAGAGTTCTGCAGAGTGTACATTGAACTTATGCCTGGTTCATTTCCACAGTAGAGTGAATTATTTGACTGGATTTGTTAACGTTGTGTTTGTTGTTATCTGAAGCTCATAAAAACACATCTTTAGGAAAACTGGGAGGGAGGAGGCGGGGGGGGGGGATTTCAGTTTAAAATACAGAGATATGATCAGCTGTTTATATTGTTCTGTTTGTGTGTGTGCATGTACATATATGCCTCTGTGTGTGTTTGTTTGTGCCACTTTGTATGTGCGTCTGTATGTGTGTGTGTTTGTGTGATAATTGTAGTGAAATGTGTGATTGCTCAGGGAGAGTCACCGGCGGGCTGTAGCTCAGGAGCGGTTGACAGACGAAGAAGTCCTGACTTACCTGGAGGTGAGACATTTACCGTCACTCTCTGCCATCAGCTGCAGTCAGTGGCAGGGCATTGGTTAACACCAGCAGATTAAAGTAAAAGTCCAAGGTTTTTAAGTATGCAAAATGACCATCGAAATGATTGACAAATGAGTCGCTAGTTTCAGATTTAATGAAATAAAAAATAAATAAAAATAATAATTGGGTTTTTAATCGATTTTATTTTCTGTAGACTTTCTCGGAAGTGACGTCAGTCTGGGGAGTCAGTGCGGTTGCCATCTTAGATTCTTCAGTAAACTGTGTATGTGTGTGGTCGACAAAAAAGTTAACTATGCCGGCCTACTGTGTTGCCGCGAACTGTAACAATTCGCAGACGACCCCAGGTATAACATGCATGAGCTCCTAAGTAATCGACCCGCAGTGAGGCAAAGTGGCATTAAATTTATACAATTCAAACGAGCTAACTTTCTTGCTGCGCCGCATCAGCCCATTTGTGTAGCGAGCACTTCAGTGAATGAGATTTCGCAAACTCCATGGAATACTGCATGGGGTTTGCTGACACGATGTTCCAGTACTCTTTCAAAATCCTGCCCGACAGGCTCAAACTAATACAGCTGTATCCTTGTGGTCTCTGGGCAAAGTATCATCTTTGGAGCTCGAGTTGGCCATTTTGCAGCGACTCCCCAGAGTGACGTAGTAGGCATATGGTCACGTGATTTGGGCGTCATGGCGACGCTTTCGGTACGACAGAAAATGTCTTTTTTTCGTGCATTTATAACCCTCAGATCCCAGTTTCACCTACATCATTGTTCTCAGCGAGCTTTAACGGAAATCGTGTCAAAAATCACCCCTAACCTTGGACTTGTCCTTTAAGTAACAGGGCAGAATTCTCAAGAATACAGTGCAGTGGATGGCTTCTTGTAAAAGAATATAGTGCGAAAGAATACAGTTCAGTTGATTGCTTCTTGTAGTGATCAGGTGGATTTTGGGGTGATGCAACACATGGGTAAACAGTCTGGTTTCTCAGGTTTGATTGTGTCTTGTGTAAACATGGTGCTTAACGTCCACAGAAACCATGAGGGGTATGGAGGATGGAGGGGGGAGAGATTATATACCTATCGCTACACTGTCACCACCAGAATGACTTATGCATTAAGGTGGGCAGTGATGAGTCATTTTAATGTTTCATAATTGTGAGGGACAAAGTCACAAGACAATGTCTACAGACCACAACTTTTGAAGAGAAAGGAGAGCCGAAGCGGATTTGAACCGAGGTCTCTCTGCTTACCAGCCTAACGCCTTACCGCCAGGCCAAACCCGCTCACTGTGCCTTGTGGTCTGGGGTTAGCTATTTATTTCAAACAGATTGGTTGGGAAAGTTTGTAATGTCGGTTTTTGCGTTTGTCTCACTCATTTCACTGTTTTCCCTTTGCAAACATAGTGAACCAGGTTTCTGATCACTGTATAGAAAAGAAAAAAAAGAAGAAGAAGAAAGAACGCCACAAGAGTTGCAAAATACTCAGTTTTAAATACGAAGTTTTTACACTGTTCTTCGAAATTCGAAGCAAAAAAAGATCAGTCTCTGGACCTCTGCCATGACAGACTGCTTCACCCTCCTTTGAAAATGGTGCACTGGTTAATGTACACCTGATATTTCAGGTGATATTTCTTTGGGGTGCGTTTCACAAGTGTTGGGTCCTGTGAGCTGGCACACATGCTGAGTTCCCAAACATGCACATGGTATTTGTATTTCAGCACATCATGTCACAAGTGTCGAGTTGGGCTGTGTCGGTGTCTGCGCACATGCTGCGGTCCAAAATGGAGAGTGGCAGTCGGCGCCGCGTAGAGCGCTCCATGCAGCAACTGGAGGTAAGGGAGACAACTCTGCTGGAGCGGGACAGGTGAACCACACTGTAACATCCTTCCATACAGCCACCGTATTTGATTAATGCATATTATGAACATGTGAAACTATAATGGATGGATATAATGTGATTTAGAATATGGAGAGAGAGAGAGAGAGAAAGCCTTAGCAAAAGAAGTATGAATGAGTGTGCGAAAGAATTATCATAGAGGATGGATACATGTTATGTGAATAAACGTCCCACAACAATGTGCTTGGCAAAAAACAAAACAAACACAACAACAAATCCATCCGTACAGCAGGTTCTGGTAGAATAGGGGGTTGCTTTTCACCAGAATGTGCATTCTGGCCTGTTTCAGTAGCACAGGTATGTGTTTGAAGCCTGTGGCAGATGTATCCCTCCATACAGCAGGTGCTAGTGAGACGTATGGTAGCATCTGATGAGAACAACATAGTCTGGCTTGTTCCTGTAGCACAGGTACGTGTGTGATGCCTGTAGCAGGTGTATCCCTCCGTACAGCAGGTGCCGGTAGGATATGCAGAAGCATCTGGTCAGAACATGCAGTCTGGCTTGTTTCTGTAGCACAGGTATGTGTGTGATGCCTGTGGCAGATGTATCCCTCCGTACAGCAGGTGCCGGTAGGATATGCAGAAGCATCTGGTCAGAACATGCAGTCTGGCTTGTTTCTGTAGCACAGGTATGTGTGTGATGCCTGTGGCAGGTGTATCCCTTCGTACAGCAGGTGCCGGTAGGATATGCAGAAGCATCTGGTCAGAACGTGCAGTCTGGCTTGTTCCTGTAGCACAGGTATGTGTGTGATGCCTGTGGCAGATGTATCCCTCCGTACAGCAGGTGCCGGTAGGATATGCAGAAGCATCTGGTCAGAACATGCAGTCTGGCTTGTTCCTGTAGCACAGGGGTGTGTGATGCCTGTGGCAGATGTATCCCTCCGTACAGCAGGTACCGGTAGGATATGCAGAAGCATCTGGTCAGAACATGCAGTCTGGCTTGTTCCTGTAGCACAGGGGTGTGTGATGCCTGTGGCAGATGTATCCCTCCGTACAGCAGGTGCCGGTAGGATATGCAGAAGCATCTGGTCAGAACATGCAGTCTGGCTTGTTCCTGTAGCACAGGGGGGTGTGATGCCTGTGGCAGATGTATCCCTCCGTACAGCAGGTACCAGTAGGATATGCAGAAGCATCTGGTCAGAACATGCAGTCTGGCTTGTTCCTGTCGCACAGGTATGTGTGTGATGCCTGTGGCTGATGTATCCCTCCGTACAGCAGGTGCCGGTAGGATGTGCTGAAGCATCTGGTCAGAACATGCAGTCTGGCTTGTTCCTGTAGCACAGGGGTGTGTGATGCCTGTGGCAGGTGTATCCCTCCGCGCAGCAGGTACCGGTAGGATATGCAGAAGCATCTGGTCAGAACATGCAGTCTGGCTTGTTCCTGTAGCACGGGGGTGTGTGATGCTGTGGCAGGTGTATGCCCTTCGTACAGCAGGTGCCAGTAGGATATGCAGAAGCATCTGGTCAGAACATGCAGTCTGGCTTGTTCCTGTAGCACAGGGGTGTGTGATGCCTGTGGCAGATGTATCCCTCCGTGCAGCAGGTGCCGGTAGGATGTGCTGAAGCATCTGGTCAGAACATGCAGTCTGGCTTGTTCCTGTAGCACAGGTATGTGTGTTATGCCTGTGGCAGATGTATCCCTCCGTACAGCAGGTGCCGGTAGGATATGCAGAAGCATCTGGTCAGAACGTGCAGTCTGGCTTGTTTCTGTAGCACAGGTATGTGTGTGATGCCTGTGGCAGATGTATCCCTCCGTGCAGCAGGTGCCGGTAGGATATGCAGAAGCATCTGGTCAGAACATGCAGTCTGGCTTGTTTCTGTAGCACAGGTATGTGTGTGATGCCTGTGGCAGATGTATCCCTCCGTACAGCAGGTGCCGGTAGGATGTGCTGAAGCATCTGGTCAGAACATGCAGTCTGGCTTGTTTCTGTAGCACAGGTATGTGTGTGATGCCTGTGGCAGATGTATCCCTTCGTACAGCAGGTACCAGTAGGATATGCAGAAGCATCTGGTCAGAACGTGCAGTCTGGCTTGTTCCTGTCGCACAGGTATGTGTGTGATGCCTGTGGCAGATGTATCCCTCCGTACAGCAGGTGCCGGTAGGATATGCAGAAGCATCTGGTCAGAACATGCAGTCTGGCTTGTTCCTGTAGCACAGGGGTGTGTGATGCCTGTGGCAGATGTATCCCTCCGTACAGCAGGTACCGGTAGGATATGCAGAAGCATCTGGTCAGAACATGCAGTCTGGCTTGTTCCTGTAGCACAGGGGTGTGTGATGCCTGTGGCAGATGTATCCCTCCGTACAGCAGGTACCGGTAGGATATGCAGAAGCATCTGGTCAGAACGTGCAGTCTGGCTTGTATCTGTAGCACAGGGGTGTGTGATGCCTGTGGCAGATGTATCCCTCCGTACAGCAGGTACCAGTAGGATATGCAGAAGCATCTGGTCAGAACATGCAGTCTGGCTTGTTCCTGTAGCACAGGTATGTGTGTGATGCCTGTGGCAGGTGTATCCCTCCGTACAGCAGGTACCGGTAGGATATGCAGAAGCATCTGGTCAGAACATGCAGTCTGGCTTGTTCCTGTAGCACAGGGGGGTGTGATGCCTGTGGCAGATGTATCCCTCCGTACAGCAGGTACCGGTAGGATATGCAGAAGCATCTGGTCAGAACATGCAGTCTGGCTTGTTCCTGTAGCACAGGGGTGTGTGATGCCTGTGGCAGGTGTATCCCTTCGTACAGCAGGTACCAGTAGGATATGCAGAAGCATCTGGTCAGAACGTGCAGTCTGGCTTGTTCCTGTAGCACGGGGGTGTGTGATGCCTGTGGCAGGATGCAGTCTGGCTTGTTCCTGTAGCACAGGGGGGTGTGATGCCTGTGGCAGGATGCAGTCTGGCTTGTTCCTGTAGCACGGGGGTGTGTGATGCCTGTGGCAGGATGCAGTCTGGCTTGTTCCTGTAGCACGGGGGTGTGTGATGCCTGTGGCAGGATGCTGTGGCAGGATGCTGTGGCAGGATGCTGGAGGACAGCCATCATCAGCTTCCTCAGCTCACCCAGCTTAAAATGACGAGCTGACTTCATCGGGGAACCAGGGAAACACTGGTGTTCTATCCAGGAGAAGCATAGCTGTAGTCCGCGTGCACCAGTGATTCCAGATTTAAACCCGAATTTTATGAGCCCAAGTGGTTCAAGAAAGGGTGGAACTGACAAGTACCACATTTTTTTTGTAAAACTGTAAAAGAAGGAGAGGGAGTTGACACAGAAGGCCAGGGAATGCACAAACAATAACAACATGCGCGTGCACGCTCACACACTCTCACGCACGCACACGCATGTTATTCATGACATACATTAATGCATACATACACGTGTATATATTATGTACATGTACACACACACACACACACACACACACACACACACACACACACACACACACACACACACACACACACACACACACACACACACACACACAGTTCAGTACAGTAGATCAATAGAAACACAAACATTTGTGCGCACATTCCCTGTCACACAATCATGCATGCATACACATGTATGCATATACACATATGCATGCACACATGTGCACACACACACACACACACACACACACACACACACACACACACACACACACACACACACACACACACACACACATAGTACATTGTAATAGAGTACATACAAATATATATGATTGTTCAGGAGGTGAAAAACCAGTTCCCTCAGCAAGAACCATGTGTGGCCATCCGACTGCAGCTTTTTTACGCTGCACATCCCCCCACCACCTGGGCTGTGCAGGTACCTTGCTTTTTGCTTCCCTTTTTTGATATCTTACAGGTGTGTGTGTGTGTGGAGAGAGAGAGAGAGAGAGTACGTGTGTGGTGGGTGTGCATGTGTACATTCCATACAGGAGTGTGTGTGTGTGTGTGTGTGTACAAACATCTGTGCTCTTGCATGCATATAAATGTGTAGAGTTACTAATTAGCCATGGTCCTACATTCTATGTATGAACTGTAGAGTGAGCAGAGTGAACTAATTACAATTGTTGTATGGAGTTAGCCATGTAGCCCTACACTATCATGTCTCTGTTGTAGTGCAGAGTGAATTAGCTACAGTAGCTGCACAACACTATCATGTCTCGGTTGTAGTGCAGAGTGAATTAGCTACAGTAGCTGCGCAACACTATCACGTCTCGGTTGTAGTGCAGAGTGAATTAGCTACAGTAGCTGCACAACACTATCACGTCTCGGTTGTAGTGCAGAGTGAATTAGCTACAGTAGCTGCACAACGCTATCACGTCTCGGTTGTAGTGCAGAGTGAATTAGCTACAGTAGCTGCACAACACTATCACGTCTCGGTTGTAGTGCAGAGTGAATTAGCTACAGTAGCTCAAATACAGTCTCGGTTGTAGTGCAGAGTGAATTAGCTACAGTAGCTGCACAACACTATCACGTCTCGGTTGTAGTGCAGAGTGAATTAGCCAGATCATGTCTGTGTGTTGTGCTGAGTGAGTTAGCCATATCATGTCCATGTATTGTTGTGCAGAGTGAGTTAGCCATATCATGTCTATGTGTTGTGCAGAGTGAGTTAGCCAGGTCATGTCTATGTGTTGTGCAGAGTGAATTAGCCATATCATGTCTATGTGTTGTGCAGAGTGAGTTAGCCATATCATGTCTGTGTGTTGTTGTGCAGAATGAGTTAGCCATATCATGTCTATGTGTTGTGCAGAGTGAGTTAGCCATATCATGTCTATGTGTTGTGCAGAGTGAGTTAGCCAGGTCATGTCTATGTGTTGTGCAGAGTGAATTAGCCATATCATGTCTATGTGTTGTGCAGAGTGAGTTAGCCATATCATGTCTATGTGTTGTGCAGAGCGAGTTAGCCAGATCATGTCTATGTGTTGTGCAGAGTGAGTTAGCCAGATCATGTCTGTGTGTTGTGCAGAGTGAGTTAGCCAGATCATGTCTATGTGTTGTGCAGAGTGAGTTAGCCAGGTCATGTCTGTATTGTTGTGCAGAGTGAGTTAGCCATATCATGTCTATGTGTTGTGCAGAGTGAATTAGCCATATCATGTCTATGTGTTGTGCAGAGTGAGTTAGCCATATCATGTCTATGTGTTGTGCAGAGTGAGTTAGCCAGTCATGTCTATGTGTTGTGCAGAGTGAGTTAGCCAGGTCATGTCTATGTGTTGTGCAGAGTGAGTTAGCCAGATCATGTCTATGTGTTGTGCAGAGTGAGTTAGCCAGATCATGTCTATGTGTTGTGCAGAGTGAGTTAGCCAGATCATGTCTATGTGTTGTGCAGAGTGAGTTAGCTATATCATGTCTGTGTGTTGTGCAGAGTGAGTTAGCCATATCATGTCTGTGTATTGTGCAGAGTGAGTTAGCCATATCATGTCTATGTGTTGTGCAGAGTGAATTAGCCATATCATGTCTATGTGTTGTGCAGAGTGAATTAGCCATATCATGTCTATGTGTTGTGCAGAGTGAGTTAGCCATATCATGTCTATGTGTTGTGCAGAATGAGTTAGCCATATCATATCTATGTGTTGTGCAGAGTGAGTTAGCCAGATCATGTCTATGTGTTGTGCAGAATGAGTTAGCCATATCATGTCTATGTGTTGTGCAGAGTGAGTTAGCCAGATCATGTCTATGTGTTGTGCAGAGTGAGTTAGCCAGATCATGTCGGTGTGTTGTGCAGAGTGAGTTAGCCACGGTCCTGCTGTCCATGGGCTGTGTTGGAATGGCTCTGGATATCTATGAACGTCTTCAGCTTTTGGAGGATGCCATCGCTTGCTACCAGCGACTGGGCAAAAGGGAAAAGGTATTTGCTTTTTTTTTGCTTTTCTTTTTTTCCACTTCCTGTGGGAGAAAATGTTTTTGTAGGTGGGTTGGGTTTAAAGGAACTGGACCTCACAGAACATGTTTTGTCCTATGGGTAGAAGAGCTCAAAGAGAAATTTAAAACTGCCTTCAGTAGTACCGTAGTAGTAGTTCTTTTCACCATGCACCCAGTGACCCAACACACGGCACCTGCTCATGTCACTTGTGGACTGGCATCACCAGGCATCAGGCAGGCTGCAATGTGTGATAAGCGAGTTATGACTAGTGGTGTTTCTTTGTTCTGTACAATCCTACTAACCATCCCAGATGAAAGTTGCTTATCTAAATTCACTATCACATCACTGAAACATTTTGAAACAAGATCCTTGTTATAGCCATAATTAAGTATCGGACATCTCATTTTCATCATTTAACTGTTGTTTAAGTGTTGTTTTATAGCTTGAAAAAGGGGCTTACCCTGAAAATTCATTTGTTGTGTTTTGTCATAATAAATAACATTCTTTTTAACCTTTTGTGTGTTTGGATCAAGATCCTTGATGTAAAAAAAAATATTTCATTTTCATCTCTTTTTGCCTGTTGAACAAAATACATTTTGAGAGGGCTAGTTCATTTAAGTATGTGTCAATGCAGGTTTCATGTTTCCCTATCCTCAGACACAGCACACCGTCTCTGATTATATATTTTTTTTCCTTCTTCTGTGTATTCAGGCAGAGTCGGTGATTCGTGAACAGCTGGCAATAAAGGAGACGCCCACTCTCCTGTGTTTCCTCGGCGACGTGACGCGGAACAAAAGCTACTATGAGCAGGCCTGGGAATTGTCCAATCAGAGGTCTGCTCGTGCCATGAGATGCCTGGGCTATGTCCACTTCTCAGAGGAGAAGGTGAGCTTGACTGGGATTCCTGTGGGCTGTTGCTCCTAAAACAGCTTTGTAGCAGGGACTCAACTTCTGCATGGTAGAAGTGACACGGTGCATGGTTGTATGGTGTACACAGAACGCGCCGAGATGGCAGCAGTTTCTTGTGGCACCAGCCATGCCAGCGCTGTAAGTACACCACTTCGGTGGATATTTTTTTTAAACACGCTATAAAAAGCTATTCACTCATGTAGACTCGCTGCGCTCGCATGTGATTCTACATGAGTGAATAGCTTTTTATAAAATCACATGCGAGCGCAGTGAGTCTGCTCAAGAGCGGAGAATAGCGCTATATAAAAGCGATCAATAATAACAATAATAGAAACTGGGAACTGAAGTTTTGGATAAACCTGCATGTGCTGAGAGTTCTGAATGCGTATTATCAATTATACTTACTTTTATATGATTCTTCCAAGCATTTGACACAAAAACAACATTGCTGAACCAAAAGTAGGTAAGTGTCCTCGTTCGACATCTTATTTTTTCACTGTTTAATTGTTGTTCAAGTGTCATTTCATAGCTTGGTAAAGGGGATTATCCCAAAAATCTGCATGTTGTGTTTTGCCCTGATAAATAGTGTTCTTTTTAACCTTTTGTGTGTTTGGAGCTATATGAACACTTGCTGAGTGCGTCAGACATATACGTCACCACGATTATACTGTGCAGTACCTGTTAGAGCTGGATCACCGTGGTGTCTGAATTGACAGCCTGTGGTAATATGTGATGCATTTTTTGTCATTTGCAGTTTGAGGAAGCGGTGGACTGTTTTGAGAAGTCGTTGGCACTGAACTGTTTGCAAGTATGTAACCCATTTGACTCTTTTCGCATTTGTCTCTGGTTGTCTGTGTCTTTCTGTCTGTTTCTGTCTGTCTTTCTCTCTGTCTGCGTCTTCTTCCTTCTTCCTTTTTATTTAAAGTCTTTTCACGTAAGTGATATTGGACTGATCTTACAATTATCAAGATAACAAAATATGTCAACAAGTTACACACCAAAAACACATTATTTACAGTCACAAAAACAAACAGATATTTGTATATGTATCCACACACCTCTCTGTCTGTGTTCTGTCTGTTGTTCTTCCCTCTGCCCATCCTTTCCTCTTTTTGCCCCCCCCCCCCTCCACCCCCCCTCCCCCACACACACACCTCCCTTTCTTTTTTCCCTCTCTCCCTGCACACCCTCTTCCCACTCTTTTCCCCTGCTCCGCTTCCTCCTTCTCTCTCTCCTCTTCTCTTTATTTCTCCCACTGTTTCTCTCTCTCTTTCTCTTCCTCCTTTCTCTCTCTCCCCCACCCACCCCCTCTGGTTTAAAATCAATGGATTTTGTCATTTTCATTTGAGAACGGGTTTACGTACATGAGAAGACTTTTGAAATGTGCATTTGTGTATGACAGAGTTCATTTGTCCTCAGGTGACCCTGTAAGGTTGATGGGGCATCAGAAATAAAATTGAATTATTAGCTAACTAACTAACCCTCTTGCTCTCTGTTATTCCCTCTTCCTGTTTTGTAGCTGCCTTGATATAACAATCACAGTTGTTTGGGCATTAAAAGCCAGTTATCTATATATCCTCTTCACAGTGATTTTTTTTGTTTTGTTTTGCCTGTCATCATCCTGTTACATGAAAAGCTCATCCATAAAAGATACAGTTTAAATTTGTGTGGCAGATCCCTGTGTAGTTCACATGTGTATATGGTTTAAATGTGTGTGGCAGATCCCTGTGTAGTTCACATGTGTATATGGTTTAAATGTGTGTGGCAGATCCCAGTTTGGTTCACGTGTGGCTGTGCGAGCTTGGCAGCCAAAAAGTATGAGTCGGCTGTCAGGGCCTTCAAGCGCTGCGTCAACATCGACTATGATGTGAGGATGCTTCTTGTGTGGTTTGATCAGATGGGAAAGCAGCAGTTCCGTCATCTGTTGACACTGCAATTTCCTTGTAGTTTGGGATGAATAAAATGTTCTGTATTCTGTTATCTAGGGATGGAAGGGTTTTAAAAGCTGTTGGATTGTGGTATTTGCTTTCTGAGTAATCTGTACAGTACTGGCCATAGGAAATGTGGACTGTGGCCATAAGAAAGAACAGTGAACTGTGGCCTTAAGAAATGTGCAGTGTGGCCATAAGAAAGATACCTGGACTGTGGCCATAAGAAATGTGGACTGTGGCCATAAGAAATGTGAACTGTTTGCTCTTACAAATGTGCCAGAGTCCTTGTACATGGAAATGAGTGCCGCTGTCTGGCAGACGTGACCCCTTTCTCCACTCTTTCATGCCTTCCTTTAGAATGATCCTCTTTCTTCATTCAGGATGCGTGCCAGTGATCTGTTTTTGTCTTTTTGTGTCTCCTGTTCACTCCCCCCCCCCCCCCCCCCCATATATGTAGCATTTGGGCACATGTGTCTGTCATTATTATGATGAAAGTTATCTTCAGTAATGTATTAGTCTTTTTAGAATGATAAACTGATTGACTCAAAGGAGAATGTCTGTTATCAAACTGTAGAGTCCAGTCTCTCTAATCAGGCTGACTTGCCAGACAGATGAACTGATTCTCTCCATTCAGCATGCGTGTCACCAGAATGATCATTGATTCTCTCCAATCGGAGTGTTAGAATTATGAATTGATAATTTGATTCTGTCCAATCAGAATGTCTGTTACTAGAAGTAGAACAAAAACTGAGTCTCACCAATCAGAAGATGTGTTCTCAGAATGAACTGATTCTCCCCAATCAAAATGTCTGTTTTCAGAACTTTGAAGCCTGGAGTAACCTAGCCACAGCATATGCCAGACTGAAGGAAAAGTGAGTTCCAGTATTTGATCAGTGAGTGAATGAATCAGTCAGTCAGTCAGTTTAGTCAGCTATGTCAATGTCAGATAGGCTTCCTGGAGGATAGTCATTGACTGCGTGTTAAAAACCAGTGTCCATTCCATTTCTTGGAAGATAAAATGTGCACTCTTTCCTGCCACATGTTTTGTCAGCAAGAGGTTTTTAATAATAATAATGTACATTTATCATGCACTCATCAACGCCCTGAGCGCTTACATGATACATATTAACCTAAATTTGGTATTCTATACACATGTAGAGCACAGTCCTACCAAAATAATGTACATAAAGTATTGCACTCACACACGCACCCACAAACACACACACACACACACACACATCCTCTCTCTCTCTCTCTCTCTCTCTCTCTCTCTCTCTCTCTCTCTCTCTCTCTGACTAGCTGAAACTGGGTCCTGATATTAGTTGGGATGAAAATACTGTGAGAAGAGGAATTTTTAACCTCACTCCTCACCTCTGACTGACAGATGAGTTTCACTGAAGTAAGAGGCTGTCTTTAAAATTGTCGCATATCAAGGCAAGACTCCAGTTTTTCATTTCAGCGTTGAGTACTTACTTACCAGTAACTTATCATGAGGAACCTCCTGCCAGCCTCTGGTACTAGTACAGTAGCAGTGGCAGAGAAATCAAAACAACAACCACAACAACAGGAGAACTGGTTGATGTATATAATTTGTGTGTGTGTTAATTTCAGGTGAAACCAAAACAACAACCACAACAACAGGAGAACTGGTTGATGTATATAATTTGTGCGTGTGTGTGTTAATTTCAGGCAAAACCAAAACAACAACCACAACAACAGGAGAACTGGTTGATGTATATAATTTGTGCGTGTGTGTGTTAATTTCAGGCGAAACCAAAACAACAACCACAACAACAGGAGAACTGGTTGAAGGATATAATTTGTGCGTGTGTGTGTTAATTTCAGGCGAAACCAAAACCACAACCACAACAACAGGGGGACTGGTTGAAGTGTATAATTTATGTGTGTGTGTGTGTGTTAATTTCAGGCGCAAGGCGTTTCTGACCCTGAAGGATGCCATCAAGTGTAACTATGACAACTGGAGGCTGTGGGAAAACTGCCTGGTGGTGAGTTGTTGTCCAGAACATTCTGCACGTTGCACACATTTCGCCCTTGTAGTCTGTCACAGACAATCACTGCCCGTGTCATCAGCAGCAGCTCCCTCCAGTCTTTGTCACTGTATTGTCAGACAGTATTCCAGTTTTTGTTGTTGTTTGTTTTATAAATACTTGTTGAGCACCTCTTCTTGAGATGAGCCCAAAGCACTTCACGACGGTAACTATAGCGCTGTTCTCGTTTTATAAATACTTGTTGAGCACCTCTTCTTGAGATGAGCCCTAAGCACTTCACGACGGTAACTATAGCACTGTTCTCTGCTTCTGAGCAGACCCACTGTGCTCTAGTCGTATGCCACCTGAAGTCAGTGACTGTCATTTTACACAGCGCATTTTAAATATCCACCAAAGTGGTGACAGTGCTGTTTGGTTGTTACATGGCCAGTGCTATGTGAAACTGCTGCTGTCTCAGTGCATATTTTGTGTACACCATACAATCAGGCACCAGTTTACAGTGTCACCTTTGAAGCTGCATGTATAGGGCGCATGTGTGTTTAGCTGTAACCTGCCACCTGCACTTTTGGCAGAATGACAGGGCTCTTTTTATGTGCTGCTGCGGTAATAAAGGGGGGAAACAGATACCAAAAATAAGAGTCAGCACGGAAAGTTGACCGTGGAGAAAATTCCTGCTGCTTCTGCAGGGACTCAAACCCACAACCTTTTGATCACAGGTCCGGCACACTACCACTGAACCATCTCTGTTCCTGTGTGCATTGCAAAGTGCTCTGTCCATTCTACCCTTCCTGAGACATGTAATTAATGTCTAACAGGCAGAAAACACCAAAGTAAAAAAACTGTTTGCTTTAGTCTGCTCAGTCATTTCCTGTGACCTAGCGTATTCTTTTTCCACTCGGCGTAGCCACAAATCAGTTTGATTACTGTAACTGGGATGTGTTATCTGAGTGATTCCATTCCACCAGCCATTGCAGTTCAGGAAACCACTAGTCTTTGAAGACGGAGGTCAAACACTTTCACATGCATTTGGGGATTGCCCATTCCACTGATAATTTTTTGGGGCAAGCTCAAAAATGCTGCACTTCATTGCGTGACAGTTTGCTGCAGAATATGCTGATTTTGAGGCAGTTGAACAGATCATTGTCTGTGTTCAATCATGTGTAACAGTTTGCCACTGACTGTGGGGAGTTTGAGGAAGTCATTCGAGCGTACCATCGTCTGCTGGACCTCAAGGAAAAGTGGACAGACACAGAGGTAAGGGCGATGTTGGTGTTCATCAGCTTTGTTGATTTGTTTACATATTTCTACTTTAAACCAGATTTGCATCTAATAAATCATTACAAATCTGAGAGTCAGCCAGAGCTTGTTGATTTTCTGTTTAAAAAAGAAAGACAAGATGACCGTGTGACAAGAGAAAATGCAAGTAAAATAAATACATACACTTTAAAACAACGATGAAAGACTGCCTTGGAAACTTTAAAAAAAAAAAGTAAGCATGTTCTATTATGGGAAGTGTGTTTGTTTGTGTGTGTAGGTGTACATATTCAAATAATCACTGAAATGACACTGTGACCTGGTGCACATGTTGCTGGTAGGTGTGCATTGTGGTGAAGGCGGTGGCGACGGACATGT
Source organism: Alviniconcha marisindica (assembly GCA_018857735.1). Classification (NCBI taxonomy): domain Eukaryota; kingdom Metazoa; phylum Mollusca; class Gastropoda; family Provannidae; genus Alviniconcha; species Alviniconcha marisindica. Next base: position 497,447 of record JABMCL010002907.1, on the reverse strand, counting down.
TTGGGCGGGGAGGGTGTTCATGTAGTCATTGCACACCTGATGTTCATGATGCTGGCAGGTGCTGCGCATCGTAGTGAAGGCGGTGATGACGGACATGGAGGATGCTGGGGGACAGCGGTCAGCCCGTCTTCACCCAAAGATGCTGGAGCTCTTTGGTCGCATCACCGCCAAGGTGAGATGTCTGCTGTTGCTGCCAGCATGAGACTGTTGCTTGGCTGCTAGTGTTGTTACTGGTTACAGCCTCCGGATTCCTCATACCAGACTTTCCACTGTTGGTTCCTGCGCCTTTTCTGTCTTCGCCCCCTCGACATAGAACGACCTTCCCCTTCCTCCCTGACAGAAACCCTCAGGATGACAAAACATTAAAATGCAATTACTGATTTGTTTTGTTTTTTGGTGGAGTTACGGATTCTTAAGCAGTTATTTTTCAACAGACCCTGGTTGCAGATGGGGTTATGGATTTTTAAACCCACTTTCTGTGTTAGATACTGGTTTTTGATGGGGTTATGTATCCTTAAACCGGGTTTTTGTGTTAGATACTGGTTTTTGATGGGGTTATGGATTCTTGAACCAGATTTGTGTATTAGATACTTGTTTTTGATGGATTCTTAAACCAGGTTTGTGTGTTACTGGTTTCTGATGGATTCTTAAACCAAGTTTTTTTGTTAGATACTGGTTTTTGATGAGGTTACAGATTCTTAAACCAGGTTTCTGTGTTAGATACTGGATTTTGATGGGGTTATGGATTATTAACACAGGTTTTCTGTGTTAGGTGTGTTTTTTACACTTAATGATTGGTGAAACCCAGTTTTACTTTCTGGAGGCTGGTTTCTGATGGGGCTAGAGATGTAAAATTTAAGACCAATTTTGTAATTTGATCTGCAGGTGACAAATGATGCAGAGACATGGAAGCTGTACGCTGATCTGTGCCGCGTTGAAACACCCACCCATAAACCTGACCTGGAAAAGGTCAGTCACCCCTTGACGAAGACATATTCAGTTCAGTTCAATTAATAATAATTAAAGTATTTGTAAATCACAAAATGTCCATAGACTATTCCAAGCACACACACACACACACACACACCCCCACCCTGCCACACAAGCATTCTGACTATACAAAGCTTAATTTACACAGCTTATTCAGTTCAGGGAGGTTATCTATGCATTCGGAAAAGCTCCTCTGCACTGCCAAATCAGTATACAAGGGAGTTAATTAGCACTTGAAATATGCAACACAAGCACAACATAGTCCTTATGGTCTCTGTGAACGTAAAGCAACATTGAACTTGAGCCTTGACAGGTAGCGTTTGTGTGCAGGCCACTCAGTTTCTCCAGAAGTCACACCGGTGTGTGACACAGAAGTCGGGCTGGGAGAAGGACCAGCAGCAGTGCCAGAAAATTGCTCAGCAGTCGCTGGAACTGGCCCAAAGTGAGTGGACTTGCGTTGGTCATTTTGTTGTTGTTGTTGTTTCAACTTTGGAGGCACAGGCGTTTTATACCAGCAACGTTCTCCCACAGGTTGAAAAAGTGTACAAGAGCGCTTGTCAACAATGTCTGCTAGAGACATGCTGCTGCCAAACCACTTGAAAGGCTCCTCACATCTTGGTTCTTTTTTCACATTTGCTTTCTCTGCATCATCTGCTGTAGGGAGTTCTTTGACAACATCACATTAAATTTTGGGCTTCTTCCAACTGCAGATTTATCTTCTTGCTTTTTGTTGTTGTTTTGCAAAGGGGAGGGGGGTAATTGTTTTTAAACTGTTTTAATTTTAATTTTCTGGAATCAAAGTGGTTTTGTTGAGATCAGAATTTACACTTTGTGAAAACGTGCGAAATCACAGCAAACTAACCATCCTTGCATGTTGAGGTCATGTGACTGATGCAGAGCTTGTCTGTACAGCATACCAGACCTGTGTGGAACAGATGGAAAACACCCAGCAAGCCGTGCAGATGTTGAACTCTTCCAAGTTCATGCTGAAAGGGGTGGTCGCCAAGATCAAGGTGAGTCTACCACGCACGTGTAACCAGGGGGTAAAGAGGCCCAGGGGTGCTCAGACTGACGTCAGTCAGCTGCTGTTTTTCACAGAGTGGGTTCCAGGTTCAGTCCTGGCTTGACCCTGGCTAAAAATTGATCCCCAGGCAGTAAAAAAATTGATTAAATTTTGAGCAAATAAGACTGTCCAGCAGTCATTTAGTCAAGCCTAAATAATAACCCAGAATTTTTACTAGATGATACATTTTACTATCTGCCATCACACCTACCCTCATGTAGTTTACCCATCCTGAGAATTTTCTTTCAAAATGATAATCTCCTCTTCTGAAAAAAATGAAGCACAAAAAAACAGAACAATAAAAACAACAAACAGTAATTCCAAGGTAATGCCCCACTCCCCACACTCACATGAAACAGCAACAAAAGAACCACAACAATAACAACAGTGAGGACATTCTCTGGTATTTCAAATAATAAGCGGCTTAGAAATATCATGCGGCAAGAATGTAGGGTAATAAAAATTGAGCAAGACAGGGGAAGTGTAGCTGGTTACAATGGCAAAATTAATAAACACTTCCCCATTATACTGCATGAGGTAAATGCTGACAACATTCTACACATGTAGGATCACTGTAAAACTGATCATTCCATAGCATTGTAAACTTTGGACACATTTGTATTTAACTGTTAACACCGATTATTCATTAGCATCATAAACTTTGTACACATTTGTATTTAACCACTAACGTTGATTATTCTATAGCGTCACTTTTGGCTAAGAGTTAGCACACTTGACCTTAGCTAAGGGTTAACAGCACACTGATGACCTTAGCTAAGAGTTAACAGCACTCTTGATGACCTTAGCTAAGAGTTAACAGCACACTTGGTGTCCTTAGCTACGAGTTAACAGCACACTTGATGACCTTAGCTAAGAGATAACAGCACACTTGATGACCTTAGCTAAGAGATAACAGCACACTTGATGACCTTAGCTAAGAGTTAACAGCACACTTGATGACCTTAGCTAAGAGTTAAAAGCACACTTGATGACCTTAGCTAAGAGTTGACAGCACACTTGATGACCTTAACTAAGAGTTAACAGCACACTCGGTGACCTTAGCTAAGAGTTGACAGCACACTTGATGACCTTAGCTAAGAGTTGACAGCACACTCGATGACCTTAGCTAAGAGTTAACAGCACACTCGATGACCTTAGCTAAGAGTTAACAGCACACTTGATGACCTTAGCTAAGAGTTAACAGCACACTTGATGACCTTGCATTGACTGTGTTCACCTCTGCATGCAGCAACAGCACACGGACCCAGTCAGCAGAGAACTAGCAGACCCCTTGAACACTGCCTGTAAGGACCTGGAGCAGGCCCTGGAGGCCATCGTCAGCAGGTTGGAGCAGCTACGCTCTGCCTGATGTGTCAACAGCCTCGTCAACAGTCTCTGGGCCAGTGACTGGAAGTGGACAGCTAAGCTCTGCCTGATGTGTCAACAGCCTCGTCAACAGTCTCTGGCCCAGTGAACAGCTACACTTTGCCCGACACGTCAACAGCCTCGTCAACAGTCTCTGGGCTAGTGACTGGAAGACAATGTGAACAGCTTCGCTCTGCCTGACACATCAACAGCCCAGCCAACAGTCTTGGCCAGTGGCTGGAAGTGAACAGCTTCGCTCTGCCTGACACGTCAACAGCCTAGTCAACAGTCTCTTAACCAGGTACTGGAAACTGGCATCAGGAGACAGAAACAACTGTGCTGCACTGATGTATCAATAGTGTCACAGACTGTGGTAGGGCTGCAAACTGTAATCATCAAAGAAAAGATGTTTTGTAATTGTATGCCAGGAGTCGGCGAATAGTTCGCAGCCGAGTGAATGTTTCACCGTCTGAGACAGCATTACCACTGTTGTTTTGTAATGAAACAATGGCATGAAGTTTTATTTGGGACCACGCTTAACTAGAGACGTTTGATTCAAAGGCACATGGCTGTATGGACTAAAACAGCCACCCAATTACCTGTTGAACATTCGCCCTCAGCAGGACTGTAGGGTAATTCAGTGCAAAATTGTCAGGGAAGGACTGTAACTCAGTCAGCAGTCCCTGTTTTCAAAGACTGACAGGCCAGGGTATCGCAGACAGGCACTTTCCTCCACAGAATCCCCAGGCTGCAAGAGAATTGTGGTGATTGTATGGTTTTGTGGTGTTTGTACCAGGAACTGTAAAAGTACAGTCTTCTTCCTGCTGTCAAGACCTGGTTCTGGAGAACTTGTACATTCAGTAAATACTGGAATTTTAAATGTGTGTGTGACTCTGTGTGTGTGTGTGTGTGTGTGTGTGTGTGTGTGTGTGTGTGTGTGTGTATGTGACTGTAAGTCACTATGTGTTTGGGTGTGTGAATGTGTATGTGTGTGTAAGTCACTGTGTGTGTGTGTGTGTGAGAGAGAGACTATGTGTGAGACTATGTGTGTCACTGTTCGTGTGTGTGTGTGTGTGTGTGTGCAAGCATGCATGATCAGGCACTTCAAATAACCTCACAAAGAAGACTACAAGTTTATTTGCAGTAACATCATGTATCTGAGCCTCTCCACCTTTCATAATATCCAATGAACAAAATGTGCAAACAAATATTTATTAACCAATGTCTGAAGGTTCAAAATAACAAGATGTTTGTAGACAACAATTTTTCATAAAACAGATGTGGACGGAATTTTGTGCAGAATGTTTCACCATCAGCAAATGCAGGCATAAAAACATACTTTCCACATAAAAACAATTCTTCCAAAACAAGAAAATCATAAATGCAACCCAAAACATACAATGATAACATTACAAACAACATGTACACAAAATATTTAAAATTGTAAGGGAAAAAATGCAGCAAGGAAAAGACACAACATTAACATACAATGTGTAACATTACATATAATGTAATATTTCAGATCTCATCAGTTTTTATATCAGTCCCACATTCTTAACAGTTTCATATCAACAGTTACTCTTTTTCTTCTTTTTTTAATTTTATTTTTAAATATTTTTTATCATGAATAAAAAGAAGAAAAAAAATCATTAACAACAGCCACAGTCTTAAAAGCTCTGCAAACAGAGCATTTAACAAAATTTTGCTGCAGAACTATTAGCAGTAAAAAAAATATTTTGGTATTTTGATCCAGGGCAGCATTGTTTGCCCATTTGTTTGTACAGTGGGCACATTTTTGGAGATACTATGGCACAAATTGAAAAGGTAACCCACATTTTAAAATAGGCAATCATTCTATGAATGTGTTATCTACCATGAACTCAGTGGGATCCAAAGGTTTCTGTTATTTATGTATTTATCTATTTATTGATTTTCAAAATGATTAATTAAGCAATTATTATATATCCATTCGTTATTTGTCTTGTATATTATTTATTGGTTCATTTTGCGTTAAACAGTTTTTAGAAGTATTTAATTAATCAACTGTGACTCTGCCTCTAGAAACAAGTCAGACTGACACGAGGCCATTTTCTCATTGTGGCTTATTTTCAAAAGGAGCTTCCATTTTGATCGGGGGTTTTCAGCAAAATCAGATTGCCCGGTCTTTTTTGCATCAGACGTTATGGTCCTTATACACAAAGAAATGTTTATAAATGTCTCGGTGGATTCCCAGGGCGAGCCGTTGTCTACAAGAGACAAGCTTCCTTCCTCCGCACTGCCTGCGGAATCACTTTGTCTGAATTCCAATAAAGTAACTGAATAACTGATTCAGTCAGTGTGTTATGTCAGCTTGAATGGGGCAAACATGACAGTTAAAATGCGTTTTAAACAGGCACCAACTTGTTGCTAACCACCATGATCAAAACTCTCCCAATTTCTCAGAATGAGGTGCTGTGGTGGTTGTGACTTCAAACTGTTATAAATAAGACCAGCAAACCGATGTTGATCATTTTTGGACCATTTTGAATAGGATTTTGTGCTCTCTGTTGTGATATAAATATCTCAAAATGATAATCGTTGTGCCTCATTTCGGAAGGCAGGGTCACAGTTATTTTTGTAGTTGGCTGATTATTTCACACGGACATTGTTGGTAAACGCAATGATGCTGAGCACTACACAATGACACTGAGCACTTGCTGATTCACACAGTAAAAGACAAAATGGTGTTACTGTTAGGCAGTAAGTATCACCAGTATGGATTTATAATCAGTAGGAATGTGTTGAACATGTTCTTGCTGAATCAAGTACATGCACTACAATGAGCACCTCTCATGAGCATCAAGACTTACTGATGTTTGTCTGTGTGGGACTGCAAATGTAAACGTATACGCTGGCGTATGTATTATTTCCTGTGCTGTAGAAATCATGCAGGCTGCTCTAACTTCTGGAATCGGTTTCCAATGTATCTGATCTGGACAGACCGCTCCGCCTTGACGTCGATCTGTCTGATGCGGGAGGTGGGTGTGGAGTGGGGGTCTTCTGATCCCCAACCTCTTCGATCAAGAGCGGTGTGCCCGTCATCCTCTGACCGTTGGGCGCCACTCGGCCCTGCGGCGTCATGTCCATCGACAGATCATTGTGCACCATGCTGTCCAGGGAGGAGCTGGTTCGAACCCCACTCCTTCCATTGTAGTACTGCAAGGGGTCGTTGTTGGGGACTCCCGTGCTGCCACCTTGCGGCGTGTTGATGAGGGGGCTGGAGGAGATCTCGGGCAAGCTGACTCGGCTCTCGCAGCCATCAGAGTCTGACGTCAGTGAGCTGTAGCGAAGGAAGGGGGGCCGGCGGGAGGGCGTGGGGCGGATGCCGGTGTCTGACAGGGAGGGGTGTGGGACGATGGTGGACGGCTTCAGGTTTGTGGGGTGAGGGTGAGGGCCCTGTCTGTTTCCTGCGGGGGTTGGATACGCAGTGCTGCTCTCGTCTTCCTCACCGCTCAGCGACTCATCCACGATGGCTTTCCACGTCTCTGCCCGGATCCTTTCCCCATCCTCTCCGCCTGTGAGAAGAACATTCAGAAACACTGTTTGGAATGTGCAGAGGAGACACTGCAAGCTGACCAGGACACCGTCCTGATATAACCGTAATGGTTGACCGAGCGTGAAACACCAAGTCACTGCTGATCAGAACAACAGAAAAAAAGAACAAGAAGAGGAAAATACTATTCCTTGAAGCAAATTTACGACACATCCAGACCACCTAAGTAAAAAGCAATTGCCTTAAGCAATGCGGCATCACACAAATGCTAATCCTCATCCTATTACTGTTAGTTGGTTATAACCAAAAATTACCTTGTTTACCTTGTGTTATCAAAACAGGCAAACATTGAAGAAAATGGGGAGTAACCTCCAATACAGGTATGCACTGTGATATTTCACTTGTCTCTACAAAATAGCAATATTTGTTGCTACAAGTGAAAAGCTCCTCGGAGAGGGGCTGACCCAAAACTACAAAACACAATGATGGCAAACTGGCTGACCTAAAACCACAAAATACAATGATGGCAAAATGACTGACCTAAACTACAAAACAATGATGGCAAAATGACTGACCTAAAACTACAAAATACAATGATGACAAAATGACTGACCTAAACTGCAAAACATAATGACAAAATGACTGACCTAAACTACAAAACACAATGATGGCAAAATGACTGACCTAAAACTACAAAACGCAATGATGGTAAAATGACTGACCTAAAACTACAAAACACAATGATGGTAAAATGACTGACTTAAACTACAAAACACAATGATGGCAAAATGACTGACCTAAACTACAAAACACAATGATGGCAAAATGACTGACCTAAACTGCAAAACACAATGATGACAAAATGACTGACCTAAAACTACAAAACAATGATGGAAAATGACTGACCTAACTCAAAACAAATGATGAAAATGACTGACTAAACTACAAAACACAATGATGGCAAAATCGACAACAAAAACAGTGACCTAAACTGCAAAACACAATGATGACAAAATGACTGACCTAAAACTACAAAACACATGATGGTAAAATGACTGACCTAAACTACAAAACACAATGATGGCAAAATGACTGACCTAAAACTACAAAACACAATGATGGCAAAATGACTGACCTAAACTGCAAAACACAATGATGACAAACTGACCTAAAACTACAAAACACAATGATGGTAAAATGACTGACCTGAAACTACAAAACACAATGATGGCAAAATGACTGACCTAAAACTACAGATGGCAAAATGACTGACCTAAAACTTGCTGTTGTCATCTTGCTGTGCCAAGAAATGCGATTTTACTCACTGTGACTCACTGACTCTGTGAGCACTCTTGCTGTCCCATCTTGCATCACCAGAGCAAACAAAGGGCAAAGATAATCACTCACTGTGAGCACTCTTGCTGTCATCGTCTTGCAGCGCCATAAGGTGTGAAGAAAGGGGGAAGTGAGCCTCAGACAGCAGTTTCTGTAACGTCTCGTCGCTCAGTCTGGGAGGGTTCACCATCAGCTGTGCTCTAGCGGACTCCAGTGTTCTGGAAAAAAGCCCAACACACCTGTTGCTCAAACAGTAAATGCCCATGAACAAACTGAGGGTTAGTTACCTGCCGAAGCTGTCTGTCTCTTTTCCAGGAAAAAAGAGGAGAAATTCACTTTTGGCAGGTACCCCTTGAAATACCGAAGGTGAAACCCTGACAACATCATGAATAATTATCTGTCCTCTGCGAACACAGTGAATTTGAATTACATTCATGAAACAAAATAAACAGATAAATAAAAAATAATGTACTGCATTGACTATCACTCTAAATAATAATAATAAATAAATGTACTGCACTGACTATTACTCTAATAATAATACTGTACTGTACTGACTATAACTCTTTCTCTCTCTCTTACACACACACACACACACACACTCACACATATTTCACTGTCACCGCACCTATCAGGTATAGTCTCCAGAGCTTTCACTGTCCCCACACCTATCAGGCATAGTCTCCAAAGCTTTCACTGTCCCCACACCTACAAGGCATAGTCTCCAGAGCTTTCACTGTCACCACACCTATCAGGCATAGTCTCCAGAGCTTTCACTGTCACCACACCTATCAGGCATAGTCTCCAAAGCTTTCACTGTCACCACACCTATCAGGCATAGTCTCCAGAGCTTTCACTGTCACCACACCTACAAGGCATAGTCTCCAGAGCTTTCACTGTCACCACACCTACAAGGCATAGTCTCCAGAGCTTTCACTGTCACCACACCTACAAGGCATAGTCTCCAGAGCTTTCACTGTCACCACACCTACAAGGCATAGTCTCCAGAGCTTTCACTGTCACCACACCTACAAGGTATAGTCTCCAGAGCTTTCACTGTCCCCACACCTACAAGGCATAGTCTCCAGAGCTTTCACTGTCACTGCACTTACCTGGCAGACTCACCTGAGTTTTTACCATCACAGTACTGATTGAGACTACAGTTTTCATTGTCGCTGCATTTAGCTGGCACAGTCTACAGTTCTTAAAGTCACTGCATTTACCTGGCAGAGTCTACACCTTTTACAATCACTGCACTTAGCTGGTACAGTCTACACCTTTTACAGTCCCTGCATTCACCCAGCAGAGTCTACACAGTTTTCACTATCAAAAGTATCATCACACTCACCTTTTGCAGTCTGCAGCATTAATGATCTACACCTTTTACAGTCCCTGCAATTACCCAGCAGAGTCTACATAGTTTTTAACTGTCATCACACTTACCTTTTGCAGTCTGCAGCATTAATGATCTACACCTTTTACAGTCCCTGCAATTACCCAGCAGAGTCTACATAGTTTTTAACTGTCATCACACTTACCTTTTGCAGTCTGCAGCATTAATGATCTACACCTTTTACAGTCCCTGCAATTACCCAGCAGAGTCTACACAGTTTTTCACTATCATCACACTCACCTTTTGCAGTCTGCAGTATTAACTGGCCGTAACTGTGTGCTTTGTGAAGACCACTCACCTGGCAGAGTCCACGGAGCCAGGTGTATCCGCTGGCAAGGAAACCCGTGACATGGAGCGGACACAGTCATCCAACAGGTGTTCCAGCTGCTCCTCTGTCAGGGCAGGTGTCTCCGACTGCAAAGTACAGTGTTTGTTACACAGGATCTTTGATACAATATTCAAATGTTGATGTTGGTTTGTTATACAGGATCTTTGAGACAATATTCAAATGTTGATGATGTTCTGTTACACAGGATCTTTGAGATAATATTCAAATGTTGATGTTGTTTTGTTATACAGGATCTTGGAGACAATATTCAAATGTTGATGTTGTTTTGTTATACACGATCTTGGAGACAATATTCAAATGTTGATGTTGTTTTGTTATACAGGATCTTAGAGACAATATTCAAATGTTGATGTTGTTTTGTTATACAGGATATTTGAGACAAGATTCAAATGTTGATGTTGTTTTGTTATACAGGATCTTGGAGACAATATTCAAGTGTTGATGTTGTTTTGTTATACAGGATCTTAGAGACAATATTCAAATGTTGATGTTGTTTTGTTATACAGGATCTTTGAGACAAGATTCAAATGTTGATGTTGTTTTGTTATACAGGATCCTTGAGACAAGATTCAAATGTTGATGTTGTTTTATTACACAGGATCTTTGAGATAATATTCAAATATTGATATTTGATACAATATTCAAATGTTGATGTTGTTTTGTTATACAGGATCTTTGTGACATTATTCAAATGATGATTTGTTTTGTTATACAGGATCATTAAGACAATATTCAAATGTTGATGTTGTTTTGTTATACAGGATATTTGATACAATATTCAAATGTTGGTGTTGTTTTGTTATACAGGATCTTTGAGACAATATTCAAATGTTGGTGTTGTTTTGTTATACAAGATATTTGATACAATATTCAAATGCTGACATTGTTTTGTAATACAAGATCTTTGAGATAATATTCAAATATTGATGTTGATTTGTTACACAGGATCTTTGAGACAATATTCAAATGTTGATGTTATTTTATTATACAGGATCCTTGAGACAAGATTCAAATGTTGATGTTGTTTTGTTATACAGGATCTTTGAGACAATACTGATATGTTCATGTTGCACTGATGTACTATTACTAGAAATGTCATTTCAGCCTGGATGTTTCAGAAGGTAAAAAGAGAATATGTATGTGTGTGTGCATACACATGCCTGCATGTATGTTTGTGTGTGCATGTGTGTGTGTGTGTGTGTGTGTGTGTGTGTGTGTGTGTGTGTGTGTGTGTGTGTGTGTGCATTGGTTGCCTGTGGGTGGATGGGTGTGCAAGTGTGTGAATGCATGTGTGCATGTGTGTATGTGCATGTGTGTGTGTGTGTGTGTGCGTGTGTGTGTGTGTGTGTGTGTGTGTGTGCACATCCATGTGTGTGTACAAGGCGATTCTAATATGCTCCCCCCCCCCCCCCCATTGCATAACCTAGTAAGTGGGGAGGATAGAATAAAAGGGAATGGGGGTGGCACTCATTTCAGTGAATCAAACCATGATCCATGAGAATGCCAAGTCTGAGTGTTGATGGCTAATACCTGTGTTATTTCAGTGTTCTGAAAGACAGCCAATATCTGTGTTATTTCGGTGTTCTGAAAGATGGCCAATACCTGTGTTACTTCAATGTTGTGAAAGATGGCCAATACCTGTGTTATTTCAGTGTTGTGAAAGACGGCCAATACCTGTGTTATTTCAGTGTTCTGAAAGACGGCCAATAGCTGTGTTAATTTCATTGTGATGTGAAAGACAGCCAATACCTGTGTTACTTCAGTATTGTGAAAGACGGCCAATACCTGTGTCATTTCGGTGTTTTGAAAGACGGACAGCCGATCCTCAATCTCCTTCAGCTTGCTGTTCACCTCCCTCTCCTCCTTGACCTCCATCAGCGCCTTCTCCCCGTACGACTCAAAGTCCACCTCTGACCGTACCCCCACTCGCGTGAACAAGCGCTGCTGTGAAGGTGAAGCAACATACTGTGGTGTGCACAAGCCAACAAAATGTGTACCATACATCAATAAACAAAACAAGTGTTGATGTGAAGTTGGGGGTGGGGGGGGGGGGGTTGTGTGCCTGAGAGAAGAATGATGCCGTGCCAACTGGAAGATGCATTGTTAAAGAGACGATGCATACAGCAACAACAACAAGAGAAATATGCAGAGCAGAACTCTTCTGTTGGCCTTCAGGTTGGATCAGTCTTAGCCATCAGTGTGTATACAATGAGATCTTGTAGTCTGCTGTTTTTTTAATCTTTTTCTTTTTCTTCTTCTTCTTTTTCTTTTCTCTCTCTCTGTTTTCAAATAATTTGCAACAAAAGATTAAAACAGAGAAGTGGATAATTGCTTGGAAATATTCATTGTTGTTTTGTTTAAACTGCAATTCCTAATATTCAATTTGAAACTAGACTGCCACCATTACTTCATTCTTTTTTAAATTGTGAAGCAGGAGGGGAGGGCATATGACAGCATCTGGCATCTGGGGACAGAGGTGCACGTGTAGAGTGGTGGGGTGGTGGGGTAAATGCAAAGAAGAAAATCCACGTGACAAATGCATGTTTGTCAGAACCACACAAAGCAACAGGAGGCTTCAAACTGAAGTCAAATGTTTCTTTATTGCGTTATAATTTCAACAAACAATTTCGCACCCACACCTATAAAGTTTTTTTTTTAAATGGACATCAATCCAGTTGATAGTTCAAGAAGTGCAGTACAACTCTTTTTCTTCTTCTTTTTCTTCTCCAACTGACCCAAATACAAACTATGGAAAAGAACAAGGCCCAGAGTGCCTGTGCAGAATTTTTTTTAAAGGAGTTAACTAGCGATGGAAAGACATCACACAAACACAACAACAAAGACCTGGGTCGCCTATGGCACCTTGTATTTACTGGCATGCCAGGTGAGAGAGGCTGTACCTCTGGTGAAGTTTATGTACCTTATATGTACTCACATGCTAGGTGAGAGTTACCGCAGGGGACTCAGGTCTTTGTTGTTGTGTTTGTGCGACAGCTTTCCAGCACTAATTAACTCCTTTGCTGGGTGATCCAAATACACAAAGTAAACAAATACGACAATTACACGCACAAAATGCAATGCCCGATGGACATCATCACAGACAGAGTTAAAACAGCTGTCTCCCAGCCTATGGAGCGTGACTGACCTGGGGGACATGGCTGAGGGCGCTGCTAGCGATGGAGCGGAACTCCTCCTCCGGCATGATGCTCTGGAGGCGCTCGTCAATGGCCGTCAGTGAGCGAAGCTCATTGTCCGAGGGCAGGAAGCCCTCTCCGGGGTGGATGGCCACCTGGTATGGATTTTCATCCACCTGGGCACAGCAGGTAACATCTCGTTACAGTACCTGACACAGTATCTTCCAGGAGTTTTCATCCACCTGGTTATGGCAGGCAATATCTTGCTGCAGTATCTGACACGACACCTTTCAGGAGCTTTCACCTACATAGACACAGCATACAGCATCTCCTTGCAGTACCTGACACACTACCTTGTAGAGGTTTTCATCCACCTGGTTATAGCAGGTAACATCTTGCTGCAGTATCTGATACAACACCTTACTGGAGCTTTCATCTACCTAGACACAGCACACAGCATCTTCTGTTGCAGTACCTGGCACACTGCCTTGTAGAGGTTTTCATCTACCTGGGGACAGCAGGTAACAACTTGTTGCAGTACCTGACTCAGTACCTGGGTACAGCAGGTAACAACTTGTTGCAGTACCTGACTCAGTACCTGGGTACAGCAGGTAACAACTTGTTGCAGTACCTGACTCAGTACCTGGGGACAGCAGGTAACAATTTGTTGCAGTACCTGACACACTACCATGTCGAGGTTTTCATCTACCTGGGTACAGCAGATAACAACTTGTTGCATTACCTGACACAGTAGCGTCACAGTTTTTTGTGTTTTTTTTTTTAAATTCACATGTAAATATGTGAATAGATGTTGATGTTCTATACATCAACTGTATATATATATATTATTTTTTTTCAGTTACAAAAAGAGAAGAAGAAGAAAAATACACATCAAAGGTCTTATTGACAGAAATGGTATTAAAAAACAGTCACACTCTGAGCAGTCTTTTTGTTTGTTTTGGTTTTAGTTATTTAATGATGTAGTTTGTTAAAAAAAAGAAAAAGAAGAAGATTTTGCATGTCGCAAAAACACAGCCATGATCGCTGCCATTTTGTGTGTCTGGCAGTCTGTGTCTGTGACATTATGAACTTTGTGACCAAGTTCACATGCGTCATGAGCCAATCTTTCTGCTCTTCGTTGGTAAAGAAGGGTTTTTTAATCCACCGTTTATCCATCTGTCCTACATCAGGACTTCACAATCAAAGACATCACGAAGCAAGTCCTCATAACCCATTTGTTCAGCAAGCACTATGAATTTCAAAATGTTGTCCTGTTTGTCCCATGTGTTGCAGTTGGGAGTATATGATGACTACATTTTCTGTGGCCCCCTCCCCCTTCCTCCCATTCTGTATCATTTTGAATCATTGCTATTTGCTACTGTGCTGTTAATGTGTACCTTCACATGCTTTGTTGTCATTGTTGTCCTAGTGCTGTTGTAAAGGGCTTTGAGCTGAAAGGAGATGGGGTGCTCTAGAACTCTTTATTATTATTATCATTATTATTAAAGAGCAAAGTCATATGGCTGCTCACCGAAGAGCTCAAATACAAAGCAAAAAGTACTTCTGCTGCGTGCATAGTGACAGAACATACAACCACATGAAGCCGGTAAATGGCTGTACCTGGACAGTTTTTTTTACAGTATCAGACCAACTTCAGACCAACTTGCGTCTTCACCTGGGGCCCCATTTAATTACTACAGTCCCCTTGGTGGGGTGGGGTGGGGGGACTACTATAAACTGAGGTCCCCCAGTGTGTATACTCATGCAAAAAGATCACATACGCATGCTAAAGATCCTGTAGTGCATGTCAGAGTTTGGCAAAATACATCAAAATAACCCAGCAGGCACTAAACGACCAGAATGCATGCGGCTTTGAGTAACAACACACTGGTGCATTGCTGTATGGTGTGCACAGAATATGTGCTGAGACGGCAGCAGTTTCACGTGGCACCAGCCATGTCACAACTAATTAGCAATGCTACAATAAGTACACTACTTCAGTTGATATTTAAATGCTCTTGGCAAAGCTGCGGTTGCTGATTCAGAGTCAGATGCAATTAGGGTGCAGTGAGTCTGCCCAAGAGCAGAGAATAGCAATGTATAAACACAGTCTATCTATCTATAGCATACAAGTGGACAACTCACATTGACGTCCAACCCCTCCTCAGCTATTTCAGGCAAGGCGTCAATGTCGACGAGAAGCTCCTGGAGACGTTTCTTCTCATCATCGGTCATGGCGATCATGTCGTTAGCATTAGCTGCCAGCTGTAGACAGTCCACAGTAAAACTTAAAGTGGCCACATCTTACAAATCACAGACTGAGGATCCCTACTTTCAAAGCTATCCTCAAAGTCTGCAGGAAGAATAAACCCTCAGTCAACTTGCATTCAAAGTGGGATAGCATAACTTTGGTTACATCTTTGTTTTAGACTGTGACCTTGATTGTCAATGGCCAAGGTCACTGACACCTCTATGGACCTCAAGGTCAGTATCATACTGCATTAGGGGAATGGAAAAATGTTATCTGGTCTTGATAGGTATTATCTTGACCTATTTTGCAACAAAAACCAGCCTAAGTAAATTTGATCACCATATCTATCATATCATGTGTTGTTGTAGTGTTTTCCTGTTATGATCCTGATTGATACTCAGATGATACTCTAATTATGCGACTGTAAATTCATACAGCACCCTGACTGTGGCACGCTTCAGATGATACTCTAATTATGTGACCGTAAATTTATACTGCACCCTGACTGTGGCACGCTTCAGATGATTAATTATGCGACTGTAAATTTATATTGCACCCTGACAGTGGTATGCTTCAGATGATACTCTAATTATGCGACTGTAAATTCATACAGCACCTTGACTGTGGCACGCTTCAGATGATTAATTAATGTGACCGTAAATTTATACAGCACCCTGACAGTGGTATGCTTCAGACGATACTCTAATTATGTGACTGTAAATTCAGATGATACTCTAATTATGTGACCGTAAATTTATACAGCACACTGACTGTGGTTCAGAGTGTTAACTCACCTCCTTGTTGCGCTTGATAAAATCTTTCTTCCTCTTCCTCCGGTGGCCGTGTTTCCTGGGCCTGTCATCACCCACCGAGCTGGCTGTTCCGTCCGTGTGACTGCTGGCTGCTGACGATTGTCTCCCATCTATCCGAAAAACAAGCAAAGAAGGTTTGTCACCTGTGTGGCATAATACCCCCACTGTGCGCCCATTATATTGTCTGGACACATCACCTTCCATCTTAGCCTGTTAGCAGCATGACAGGCAAATAATTAGCATGCTGCCAGGAAAGACAATGCTCCATCCACTGATGTAAGGTTTGAGAAAAGTGTTTGAAAGATTTACTGCAATCTCTCTCTCTCTCTCTCTCTCTCCCCCCCCCCCCCCCCCTCTCTCTCTCTCTCTCACCCATGTACAAGCAACCTGGCCTGAAAACCGGACATGACAATGCAGTGTTGGTAGAGAGAGTGAAAGTGAGTAGCGGTGGTGATTGGATCTGAGCATCCTGTCGACTGCACAGGGTCATCTCAGAGCAATAATAATAATGGAAATTTGTAAAATGCCTACCCCACTGCTCAAAGCACTGAACAAACATCCAGATGGAAAAGGTTATCCGCAATTTAACAAAACCTAACACATAACGTACACATCAACAAGGGTTCAAACATAACCATGTGCAAGATGCACACACACACACACACACACACACACACACACACACACACACACACACACACAACACACACACACACACACACACACACACACACACACACACACACACAAGAGCACAGTGAACCCTATTAATTACACAAACACACTACGGCGCTTCATTCATTCAACCAAACACTGTCACACATCAAATACACATTAAAAGGATGTCCTTTGTGCAGAACAATGGCTAAATTTGCCGGTGTGACCATATTTACATTCTCACATCATGTCTGCATAGGACATAGGTATTCACTGATGGCAAATAAAACGTAATATTTTGGTGCTCCTACATTAAGTACCATGAGTGCTATGGAACTCTCCCTCTTTCTTCCCTCCCCCCCCTTCCCCCGCCACTGCTGCTGTTGATGTCGTCCAATTCCGTCTTCCCTTTTTATATGCTGTCATTATTGCTGTTGTGCCTGTGTCTTTTTTTATTTTTGTTTCTTTGTTCATGTATTTGTTTTTCCTTTCTTTCTTTTGCATGTGTGTGTCTGCTTGTTGCTATTTTTTCCCCATTTTATAAATGTGTGTGTGTGTGTGTGTGTGAGTGCATGCGTGCGTGCGTGCATGAGTGCGTGCGTGCATGCATGCATGTCTGTGTGCGCGTGTTTTTTTCTTCTCCTTTTGCTTCTTCAACAGCATTATACAGGCTGGCTAACGTGGTTAGTCTGTTCATATTAACATTGTATTTCTGTGTATGCCTGGTGTATGTATGTATATATGTTCATAATATGCATACAAACAGAATAAAACAAGTTTTTCGAAAAGAACAAGAAGAAAATGTACAAAAGGAAAAGAGGATGACGCACCTTGGCTTGGAGATGTACTGACACCTCCAGCAGCGGATTTCTGGTGGGCCCGCTCCTTCAAGTCGTGTTCGCTGACCTGCGTCTGGAAAACTGGGGTCACCGGTGGCTCATCCACGATCACTCCTGTACAGGCACATGATTTTTTTTCTTCTTCAAATCTGTAGACCTTAGAGTCAGTCTGTCCATATTCTGTCAATTATGCACATCTATTTTTCATGAAGGATGGCTAAAGGCTCAAAGTCAAAATATGATCATGAATGACTTGGTTCTTTAAACCACTAAATGATAAATAAACAGCTGGATTCCAGAATGACGGAAAATAAGGCAGGAATTTAGCTTGACTATTTTACAATAATACTCTCTAAAATAAATAAACAAAGGTGGGGTGGAGAGGGTACAACCAAATCAACCTGAAACTCAGGTTATCCTCTTACCTGCTTGGGTCTTGATGTCCTCAGATGCCATACAACATATTAGGGACAAGGTTACCCTCTCCCAGCCCAGTGCTGATGAAAGGGATGGGAGATCAAGACATACTTTGTATTCTGTTATGCAAGGTGGCCTTCTTGTTTGACCACTGTCCATCACCAAGGCTTCTGCCAATGACCACCAAAGCCTCTGCCAATGACCACTGTTCATCACCAAGGCTTCTGCCAATGAGCACTGTTCATCACCAAGGCTTCTGCCAATGACCACTGTTCATCACCAAAGCTTCTGCCAATGACCACTGTTCATCACCAAGGCTTCTGCCAATGACCACTGTTCATCACCAAGGCTTCTGCCAATGACCACTGTTCATCACCAAGGCCTCTGCCAATGACCACTGTTCACCACCAAGGCTTCTGCCAATGACCACTGTTCATCACCAAGGCCTCTGCCAATGACCACTGTTCAGCACCTAGGCCTCTGCCAATGACCACTGTTCATCATCAAGGCCTCTGCCAATGACCACTGTTCATCACCAAGGCCTCTGCCAATGACCACTGTCCATCACCAAGGCCTCTGCCAATGACCACTGTTCATCACCAAGGCATCTGCCAATGACCACTGTTCATCACCAAGGCCTCTGCCAATGACCACTGTTCATCACCAAGGCTTCTGCCATTGACCACTGTTCATCACCAAGGCTTCTGCCAATGACCACTGTTCATCACCAAGGCCTCTGCCAATGACCACTGTCCATCACCAAGGCCTCTGCCAATGACCACTGTTCATCACCAAGGCATCTGCCAATGACCACTGTTCATCACCAAGGCCTCTGCCAATGACCACTGTTCATCACCAAGGCCTCTGCCAATGACCACTGTTCATCACCAAGGCTTCTGCCAATGACCACTGTTCATCACCAAGGCCTCTGCCAATGACCACTATTCATCACCAAGGCTTCTGCCAATGACCACCAAAGCCTCTGCCAATGACCACTGTTCATCACCAAGGCCTCTGCCAGTGACCACTGTCCATCACCAAGGCCTCTGCCAATCTGGATGTGCATGAACCACTATTTCTGGCCAAACAGGTTGGTGTATGTCAAAAATCAAGCGACAGACATAAATTTGTGATGGAAACCAAACAGCAAGTAAAAAAAATAATTTAAGTGACATGCTTATTAACTGGAACTTGAACAGATACAAACACTTAAAATTGACTGTGCTCATAATAATGTCAAAAATGTGTGCAGGTGAAATGGTATTTCCACAAAATAAATCAAAGATGAAGCAAGTGTGTGGATCATATGGCGTGAAAGCAAAATGAAAGTGTATCTGTGAACTTTGTCGGCAGTGGACATCCACTGCTGACACTAGTTACAGGCACAAACTTCACGTTTCATCACATGCTGCCGATCAACCTTCAAAATGTACTAAGTTACTAACACACACCTCCTCTTACTGTACCAACAGCTGAAAGGCCACTTTCTCCACTGTTATGCTTACTGGCAGAGTCAGCTGGTATTTTTGTAAGTGTGTGTGTGTTGTGTGTTTGTTTGTGTGTGTGTGTGTGTGTGTGTGTGTGTGTGTGTGTGTGTGTGTGTGTGTGTGTGTGTGTGTGTGTGTGTGTGTGTGTGTGTGTTTGTGTGTGTGTGTTGTTGTTGTTGTTTTGCTTGTTTATTTTATGTCTCCTGTTTGGATTTATTTTTCTTTATTTTTCGTTGGGGGGAGGGGGGGGGGGGGGGGAGGGGGACGGCAAGTGCAAATCAAAACCCAAAAATAAAAAATGAGTGAATGCTGG
The DNA here is from genome assembly GCA_018857735.1 of Alviniconcha marisindica. Classification (NCBI taxonomy): domain Eukaryota; kingdom Metazoa; phylum Mollusca; class Gastropoda; family Provannidae; genus Alviniconcha; species Alviniconcha marisindica. The sequence continues at coordinate 477,510 of JABMCL010002907.1, read as the reverse complement.
TGAGTATGACAATAGCAAATAATCTTATAATATCTGGCATGACATAAAGCCCAGCATTGGCAAACTGCAGCAGAAAAAGAAGTCACAGTGTACGTGTACCATTCATAGGTAAACAAACTTACCATCTTCATCAGCTGAATCATCTGATACATCAAGTACGTACATGTTACATGACAGCATGGTCATAAGTGGCAAGATGTTTCACAAAATGTATGTTGTTATCCAGGAAATACTTTGATGTTTTTTTTTTGCATTTTCCGGTATGACCTTGGAATGAGTTGTGAAAAATCTATATCATATAATCACAGGTCTAACAATGTAACTTTCATACACACACACACACACACACACAATGAATACACACATGTATACACTGTCTCTCTCTCACCCCCCCTCTCTCTCTCACACACACACACACACACACACACACACACACACACACACACACACACACACAACTGCACACACAAATATAAACACTTGCATTCACAGACTTTCTTTGACTCAAACTATGCTTCTTTGTGAATATACTGTGGGGGGAGGGTGGGATGAGAAGGGAGAGTGTGGGACTGGAAGAGGGTTCATATCACACACACACACACACACACACACACACACACACACACACACACACACACACACCACACACATGTGTACACACACACACACACACATACACACTCATGCACACATGCATGCATATGCACATAAACACACACACACACACACACACACACACACACACACACACACACACACACACACAAACATTTGCATTCAAAGACTTCCCCTGACTCAAACCATGCTTCTTTGTGAATATACTGAATACACTGGGGGGTGGGGGGTGGCAGAAGGGGGGGGGGGCCTGAGAAGGAAGGGTGTGTGTTGGAAGGGGGTTCAAATCCGAAACTGACCTTGGTGGGTGGGGGCAGAGAAGGGGGTGGGGTGGGGTGGGAAGGGGGTTCAAATCCGAAACTGACCTTGGTGGGTGGGGGCAGTGAAGGGGGTGGGGTGGGGTGGGAAGGGGGTTCAAATCCGAAACTGACCTTGGTTGTGACTGGGAGGCAGGGCCAGGGCCAGGTACTTCTCCGTGTTGGTCTGGATGTCACGCTGGACACGCCCACTGGTCTGCATCGCCCCAATCTCTTCGCGAATTCTGCAACCAGGATCACACTGTTGCTTTTTTGCTTCCACTCTCATAAGGGAAATCTTCCGAAGATGGCGTGTGGCTGCCTAAGTGATGGGGTAATATAAAAATGGTCACACACGCAATCCTTTCACTCAGTGGAATACATTTGTTGATGCGCGCAGCTGCACCTGCTGGGTGACCCCCAGAGTGTTCAGCTCTGGAATGCTATAACAACAAATACCAAATGATACAACACACTTCTGAAGTAGAAGAAACTGCATGCACACAATATGATGGTGCAGATGTAGCTCAGTGGTAGAGCGTTGTACGTTGCTCAGTGGTAGAGCGTTGTACGTTGCACAGTGATAGAGCGTTGTACGTTGCTCAGTGGTAGAGCGTTGTATGTTGCTCAGTGGCAGGGCATTGTACGTTGCTCAGTGGTAGAGCATTGTACCTTGCTCAGTGGTAGAGCGTTGTACGTTGTTCAGTGGTAGAGCGTTGTACATTGCTCAGTGGTAGAGCGTTGTACGTTGCTCAGTGGTAGAGCATTGTACCTTGCTCAGTGGTAGAGCATTGTACGTTGTTCAGTGGTAGAGCATTGTACGTTGTTCAGTGGTAGAGCGTTGTACGTTGTTCAGTGGTAGAGCGTTGTACGTTGCTCAGTGGTAGAGCGTTGTACCTTGCTCAGTGGTAGAGCATTGTACCTTGCTCAGTGGTAGAGCATTGTACGTTGTTCAGTGGTAGAGCATTGTACGTTGTTCAGTGGTAGAGCATCAGAAGGTTGCAGTTTCAATCAGAAGCAGTGGAAACATTTTCTTCTGCTGGGTAAATCTTTTTTCTCTCTCTTATTCTGGTAGCTGTTCCACCTTTGTGTTACTTTAGTAGCACCTAAAAGACGCTGGTTGTTCTGACAAAACGGAAGTGGCAGGTTACAGCTGAACATGCGCACATCATCTCAGCGTGAACTTATACTTCTCATTACAAAGGAGGTTGGCTGCCTGCATAGAACAACAGCAGCAGCAGCAGCAATTTACGGTCTGTTTCTGATTACAAGTAAAAAGAAAGAGAGAGTGAAAGGGGGAAAAAATACAGCTGAACAGCAGACAACCATCCAGGAACAGACCCAACTTTCAACTATACTGCACCCATTCTAACAGTGCACTGGAAACTCTCCTCTGACACCACATTAACAACAACAAATTCACTGAATCCTTTCCAAAGCCGCAATGGCTCATAAGATTGCTGCCAACATCCAGTGCCACTGGCACAAATGCTGCCCCTGGATACGATGCCAGTGTATCGAAAAGCCATGCTGCCCCGGGATAAGATGCCAGTGTATCAAAAGGCCACGCTGCCCCTGGATATGATACCAGTGTATCGAAAGGCCATGCTGCCCCTGGATATGATGTCAGTGTATCAAAAGGCCACGCTGCCCCTGGATATGCCAGTGTATTGAAAGGCCATGCTGCCCCTGGATACGATGCCAGTGTATCAAAAGGCCATGCTGCCCCTGGATACGATGCCAGTGTATCGAAAGGCCACGCTGCCCCTGGATACGATGCCAGTGTATCGAAAGGCCACGCTGCCCCTGGATATGATGCCAGTGTATCGAAAGGCCATGCTGCCCCTGGATAAGATGCTGGTGTGTATCACAGGTCAAATTTCTTTGGTACAAATGGATGACATCTTATGAAAGGCCACGCAGCTAAACCATGCATCAACTTTGATGAGTGGTTTCGTCACAGGGGTGCACACAGTGAAGAATTTCAAAAAACAAAATCAACCCTAAACGTTTCAAGAATGTGGCATTTGAACAACGGTTCCAGTACACCTGTCCCAGCATTCACTTCCAACGTACCTGCGTTCCAGCAAAATCCTGTCGCGTTTCACTTCCTTCTCTTTCTTCACTTTTTTGTCCAGAATTCTGTCCAGCTTGCGCATCTTGATGTAAGCTTCCCGCAGTTCTGGTTCAAGGTCAGCAAGGTCGGGGTATTTATCGTCCTCTTTGGCCGCTTCTCCATTGACTGAGGATAGTCTCCCTGCTTCGATGGCCTTCAACTTGTGTTCGTACAGGGCCAGTTCACTCTGCATCTCACCTCGAACCTGCACAAAGCAAAGGATTTTGTTTACCTCAGCTGTTGTTTCTCTTGTGTGTGTGTGTGTGTGTGTGTGTGTGTGTGTGTGTGTGTGTGTGTGTGTGTGTGTGTGTGAGAGAGAGAGAGAGAGAGAGAGAGAGAGAGGGGTGTGTGTGTGTGTGTGTGTGTGTGTGTGTGTGTGTGTGTGTGTGTGTTGTGTGTGTGAGTGTGAGTGTGTGTGTGTGTGAGAGAGAGAGAGAGAGAGAGAGAGAGAGAGAGAGAGAGAGAGAGAGAGAGAGAGAGAGTGTGTCTGTGTGTGTGTCTGTGTGGGTATGTGTGTATGTCTGCAAATATACATATGTATGATTGGGTGTGTGTGCCTGTGTGTGTGTGTGTGTGTGTGTGTATGCATATGTGCACACGTACATGTGTGTGTGTGTGTGTGTGGATGCTGGTTTGTGGTGTCAAGTGTGTGTCAGTTTTGTTACTGTTGTGTACGTGTGACCATGAGTGGAGGTTTAATGGTGCACTTTTAACAAAGCACTCAAAACAAAGTCCCTAATTTGAAACTTTGGATTTCTTGTACTTGTTGAACAAACCATGTTTAGAGAAGGCCTATTCTTTCCTGCGAGTTCATTGTCAAGCCAGTTCTACTACACAAACCTCTGATGATAAAAACACATCTGAAACTGCCAGACATAATTATGTGCTAAGAAACACAACAAACTGCCACACATCCATGCTAAGAAACACACACAAACTGACACAAAAATGTGCCAGGAAAGAAAAAAGAAAAAAAACTGACAGGTACTTTTGGAAATTACTGGTACATATTCATGTTCACTAGGAAACGAAAAATAGACCCACATATATTTGTATTAGGAAATGTACACAAAGAAATGACACATGTTTTAGATTACATATGAAACTGATATGTACTAATATGCACAACGAAGCACAAGAAATTGACACACATACACATTAGGAAACCCAAAACTCACACACACGGAAGTACACACAACTGATACACATGGATATATATGTTAGGAAACTCAAACAGACTGTTAACTCACCATGTCTTTAATTTCATCTTTGATTCCTTTCAGCAGGTCTTTCTCTTCATCACTGTCCACATCATAGGGGTCACTGGCTGCAGCATCTGCATCAATCAAATCAGTCAAATAAATCTTTATTGTTCAGAATCATGCTCTGCATAAAATGTTCTCTGACACATTGGCTCAAAAAGAAGCTACACTTAAAATAAACATGTGAAATTGTCTCCATCTTTACCTTTGTCTCACTCTCTTTTCCTTGTCTCTATCAAAATGAATGGTGGTGAATCCATCTAAATCAATGTCTGTTGATTCCTCTGTCAGCCATGACTCTGTCACACGAGTCAGACTGCTTTCATGGTAATCTCTGTCATATTTCACAAAAGCTGCAAGTTCTGCCATTTTGTTTGACAGTAATCTGACATTGGAGAACGTAATGGCAGGAAGTGTGAGCCTGTTCCCTCTTCTCCTCACTCTGTCACTCTGTTCCTACCCCCCCCCAACCCCCACCCCCACCCCCCATCCCTGCATGTTGTTTGGGATGCAAAATCAGACCAGAAAATGTCTTTCACGTCAGCTGGAGCACTGTCTCCAGTGTGCTTGCAAACCTAACAGGTACTCACAGGTGTAAAAAATGGTATGTCCACCAAGTTGAAAATCACCTGAACCTTTCACCTCATAAAAAAATCAGCGACATACAGACCAGGAACTGACGCACAGTCACTAGAGTCACCAGGCACTTTCCAGACATCACCACACACATCCTTGCTGACTACTGCCATAAAACATCCCAAGCAAAAATTAAATTTAAATCCAAAACAAACGAGAGCCTGATGTGGACCAGGTCAGCTGACAGTGTCATGCCCCTTAGTCATGTCAGACAGACATGTGCATGCAGACTCACACATGCATGCATACATGTGTATGCATTAAAAGAAACAAACCATGCTCAGTCAAACATCTGAATCAATCAGTCTGACAGTAACACTAATATAACCAATGAATAATTTATGTTGCCTTGAACAGCTTATTTTTGTGTGCGTGTGGTCATTTTAGCAAACACACACACGAACACACACACACATCACACACATGCATGCACACATGCATGCACACATGCACACACACACACAAACACACCTAATTTTTCTCTGCCTAAAATACTTCACACAACTGCTGAAACATAAGTAAAATGTGAACAAATCAAAGACTGGAGAAAGAAAGAAAAAAAGCTTTTTTGTTTCCTTGTTAGATATGATTTCCACAGGCATAGTTGTCTGATTTTTCATTTTTTGTGCATGTGTGAGAGAGAGACAAGAAATGCTTTTGAAAGCTGACTGTAGTTCAAAACAATACAAACAAAACAAACAAACAAAAAAACAAAACCCCACAAACAAACAAAACAGCTTCCATTTGAACTCTACCAAATTTTAAAGTTGTGAATGCTGTAAAACAACCGGACCAGAAGACTCACCAGCAGGGACTACCGCCATGGAAGCACCGTTCAAACCACCACTTCCCTTGACATTTCTTTGTGGGAACTTCTCAGTTCCTTGGCCTTTGGGAATGTCAAGGCCACCCTGTGCCAACTCTTCCAGTGTGACATCACTGTCAAAGTCATCATCGGAATCGGAGAAATCACCATTGTCACTGTCTCCATCAAGTTCCTCTTCACTATCATAGTAATCAAGGTCAAGGTTGATATGAAGGTCACCCTGCTAGGAAGAAAGGATGGGAGAAAGAAGAAAAAAGACTTTAGTTACCACAGGCAAATGTAACTTGCACATTGTTCCTGCCACATTTCACTTTCAGTAAACAGAATTCCCAAAACTGATCATATTTATCTTGCTTCTCTTCACTGGCTGCCCAATCATTCACAAATACAGTACAAACTTTTTTCTCTGTACTACAACTGCCTCAACTCAACAGCTCCTGACTACTTCAGGTACTTGATTTACAAACCAACGAACCAGATATTTTCTTTAACTTTCAGGCTTTGTCTTCCCTCTGTGCATATGTGTGTGCATGTGTGCAACTTGGTTTGTTTTAACTATGTTTTAATTCACAGTGCTTTGCCTTGTACAGGATGATATACTCTAATGTGGAGAAATAGCTTTAGCACATAAAAGAATAATAAGAATAGATTATCAAATTCAAAAGAACACATTTTTTAACATTACATTGTTATTGTTTCTTTATTATTATAATTCATATATATTATGCACTATTTCCATTTACTGATCTAAATATATTAATAGCATCATCATCACAAAGATTGACAAAAATGAAAAGCAAAATTACTCCTTGTGAGGTGGTCACATGATCAGGCGCTGGTTCCTTTGCCATGTTCTGTCACTGTGTCAGTTACAGAGTAACTGGTTATCTTTCTGTTCAAAGCATCATATCTGAAACACATATAATTATTTAAGTGTGCTCATTCCAGGTTCAGAATATTTCAGGATGTACATATATAACATTCATACGGATGATGTCATAGAATTTAGTTAATAATCAGTGTAATAAATTCAGATTATTATTATTATTATTTTTATATTACCCATCATATTTTATTTGATGGTTTGTGTGGTAACATGGTTGACTGGGTGGTACATATAAAGAATATCTCTCTCCCTCTCTTCTTGCTAGGAAGTTTAGTTTAGCCTGTCTCTGTCTCTTTCTTTCTGCCTCTATTTTTTTCTTTTTTTTTCTTTTTTTCTAGGTGACCAACTTCTTTATGAAGAAGTTCACAATGAGGATATTCGGGGACGTACTGGCAGAATGAATGAGATTAAATAAATTTAAATAAAATAAAGAATCATGGAATAATAAAAAGTGCTTATTCTTGCCTGTAAACTGAGGCGAGAGAAACTGAATCCCTATGCAGTATTCTTACAGGTCTCTGCCGACTAGGCCAAACTGGCTACATTCATGGAGCTTAACTTCACATTTAATGTATATTTATCAATACTGAATTAACAATTAACACTAGGTCTGGTTTAAGTTTCAAATAATGGCCTTGTAACGTACGCATGCTGGGATTCCACGGATTGAACCGTATCATTGCTTCCATGTTGTTGACACAATTACCATAGCGATCTGATCGTTAACCCCATCAATCTCAGGATTTACTCAACTGTACAACATACTGTCCAAATAAATAACTAAATATAGGAAATACATACACCACGAAAACATTCTGTACTACACATGAGGTAATTTAACCCCCAAAACTTACCGTAAAATATCGGTAACATCGGTCTACGGACTTAAATTCTACCGGAAGTATTCTCGAAGGAAGTGTTCTCTCCCCTTAGGCCTAATCGTCTGCGTGCCCTAGACGCGCAGGCGTGACGTCATGTAGGCCCATTTTTAGACTTGGGGAACACACCGAGAAGAATCAGTATTCAAAAAACTTTAATCATCCCACAAGGGGCAATTTTGTTGTGGTCATGGCGGACTCGTAAAATAATAATACATAAAGTTAAGAGAGCAATACAACAAATACCACCAACAAAAGAGTCTTACTTTAACCATAGTCACTGAGTTATAGCAATACGGCCGCATGGGGTTTGCTTCGAAGCTGACACGATGTTCCCGGCCGGTACTCTTTCAAAATCATGTCATCCTGCCTGACAGGCTCAAACTGATACGGCTGTATCCTTGTGGGTCTCTCGGGCAAAGTATCAGTTTCGTCTTCGGAGCTCGAGTTGGCTATTTTGCAGCGACTCCCCAGAGTGACGTAGTAGGCATATGGTCACGTGATTTGGGCGTCATGGCGACGCTTTCGGTACGACAGAAAATGCCTTTTTTTCGTGCATTTATAACCCTCAGATCACAGTTTCAGCTACATCATCGTTCTCATCGAGCTTTAACGGAAATCGTGTCAAAAATCAGCCCTAACCTTGGACTTGTCCTTTAAGCACCATGTTTACTTACTTAGGCTAAACTTCTCGTGTGCTTAGAGGAGGTTAAACGAACATGACTCTCACGCAGTAAGCTAGCCCAGAAGAGATCAAAAGCAGGGAGGTGGTGCTGGGCTTGAGAGTTGGACTTCTTTTGCTTCAGTTGTTTCCCAAAGGCGGAGCTACGGACACTGTCTTTGTGACTCTGTTCTGCATAGCCGTTGGGACAGCATTCGCGCGGTGCGGTGGTCGCTGCGCAATGCCGCCGGACGCCGGACACTTCTGTTGTTCTGGCGGCGGTCCACGGCAGCCTTGGTCTTCCCTGTGGACACTGACCCCTACAGCCTTGGTTTCGAGGTTTTACTCTTCGGCTGTCCCCCTTTTCCCACGGGTAGTGTTGCTTAATGTCCTCAGATGTCAGCTGACACATTAGGGACAAGCTGAGACCAATGCCGAAGCATGGTTCAATATAGCCTTACGTCCACGGAAACCAGAAGGCTCGTTAGGACGGACAGCCCAGGACGGCCACCTCGACTCTCACACAGCTCCTGAACTATGCTCGTCTTCAAATAAACACCAAGTTTGGTTGTAGCGCGTACTTGTTTTCCCACTCGTCCCCCTCCCTTTTGTAGGCCTTCTCGCCTCCGTGGACGTTAAGCAACAAAAACTCATCCGGTCTCATCCACTATAGTGAGGTACACATTACACGATTAGAGGATTTATTCAAAGAAAGATATAAAATTATTCACAAAATCATCAGTTAAGTCGCCCTACAAATTGTTTGGCCCTAGCTGATTACGTGCCTGAGACGACGCCATTGTCAATTGTTTGCAGGCCGAGTCTACAAATGAGTGTGTAAAACAACAGTAATGACGCCATACGCATTTCGTAGATAGGTGCACGCGACCGCCGGTAGGGAGATCCGCATTCTATTTTTAGACCACCAAGTCAGTCTTAAATTGGCGTATTTCAAAAGCGTGAAAGCAGAAATTAACCCCTTCACTGCTGTGACGTCACTTGAAAACAACCGTTAAAAGTCCGAAATCAGTGAAAGCTCTTAAGCCTTTTCGTTTCCTTTTTCGCACTGGCATGTGAAAGGAGTTCCATCAAAACGCATGGCATTGAAAGTAGAAGTGTAATAGGACTGGAAAATATACTGTGTGCACGCGTGTCCACGCATCTTTCAGCCCGGAAATTTTACCGGCTGGGCTGTCAGTGACTGACTTGCTACAGAAAAATCGTACCTAAAACAATAAAAATTCATGCCAATTTTTTTGTTTTTTTGTTTTTGTTTTTTTGCCAAATCTGCGTGGGCTAGTCCCTTTAAGCACCACGTTTACTTCATGTACTTACAGAGTCATTCAGGCTCTATACAGTATATTGACACAGCTTACAGAGTCATGCAGGCTCTATACAGTATATTGACACAGCTTACAGATCCGGCTACAGGCAGCAGTAGCCTCGTGGTCTACTCAGTCACTGAAGGCCGTGGCATCGACATTTTAGTTTAACACTCAGTCACTGACGTAAAACACAGCACAATACAACACGCGCACGCGCACCCCCCCCCCCCCCCCCCCCCCCCACACACACACATTACACGACACTGATCGACACATAGTGACACAGATCAATATTTTATCAGTTTATGTATGTTCATAGCCTCGGTGATATTAACCCCTCTACCCCTCACCCCATCCCCCACCCTAAAGAAAAAGAGAGTGGGGAAAAAATTAAATAATAATAACTAGAAGGGGGAAAACATCATACACTATACTTGCCCACAGGACTATGAACAATTAATTAAACAATAGAAGTAACATCGGTATTATACAAAATATCTCTTAGATTGTTATAAGCATTAAAATCATACCCATTGTTCTGAAATAACTGTGGACATTCACTGAGGTAGGACATTCTTACAAATACCTATCACTCGTGACATTCTGTGAATATTCAGTGTTCCGTGAATTTAGACGGAACTTGTATATTATTTTGCTAAGTACCTTGAACAAGAAGGTATCACATATTTACTTTCAAGTTCCTATGCACAAATCTAAAACAGAACGAGGTCCAGAGCGCTCGCCGGGTCTCGCTCGTAAGACGTCATGCAAGTACAGCTAATTCGGCTCTTGTGTGTAGATTCTGTATACAGTCTTTTCCAGTACTGAAGCAATTTCATGACTGAGACGAAAGTAGTAGAGGTTACTGTGTGACATTTCAGACGTGTTTCACATTGCACCTTGTGTAGCTAAGTTATGTGATATTTCGTTCCAGTATAGACCGCAATGAGAGAGTCCCCCAACAAAACTCAATCCTTATACTCCTAGACTTGATACAATGTATTAAATACTTTACTTCATGAACTATATATAGGCCTATTATATCCCGTGACCTTGAAACGTGCCACTCAACACGCCCTTTTATCTCGGTCAGAGGCCATGAACAGCCCCAAACGCGGGACAACACTGATGGGGGGAAAATGCGCATCAGGCACATAGTCATATAGTGCATGCACGTTCCGAAATATTCAGCCGGAGCTCCCGAGCAGGCTATGTCAAATGGAGGTATTACACACACATCTAATCATAATAGTTGGAACGGGGATGCTTTCCCGTGTCCTGTGATGTAAATCTTTTGACATTTGGTTTCTTGTACTCTTCACAATCAACACTGACTTTCATTTTTGACTTCGAACTTTTGCAGGCAAAATGGCACTTTCTTCAAAAACGACAGACAAACGCAATCACTTGATCCATTTTGGTTATCGTCACTAGGTTATTAAATATCTCATGAGTGATATGATGAAGTATTACTGTCTAAGAGTATTTAGTTTTATTATAGACAGGGTTCCAGGCGAGATCAAGAGGAGGGAGGTGGAGCTGGACCCTCAAGTTAGCCCAGAAGAGATCATGAGCAGGGAGCTGGAGCTGGGCTGCGAAAGTTGGACTTCTTTCACTTCGGGTTGTTCCTCAACAGCATGCAACGGACATTGTCCTTGTGACTCTGCCCAGCACGGCAGTTGAAACAGCATTTGCGCAGTGCACTAGTCAGTCGCTGCGCAATGGCGAGGGGACACCGCCTTAACACTTCCACTTGTTCTCAGTGACGGCGGTCCACAGTCTCTCCGGTCTTTTTCGGGCGGTATCCGCCGCGGTCGAACCTTCACTCTTTCGTTCTCTTCCCCCCCCCCCCCCCCCCCCCCCCCGCGTCCCCGTCCCTAATAAGCAACCTCGCTTCTGTGGACGTAAAGCAATATGGTCTCAAGGTCGAGTATTTTAGGTCGAGTATTTAGAAGAACAGGAAAACACTAGACTCGCCCAGTTTTTCTCTGTTCTGAACCTGAGTACATGGATGTTCCGATGGTGAGCTGTGCCGTACGTGAGACCCAGAGGGAGAGAGAGAGAATGAATGAATGAATGAATGAATAAACTTTATTTTATTTTACGAGGGTAGTTGAGAAGACTCGAGGTCTTTTTACATCCAGCCCTCGCCCATGAGGGAAACTACTATTAACTAAGGATACAATGAGATACAGTATGTTGAGTACATGTACATTCATACAAACCATGTTGAAATGGACACCAGTAAACCGAGAAACAAGTCGATAATGAGCATAAAAAAATAAAATGATATATACATATAAAAATTAGCGCGCGCACGCACACGCGCGCACATACACGCGCGCACGCACATAAGATTAAGAACATGTTTGTCATCGAAAACTACATGCACATAGAGCACAGACACAAAATGTATGGGCTGCCTGAAGCAGCACAACACAGGTTGGAGCAGCACATGGATATATATATATATATATATATATATATATATATATATATATATATATGATCATGGTTTCACGTAACACCTAAGAGAGACAACATATGAAGCGTAAGACACTTTTTAAACACTGAAGGACTGACTGGAAGCCTCAATTCGCTGGGCAATGAGTTCCAGAGAACAGGACCAGAATAAACCAGGCTGGGCTTGAATAAATCTATCCTTGGTATTGGCACATTTAGCTTTCTTGATGTCGGAATTCCTCGAACTTTGATTAATCAATAATTTTGTTGATAGATAACTCGGTGCCCTACCCGATACAATTTTGTGCACAAAACGCGCTTTGTTACTCATTAACCTAGAAGATAGCGGGAGAATTTGAGCCGCTTTGTAGTTTTATCGGTAAGGCTAGTTCGTTTTAGAAGAACAATTTTGATTGCTCGCCTGTGTAGTGACTTCACTGAAGGGTTTTTGCAAAGAGTCACTTGCTGAGTCCCAAAGAGTTGAAGCATAAGCTATACCTGACTGAATGTGTGCTTGGAAAAACGTTTTTCTGGCATGAAAGTTAAGAAAATGCTTAATTTTTGCTGATTGGTAGACTTTTTTGCCGTAGTTTTGCACAGGTCACGAATGTGGGGGACCCCAGGTCAGATTATTGTCTTTTGTAACACCTAATACTTTGTGATCATTGACCTCAGTTATTTGTTGGTTACCAACGGAAAGGTGCGCAGATGGTGAGTGAAGTAGTTGTCGCTTCTGACGCGTCGTTAGTATCATGTACTTCGTTTTTGACGGGTTAAGAGACATATGATTAAGATGTGTCCATTCAACAACATCAGAGAGACATGACTGGAGAAAAGATGTTATTGAAGGTACATCCTGTCCAGAGGTGTGAATTGTCGTGTCATCTGCTAACATGTCACATTGTGCAGAAGGGATATGTAAAGGTAGGTCGTTTATATAGATGGAGAACAGCCTGGAGAGGTCCTAGGACAGATCCTTGGGGAACTCCAAATAACTGTCTTAAAATTCGACTGATTATCTTTCAAGGAAACCTTTTGGAGGCGGCTGTTGAGGAAGGAGCAAATCAATCAAACTAAGGGTGCTCGCTGATAGGCCGTAGAGGGTTAGTTTTCTTAGAAGTAAGTCATGATTGATTACGTCAAAGGCTTTAGCAAAGTCAACGAACAAGGCCCCACACAATTTGTTTATCAGTGTTGATTTCGCATAGCCAGGTGTCGATCAGTTCTGTCAGTTAAGGCTGTGTGGCAGGAGTGGTTTGGTCTGAATCCTGATTGCGGCTTCATTGATAAAACAAGTCATTAACAACTGAGAAAATGCTTCACATGTTCATCATTGATATGTTTTTCTAACGGTTTTGACAAATAGCCTATAGGCAAATATCCCGACCCACTAGCATGCCCTTTATCTACTACTGTGGCTGATACTGTCAGTCGGTATTGCCAACCGTCTCAGACCCACACAACTGACTTGACTTCCCCCTGAAAGGCATTTGACTGCAAAATTTATTTGCGGTTTTCGCCGTTGATTATTCAGTGACTGAACACGAACTGCTTCAAAATTTACTGCCGGAATCGCAACAATAGAAACGAGAATCCAACTGACTTTGACAAGTAAAGAAATATCTGATTAAAATTTTTTTTTTTTTTTTTGCATGCCGCATATATATACATGTAGACTGTCGATGGCGTGATTGAGAATGGCATGGCCGGCCAGCTAACTAGTACACGAACGCGAAAACATCGAACTTCTGCTGAGCAGCATGAAACGGTCGGGCCTCGAGAGAGAGAGAGAGAGAGAGAGTAGTAAGTTGGTGTTTTACGCCCAGTCAACCGGTACGTTATATCAGGGCGGAGAGAGAGAGAGAGAGAGAGTACAGGTCCATGGTTTCATACTGCGAACGTACTAGCGGCCTTGCTGAAAAGGTCTCTGTCACTGTGTAAAAGTGGTGCCAACTGGCATATAACTTGTTTTGAAATGTCGTCGGCAAGTTCGAATAATCACGCGACTCGAAACATCGTCACTGATGTTTATCGAGTAAGACGCCGCGACAGGAACTAGGTCAAGGAGACGAGGCTTAAATTGACATTGAACGATGAACCCGCGACCTTTACTTTTACTTCCGGTTTACCTCGTGGTGGGTTTGGTCTTGCTTTTGTGCATCCTAACTTTAGAGGTAGAGGCAGACATCCAAGTGGGTGTTCATGTTCAAACTGTGTAGAACTTTACCTTCACTGTAGAGTCCAGCTGTGTCATTTTAGAGACTGACACGATAACGTAGCAGAATTTTTAAAGCACAAAAGTTACGGATTTTTTTGTACACACTAAAATAGTGTGTTTAGAAACTTAGTCATTTGACAGCAGAGCAGGTTTGCCTGTTCGGCGGGAGAAATGATGCTCCTGCGGACAGTGTGTCGTCTATCGCGCGTGACAGCAGACGGCATAAGTGCTGGAGTGTTGCAGCAGTCTCCAAGTGTCTCGTGGTCTTTGAACAATCGTTGCATGCAGCTCAGAAACAGATGTTCAGCCGTTTTACCCGACACTTCACCCGTTTTACCCGATACTTCACCTGGCAGAGAGACGGTAAGGCAAACAGCGAACTGTAATAGATCAATTTATTGTAAATTGTAATATTAACAAGTACCTTCGTCTTCTTTCGTATAGTGTCCAACTTCAACATAATGAAGACTGACGCTTTTAGTGCATGCTCGGTTATTTGGCCATCAGGCTGTGTATTATATATATATATATATATATATATATATATATATATATATATATAACATTGAATGACTTGTGATTTAAAACTTTAATTAATTACTTGTGATGTGATCAGCATGGATTACTGCACATTAAATAATGGCCCTCTCACAATATCGAATATGTGCAGGGCTCCCACTTTTCACATTTTAGGGGTGAACTGGATCAGTAATATCCAAGGAGATGTTCAGAAATTCCCAGGACATTTGAAACGCCATTTAACGCATTTTAGACCACAAATATCAGAATCACTCAAACAGGATCATATTTATTAATTTAGTGAACGAAGCCAACATTTGCAACAACAGTGACTGATTATAGTCTGTAAATCACTAAATGGGTGAGTCTTCATTACAGGACTCATTGTTTTGCTGACATCAGCACTTGGAAAGTGTGCATGATTACTCAGAAACTGGATCTAGATCAAATGTCTGAAAGGAGCACACTGAAGGATACAAATGTGATAAAACTCACCTCTGCTGCAAATTTTGAGTTTATTCACTTTGTATGACCCTGTTTGGATGATTCTGATGATATTTGTGGCCTAAAATGGTATACAGAATGTCCCAGGAATTTCCGACCACCTCCTTGGATATTACCAACTCACCACTGTCTTACAATTTAAAAGGGTATTTTCACCCTCATCCAAAAATTCTAAAGGGTATCCTTTTTTCCTTTTTTAATTTAATTTTATTTTAAAGGGCAAATGACACTGACAGTAACAACACCCACCCACACCCACACAGCTTGGGGTGGGGTGGTGGTGTAATCAAGACAGAAGCATTGGGCATTGCAGCTTAACAAACTTTGGAAGTGTGCATGTCACTGTTAGTGTTACAGTGTTAGGGCTCCCAGTGTTTCTGTAAGTACTTTGACATGAATCAGACCGTCCCATTTGAAACCTGGGAGATCATGCAATTTAGGTAAACAAAGGCTGCTCCAAGCTGGGAATAAAGCACTGTTACAGAAATCTCAACTTTAGAGTCAGAATTTTTACATATGAACTCAGTGCTGCTTTGACTGTTCAGCATGTTAATGGTCACTTCTTGTTTCATCTCTTGTCAGTACTGAATGCTGAAAGTTTACTCAGCCCAGTACAGATGTGTTTTTCAAAAATAAAGACTAATTATTGCAGCATAACTGTAGGTTACTTCTGTGAATGGTCACTTCTTGTTTCGTCTCTTGTCAGCACTGAATGCTGAATGTTCGCCCAGTACAGATGTGTTTTTTATAAAGATTAATTGTTGCAGCATAACTGTAGGTTACTTCTGTGAATGGCACTTTGTTGTTTGGCTGTTCTTGTGGAATAGCCAAGTCAGACTCACTTAGCCATGTATTCCTAAAATACTGTAAAGTATAAGTCTTACTTTTTGCTGTAGGCCTACTGATTTTGAGTTTTCTGGTTGAGTAAATGCATTGGCTGAATCTTCAGGGTGCTTTTGGTTTTGGTTTTGTGTACTGATTAGCCATGCCTTCAGCAACATTACAATAAACACACACACACACACACACACACACACACACACACACACACACACACACACACACACAGTGTTCATACTCACTTACAGCTTGTGTGATTGGGTAAGCAAAAGGCAACAGCTAATCAACATGGAAAAGACATATATATATATATATATATATATATATATATATATATATATATATATATATATATATTATTATTAGTCACTGATTCATAACATATTTGATGCTGCACATCAATTCAGTGTTTGTTCCACTGCAGCTTTGAAAATGTGTTGCGTTGTTTACATTGGATTGTCTCAGTGAGAGATTGGTAGCTGTCGTCACCCAGTGGACACATTTTCAAGGGGTATTCTTACTATGGATTTTAAAGTGTAATTTTCACACACAGAGTGAAAGTATAAAGGGGGAATTTGAGGTCCTGGTGCATGAATACACACAGTTTGCATTCTTTTTCGGGAGCCCTTATGTGTGATTTTGGTAATGAGAAGATATATATAAATTATGTAATATGGTGAAGGTGGGCTTGAAGGGTGAAGGTGATGATCTGAGGTCAACAAAGTCTGCTGATCTGTGCCTGTTATTGGCTTAACGTCAACCTACTGTCACAGACACAGTGCGTAGAGGGTTTATTTGCTTGATATGACCCTGTTTGAATGATTCTGATGGTATTTGTGACATAAAATGGCATTGAAAATGCCTCATGAATTTCCAAACACCTCCTTGGATATTATTGGCCTTTCTTTCAGTGTTTCACTTTCAGTGTCTGATATTGTGATAATAATAAAATCAGACAAGTAGCATGTAACTAAAAAGGAAGACCAGAAATTTGAAATCCCACCACGATTTTTGTTTGTTTGTTCTTTCTTCTTTTTACAGAGCAGCCCACCTTTGCGACAAGGAAAGTCGGCACACAAATTTGATCGTGATTTCTCCGAGTTCCTCACTGATAAATTTGGTCGACAGCACACCTACCTGCGTATCTCTCTCACTGAACGCTGCAACTTGAGATGTGAGTGTGTTAACTTTAGATTACTCAATGTTTCACATTACAAAACATGTGCAAGACAAACTCGCTTGAGAAAAAGAAGAAAAGCTTGGTGGAGATACAGTAAAATTAGAGCAGAGTTTGGAAGGGTGTCACTATTACTGTACTAGTCAAAGGCAGCATTGTGCCGAAATTTAAAAAAAAATTGGAGGGGGAGAGGAGGGGGGTGTCAGTAATTTAAATGCTGCAGTGTACTGGAATAAAACAAAATCGGGCAATCAGAGGTGTGATGTCCTTGGATTTGTGCCTGCAGGTGCTCCTGAACACTTCAGATCTTCAGTACTGTATTCTGGTAGAGGGAATTGACCTGAGCTCCAAGGAACTGACTGTCTCTGAAATCCTGGCCCTTGGTCTTTGATGCTTGTTGTTGTTACTTTGTTAGATCTTTTATTTTGGTAGAGGGAGTTGACCTGAGCTCCAAGGAACTGACCATCTCTGAGATCCAGGCCCTTGGTCACTGCTGCTTGTTGTTGTTAGATCTGTATGCTGATAGTGATAGAGGGAGTTGACCTGAGCTCCAAGGAACTGACCATCTCTGAGATCCTGGCCCGTGGTCACTGCTGCTTGTTGTTGCCAGGTCATTACTGTATGCCAGAGGAGGGGGTCGAGCTGAGCCCCAAAGAGCATCTGCTGACCACCCCTGAGATCCTGACCTGTGGTCACTGATGCTTGTTGTTGCCAGGTCAGTACTGTATGCCAGAGGAGGGGGTCGAGCTGAGCCCCAAAGCGCATCTGCTGACCACCCCTGAGATCCTGACCCTGTCGCAGATGTTCGTGGAGCAAGGCATCACCAAGGTCAAGCTGACTGGCGGAGAACCGTTACTACGCAAAGATCTTGTCCAGATCATCGGTCTGTTCACAAGTTCTTGTCAAGATCATCGGTCTGTCCTCTTTGCCTTTTGCATGCCTTCACTGGTTCTAGTTGAGATATCAATCTGTCCTCTTTGCCTTAAATTGCATGCCTTCACTGGTTCTAGTTGAGATCATCAATCTGTCCTCTTTGCCTTTTGCATGCTTTCAATAGTTCTTGTTGAGATCATCGGTCTTTCTGGTTTGCCTTTTGCATGCCTTCACTAGTTCTCGTTGAGCTCACCTGTCTGTCCTGTTTGTCTTTTGCATGCTTTCACTAGTTCTCGTCGAGATCATCGGTCTGCCCTGTTTGCCTTTTGCATGCCTTCGCTAGTTCTCATCAAGATCATCGTGTGTGTGTTTTTTGTGTGTGTTTTTTAAAATTAATTATAAGCAGATTTAAAAGATGAGTTTTTTAAGGCTTGCTTGAAAGAAGATGTTGATGCTGAGTGATGAACATCGTACAGTAATGAGCTCCACTGTGTCGAGCCTGTGAAAGAAAAAGCTTCAGAGGGCCTTTAAAAAAACCTTTTTTTATTGTGGTGAATGGTGTTTTCAGAGGGTTTGAACTCGCTGAGACCTCAGGGCCTGCAGAACATTGGCATCACCACCAATGGCATCACATTGGCGCGCAAGCTGCCGGCACTGCGAGAAGTGGGGCTGGACCAGGTTAACATCAGCCTGGACACGCTCGTGCCAGCCAAGTTTGAATTTGTCACGCGCCGCAAGGGCTACAAGTTTGTCTTGGCTGCCATCGACAAAGCCCTGGAACTCAAAATGAATCCTGTGAAGGTAGGTTGGGGTGGGAGGGGTGGGGGGGGGGGGGGGGGGTTGAGGGGGGATTGTAGCAGGCTTGTGTTGGCTGCCATCGACAAAGCCCTGGAACTCAACATAGATCCTGTGAAGGTAGGTTGGGGTGGGACGGGGGGTGGGGGGGGGTTGAAGGGTGGGATTGTAGCAGGCTTGCATTGGCTGCCATTGACAAAGCCCTGGAACTCAACATAGATCATGTGAAGGTAGGTTGGGGGTGGGATGGGGGGAGGGGGGGAGTGGTGAGTTGGCGCATGACAAAGCCGACTCAGACGTGTGAGGTAGGGGGGTGGAGCAGAGGGTGGGATTGTAGCAGGTTTGAGTTGGCTGCCATTGACAAAGCCCTGGAACTCAACATAGATCGTGTGAAGGTAGGTTGGGGTGGAGCAGAGGGTGGGATTGTAGCAGGTTTGAGTTGGCTGCCATTGACAAAGCCCTAGAACTCAACATAGATCGTGTGAAGGTAGGTTGGGGTGGAGCAGAGGGTGGGATTGTAGCAGGTTTGAGTTGACTGCCATTGACAAAGCCCTGGAACTGGGATGGAGCTGGAATGCGACTTGTGGGGGGGGGGGGGGGGGGGGGGGAGGAGAGGATGGGATTGTAGCAGGTTTGAGTTTGCAGTTGACCCTGAGGTTACTTCAGAGACGTAGGATGTGGTCATGAGGTCATGTCTGGTGTGTAGGATCATTGGAGGGGTCAGGGTCATGATGGGAGTAAAACTGGGTGATGGTGGGCAGTGGAGTAAGCCGGCCAGGTTAATTAATTAATTTGTTTTGTAGATAAGTTTTATGATTGCTTTTATTAGGACAGTGATTTTTAAGAGGTGGACCTTGTGAAGAGGCAATTTTTATGTGATATGCAGAGCTTGATGTCAGCTGGATTTCTCATGTATTTATTTATGAATGATGTTTCGCATGGATTTGTTTGCTGTTGTAATTTAATGATGTTTTATGATTGGCATGAATGTGTGATGAGTGTACTTGGCACCACAAAGCATTACTAGTGCAGTTGTATTGACACTTGGCAGTAAAGTTGTATTTCTTTGTGAGGTAATGATATGATAACAGGTTATTTATGGCGCGCCATATTGTAAGAGCATAGGGTACTTATAAAGGCTTACAAGTGTGCATTTCATTGCATTCACACATATGCACAGGCATGTTTGTGTGACATAGCTGTCAACCCCTTTTGGGAGTAAACCTCAGTCCAGTGTTTGTGAACCTGTATTTCCCTTTGGCAGGCCAGGTTCTTTAGTTTTTTCACTGGTGGCAGAAACATTTTGAATTCCAACGGCATGTATGGGAGTGGAAGGAAGAAGCAATGTTGTGCTAAATACACAGTATGCATGACTTCAAATCTCACTTCCATCGAGATTTCTTAGCCTATTGTACTAGGCCAGTCAGTGTGCATTTGGTGATGGCAAGTGTCAGCTGCTCATTCAACAGTTTTTCGATCTTTTTGCTCAGTTTAAAACAACAACAAAATCTCATGAAAATAATGTTTTCCTGTATCCATTTTCCAATATGGCCATATCCCATACCCCCCCTTCCCATAATGAAAAACTGTATTTTATACTGGTAAACTGTATGGGTTGACAGGTATTGTGTGCACACACACACAAACACACACATGCATACATGCACAGCACACACACACAACACACACACACACACACACACACACACACACATACACACTACATACACAGGCATTACTGGTGATGGGATGGTGGAAAAGGGAAGAAAGAAATCAGATCAGTGTGCAAAAGAGAAGAGATGTATTTTCAGGTTTGACTTGATAAAAGAGTGAAGATGAATGCTTGACCGAGAGAGGTGTATTGAAAGGATCTTTCCCCCAGGATTGTACTACATTTGAGTTTGTGACATGTGTGACTGTGCAAGTTTGAGTTTGTGACATGTGATTGTACCAAGTTTGAGTTTGTGACATGCCAAACCATGGCTAGCACCATGTCACATAATCAAACTTGGTACAGTCCCATCTTCTCTTTCTGCATATGCGTGTGTGTGTGTGTGTGGAGGGAGAAAGTGAGCAAGGCATTAATTTACACAGAGAGATAGAATCTGAGACAAGCTGATAGAAAGAGCAATAAGCTGCCAATGTCACGTACCTGTAGAAACATAACTCTTTGCTACTTTCACATCACAGTCACATGGGTTGTAATGAAACCCAAGTCAGGAAAACCTTAGCCATGACTGTTTCTGTTCATTTTTAGGTCAACTGCGTAGTGATGCGAGGGACCAATGAAGATGAGGTGTGCGACTTCGTGGTCTTCACCAAAGACAAGGTGAGGTCGCAGCTGTTGGTCGATGTTCCATTTGATCAGCTTCCTGCCAAGAAGCACCTGTTTTGAGGGACAACGCTGTAGTGTGTCTCGTGTCGAGGTCCGTGGTACAGATTAATGCTGTGGCCAGTGGAAAGCACTAACCTCAAAAAGCAAATGTGGGTGCTCGAAAGATTTAGAACTGTGCACATGAAAAGTGCTGCAAGCTCAAAATTCGACCATTGAAGCAGAAGATGGTACCCTTCAACTTCTCAAGGAATTTGAAGGAATTTGCCTTCTATCATACCTCAACTCTTGTTAGCGTCATGTGTCATCACAGTGCTGCTTCTGGTGCCTTGTCCGGGCTGTTTACCCTGTCAGCAACTATAAAATGTAAACATATGTTGTCGCGTGCTCACCCATTTCATGACGGAGAAAATGTGAGGGTTTAATGTATACATGCACTAATGTACGTCCACATGGACACACACGCATGTCCACGTGCAGGCGCGCACGCATGCGTGCACACACACACACTTGCATGCACACATACCCACGCACTTGCACACACACACACACACACACACACACACACACACACACAAACCAGGAAATCAACACATTTCTTTCTAAAATAATTGAAGTATATTTGTAAGTAAATAGTTTAATTCTCCTTTTGTGTTTCAGCCAGTTGATATTCGGTTCATTGAGTACATGCCATTTGGTGGCAACCGCTGGAACTTAAAGCGCATGGTTTCATACAAGGAAATGCTGAACATGATCCGTGAAAAGTGGCCAGACTTAGAACGTCTGTCCGATGGGCCCAATGACACATCCAAGGTTTGTTCTTGTCGGCTGCTTCATGCTGGCATGTATATAATGATGGTGTTTACTACATGTGCATGGGAGCCGGTTTGGCCTAGCGGTAAGGTTTTAGGCTGGTAAGCAGAAGGACCTTGGTTCGAGTCTGCTTTGGCTCTCCTTTCACTTCAAAAGTTGTGGTCTGTGGATACTGTCTTGTGACTTTGTCGCTCACAATTAATGAAACATTAAAATGTCTCTCATCGCCGCCCATCTTAATGCAGGAGTCATTCTGGTGGTTATAGCGTAGCGATAGGTATATTATCTCCCTCTTCCACACATCCATACCCCCTTCTCCCCCCCTCTCCTTCTCCCCGTCCCTAATAAGCTTTATGGTTTCTGTGGACGTTAAGCACCGTGTTTACTTACTTACATGTGCATGAGTGGTTGGTTGAGTGTATGTGTGTGTTTTTGGGACAACATGCTGATTTATGTAGTATTTTAGGTGTTATCTCTTATCACATTCATATTGCATGCATGTACATGCTCATGTATGCATACATGCACACATACACACATTCACACACATCCATGGATGCATACGTGCACATACACTCGCATACACATGCACACACACATTCTCTCTCTCTCTCTCTCTCTCCCCATTTATTTTTATCTGTCAGTTTATGAAACTATTTCAAATATGCACTCTCTCTGTGTGTCACTCTCTGTGTGTCTCTGTCTCTCTCCCTTTCTCCCGCTCTGTCTCTCACTTTTTGTTTATCAGTTTTTGTTTATCAGTTTATGCAAGTTTGTGAAACTCTGTTTCAAATATGTGTTTCAAAAGAAGTTGAGTGAACCAAATTTAAACCAGGTTTGAACACTTGTCGTACTTGAGGATTCTGTGTTGCTGTTGATCTCCAGGCGTACAGGGTTCCGGGTTTTGCTGGCACGGTGGGATTCATCACATCCATGAGTGAAGACTTCTGTGGAACATGCAATCGCCTGAGGTTGACTGCCGATGGAAACCTGAAGGTACCGTACCGTGTGCTCCTTTTTTTTTCCCTTCTGTTTTAATTCTTTTATTCTTGTGCAAACTTATTTTCTTTTAAATATTTTGGGTGACTTTCCCCCCCAGTTGTTTCTCACTGTTTATCCTTTTCATATCTGTTGCAGTCGCTGTCTCTTTTTATATGTGTTATTATTATTATTGATGCTGTATTTAAGATTCTGTTTGTTTGAAATGTATGTTAATGTGGTTTTTGTCATAAGATGTTTGTACAGTGCAGTGAGTTTAACTCTGGTTAAAGAACTGTGCTTTATAAGAATTATTTATTATTATTATTTGTCTATATCCTTCCATCATAATATTTCACTGTGAATGTGTTGGTTATTAGTAGCAGATATGAGAGTCAGCTTTTGTGCTAATATCGTCACCGATGAGAAATAAAGTTTAATCAATCAGTCAATCTTTTTTCTGTGTATATGCCTCTGTGTCAACATGCACATTACTGAAAATTGTGTATACATATATATAAAGAATCCTACATGTTCAGGTTATGCATTAACCTGTGATTTCTGGTATTTCACCAGTTAGGATCAGCATCTACTGGGAAAAAAAATCTGCAGTTGTACAGGCTGTTGTTTGACCGGTTCTCAAAAACACTCAAAAACAAAAAAGCAGAGAGAGGGAGAGAATGTGTGTGTGTGTGTGTGTGTGCGTGTGCGTGTGTGCATGTGTGTGTTCTAGACGAGGAAGGGAGTGAGGTGTTTGCTAGTAAAGCTCCAGTAGTAGTTTAGATGGCTGTGTCTCTGAATGGTTAGAGTGATTGTCTGACTGGTTTCCAGGAACTGCTTTCTTAGAGACGTGACATTGGTTTGAAAATTGCCTAGCACGATCTCTGCGCCATGACATTGTTTTGTACTGCTTCGTACATCATCAACGTGCCTGGGCTGTTCATTTCTTTGATAGGTAGGGCTCCGTCAAAACTTCCATCATCATTATTAATGTGGCAAGTTGCATGTGTCAGGTGTGTCTCCATGGCAACGCGGAAGTGTCTCTGCGTGATGCTCTGCGGAGTGGGATGCCTCAGGAAGAACTTCTGGAAGTGATTGGTGCCGCTGTCAAGCGCAAGAAAAAACAGCATGCAGGTCTGTTGCATCAGTGTCTTGTTGATAAGTCATTGGTTTGGAATGCCTTATCAACTGCATTGTGTGTATGTGTGTGTGAAATAATTAGTGTTTAAAAAAAATAAAGGTGTATGTAGGCAATCTGTATTCTTCAAACTCCCCTGTAACCAGAGTAAGAAAGCATTTTCCTGTGGAATGGAATAAAGTGTGTTGTGTTTGTATTATGTTAGCCCTTCTTGAGGCCTTTCACACTCTCTCCATCCCCTGTCCGGCACTCCCCTCCCTCTCTCTCTTTCTCTCTCTGCTGTGTGTGTGAAACATTAGCTGGTGAATGGTAGTAACTAATACTGGGGCCCCACCCCTGCCCCCCACCCCTAGCTGTGGGAAACATTAGCCGGTGAATGGTAATAACTAATACTGATGTGGATGTTGGTGACCCCCCCCCCCCCCCCGCCCCGCCTGCTGTGTGAAACATTAGCCAGTGAATGGTAATAACGAATACTGAGGTGGATGTTGGTGATACCCCTCCACCCCACCCCCCTGCTGTGTGAAACATGCCAGTGAATACTGAAGTGGATGTTTGTGACCCCCTTGCTGTGTGAAACATGCCAGTGAATACTGAAGTGGATGTTTGTGACCCCCCTGCTGTGTGAAACATGCCAGTGAATACTGAAGTGGATGTTTGTGACCCCCCTGCTGTGTGAAACATGCCAGTGAATATTGAAGTGGATGTTTGTGACCCCCCTGCTGTGTGAAACATGCCAGTGAATACTGAAGTGGATGTTTGTGACCCCCCTGCTGTGTGAAACATGCCAGTGAATATTGAGGTGGATGTTTGTGACCCCCCTGCTGTGTGAAACATGCCAGTGAATATTGAGGTGGATGTTTGTGACCCCCCCTGCTGTGTGAAACATGCCAGTGAATATTGAGGTGGATGTTTGTGACCCCCCCATGTGAAACATGCCAGTGAATATTGAGGTGGATGTTTGTGACCCCCCCCCCATGTGAAACATGCCAGTGAATATTGAGGTGGATGTTTGTGACCCCCCCTGCTGTGTAAAACATGCCAGTGAATATTGAGGTGGATGTTTGTGACCCCCCCTGCTGTGTGAACATGCCAGTGAATATTGAGGTGGATGTTTGTGACCCCCCTGCTGTGTGAAAATGCCAGTGAATACTGAGGTGGATGTTTGTGACCCCCCTGCTGTGTAAAACATGCCAGTGAATATTGAGGTGGATGTTTGTGACCCCCCTGCTGTGTGAAACATGCCAGTGAATACTGAGTGGATGTTTGTGACCCCCCTGCTGTGTGAAACATGCCAGTGAATACTGAGGTGGATGTTTGTGACCCCCCCTCCCCCATTCCCCGTGTGAAACATGCCAGTGAATATTGAGGTGGATGTTTGTGACCCCCCTGCTGTGTAAAACATGCCAGTGAATATTGAGGTGGATGTTTGTGACCCCCCTCTCCTCTGACCCCTCCATGTGAAACATGCCAGTGAATATTGAGGTGGATGTTTGTGACACCCCTCCCCCATGTGAAACATGCCAGTGAATATTGGAGGTGGATGTTTGTGACCCCCCCTGCTGAGTGAAACATGCCGTGAATATTGAGGTGGATGTTTGTGACCCCCCTGCTCGAGTGAAACATGCCAGTGAATATTGAGGTGGATGTTTGTGACCCCCCTGCTGAGTGAAACATGCCAGTGAATATTGAGGTGGATGTTTGTGACCCCCCTGCTGAGTGAAACATGCCGGTGAATATTGAGGTGGATGTTTGTGACCCCCCTGCCGAGTGAAACATGCCGGTGAATATTGAGGTGGATGTTTGTGACCCCCCTGCTGAGTGAAACATGCCGGTGAATATTGAGGTGGATGTTTGTGACCCCCCTGCTGAGTGAAACATGCCGGTGAATATTGAGGTGGATGTTTGTGACCCCCCTGCTAGTGAAACATGCCGGTGAATATTGAGGTGGATGTTTGTGACCCCCTGCTGTGTGAAACATGCCAGTGAATATTGAGGTGGATGTTTGTGACCCCCCTGCTGTTTGAAACATGCCAGTGAATATTGAGGTGGATGTTTGTGACCCCCCTGCTGTGTGAAACGTGTAACTTCACCTAATATGGCAGGCACAGTGTCGACACAAATATAACAATAGAAAAAATGATTAATAAACAGGAGTAACTGTGCAAAACATGAAAGAAATAATGATTAATTAATAAAAAGGGCTAACTGTGCAAAGCTTCGAAGAAATAGTGTTTAATAAAAAGGGCTAACTGTGCAAAGCATCAAAGAAAAAATGATTAATAAAAAGGGCTAATTGTGCAAAACATGAGAGAAATAATGATTCACCAAAAGAGCTAATTATATGAACATGCTTTGGCAGCCGATTGCTGAACTGACGACTGACATGCTGTTTCTCTTTTGTGTTGAGGAATGACCAATCTGTCCAAGATGAAGAACCGACCTATGATTCTTATTGGTGGGTGATCTTGCTGTCCTGGTTTTTCATTGTGAGTATAGATGCTGGTGTGGAACTTATGTTTTGCCCAATGGATCCTGAAAAACATCACTTGTTGGACAACAGTGTCACATGCTTGGCATGATGGTGTGTGCAGTTTTGTACAACAGTGTCACATGCTTGACGTGATGTGTGTGCAGTTTGTACAGCAATGTCACATGCTTGATATGATGTAGTGTGCAGTTTGTACAACAGTGTCACATGCTTGACGTGGTGTAGGGTACAGTTTGTACAACACTGTCACATGCTTGACGTGATGGTGTGTGTACAGTTTGTACTATAGTGTCATGTGCTTGACGTGATGGTGTGTGTACAGTTTGTACTATAGTGTCACGTGCTTGACGTGATGGTGTGTGTACAGTTTGTATAACAGTGTCACATGCTTGGAGTGATTTAGTGTACAGTTTGTACAACAGTATCACAGGCTTGGAGTGATGTAGTGCACAGTTTGTACAACAGTATCACATTCACAGGCTTGGAATGATTTAGTGTACAGTTTGTACAACAGTATCACAGGCTTGGAGTGATTTAGTGTACAGTTTGTACAACAGTGTCACATGCTTGACATGATGTAGTGTACAGTTTGTACAACAGTGTCACATGCTTTCATTGTGAGTATAGATGCTGGTGTTGAACTTATGTTTTCCCCCTGTGGAGCCTGAAAAACGTCACTCGTTTGACAACAGTGTCATATGCTTGACGTGATGGTGTGTGCAGTTTGTACAACAATGTCACATTCTTGATGTGATGGTGTGTGTACAGTTTGTACAACGGTGTCACATGCTTGATGTGATGGTGTGTACAGTTTGTACAGTGGTGTCACATTCTTGACATGATGGTGTTTGCAGTTTGTACAACAATGTCGCATGCTTTACGTGATGTAGTGTACAGTTTGTACAACCATGTCACATGTTTGGAGTGATGTGTACAGTTTGTACAACAGTGTCACAGGCTTGGAGTGATGATGTGTGCAGTTTGTACAACAGTGTCACATTCTTGATGTGATAGTGTGTACAGTTTGTTCAACGGTGTCACATGCTTAACATGATGGTGTGTACAGTTTGTACAAAGGTGTCCCATGCTTGACGCGATGGTGTGTACAGTTTGTACAACGGTGTCACCTTCATGACATGATGGTGTTTGCAGTTTGTACAACAGTGTCACATGCTTGACATGATGGTGTGTGTACAGTTTGTACAAGTGTCACATGCTTGATGTGATGGTGTGTACAGTTTGTACAACAGTGTCACATGCTTGAGGTGATGTAGTGTACAGTTTGTACAACAGTGTCACATGTCAGTGTACATTTTGTAATCGGTCAGTATAGGTGATTTGGTGGGGTACGCACTTTCATAGTCAAATCAGTATAGGTAACTTGGTGGGGTGTGCATTTTGTGGGGTGTGCATTATGTTTCATTAGAGGTAACTTGGTGGGGTGTGCATTTTGTTTCATAAGAGGTAACTTGGTGGAATGTGCATTTTCATAGCTCAGACAGTATAGGTAACTTGGTGGAATGTGTATTTTCATAGCTCAGTCAGTATAGGTAACTTGTTGGGGTACGTATTTTGTAACTGTTATCTGTGCAGTCAGCCTGGTGGGGTGTATGTTTTGTACCTCCGGTTAGCCTGACGCTGTGCACATTTTGTAGCACTAGAATAGTAACAAAGTCTGACCATATGGGCTGTGGGGTAACCTGGTGAGTTTGTTGTATGAGGGACAGGTTGATGTGAATGTGTTTGTAGTCAGTATAGAATGTTATTGTTTTTTCTTCTCCCTTTGCAGGTAACTATGCAAGACCTCGCAACTGTGATATGTTAACCAGTGTGTATATGAAGGCAGAAGCATATTCACCGTCAACAATATCCATTTGTGTGATTTCTGGCACCCTTGTGACCATTTTGACCCAGCCGTCCCAAGAGTTTTCCTTGACCCATCCCCTCCAAGAATCGTCCTTGACCCCTCAACTCCCAAGGTCATCCTTGACCCCTCCACTCTCAGGGTCCTTGACCTCTCCACTCCCAGAGTCGTTGTCCCCTCCACTCCCTGAGTCATCCTTGACCTCTTCACTCCCAGAGTCATCCTTGACCTCTTCACTCCCGGAGTCATCCTTGACCTCTTCACTCCCGGAGTCATCCTTGACCTCTTCACTCCCAGAGTCATCCTTGACCTCTTCACTCCCGGAGTCATCCTTGACCTCTTCACACCCAGAGTCATCCTTGACCTCTTCACTCCCAGAGTCATCCTTGACCCTTCCTCTCTCAGTGGTCTCCTTGACCCCTCCACCCCAAGGGTCATCCTTGTCCTTGCGGCTGGCTACCCCTTCACTCCCCCACCGCACGCGGCGCACATCTTCCTTCCTGGGGCTGCTTCACCTTCAGTCCCGTGGTCAAGGTCTCGCTGCCGTTAGGCATTTTTCTGCATCATCCAGCTGGTGTCACACAGACAGCGGTGATGGTCAAAAGTACTGGGAAACGTTGTATCGAGAGAGGGTGGCGGAGAGCGAGAATCAGGATGCTGACAGCCAAATGGAAAGCGCCGATCAGGCAAGGAAAGAGGCCTCAAGCCGCAAACGCCAAAGCCCCGCGCTCACCCACACGGACAGCAACGGTGGAGCAGTAATGGTGGATGTCGGGGAGAAGGCCATCACCGCCCGCGAAGCCCGAGCCCGGGGAAGAATCAGGCTGGGCCCGGAGGCCTTCCGTCTGGTCCTGGAGAACAAGATCCAAAAAGGGGACGTGCTGACCGTCGCCCAGTTGGCCGGCATCATGGCTGCGAAGGGGACGTCCAGCCTGATCCCCCTGTGCCACAACATTGCCCTGACCAAGGTTGACGTGAAGTGTACGCTAAACCAAACGGAGTTGTCGGTGGATTTGGAGTCCAGGGTTCGAACGTGCGGAATGACAGGGGTGGAGATGGAGGCGCTGACTGCGGTGAGCGTGGCGGCGCTCACCATCTACGACATGTGCAAAGCCGTCACTAGGAGCATGGTCATCTCGGATATCAGACTGGTGATGAAGACAGGGGGTGTCCAAGGGGACTACTGGGAAGAATGAGATGGATGTCCGGGAGGAATTGGGCAATTTGGGGTGCAGAGGTTGATGTCTGGAGAGGAATTGGGCAATTTGGGGTGCAGAGATTGATGTCTGGAGAGGAATTGGGCAATTTGGGGTGCAGAGATTGATGTCTGGAGAGGAATTGGGCAATTTGGGGTGCAGAGATTGATGTTGGAGAGGAATTGGGCAATTTGGGGTGCAGAGATTGATGTCAGGAGAGGAATATGGCAGTTTGGGGTGCAGTGTGAATAATGTTTTGAGAGGAATTTGGCAGTTTGGGGTGCAATGAGAATGATGTCATGAGAGAAACTGGGTGATGAAAGCAGTCTTTTTTATTCCTCATTTTCAGAGACTGATATAGTTATCTTTCTTTGACTTGTATGTGATTGTGATTCAATGTCAAAAGATGCCATGTCCTACACCTGTTGCACAAATTTGTTCATAACTTATTATGATGATGTTCTTGGTCCAATTTTTGTTTGTAGCTTTAAAACTGAAGTATTCAAGAGTACTTGAGAAAGAAGTCAGAAGGAAGCATGCAAATATAAGAGAACATGAAGTGAAAGTGATGGTGCAGATCTCACAAATTCGTTGTGCATTTTGACCGCGTGATGGTGCAGGAACTGAAGTGTATATATATAGCTGTGGATAAACTCAGAAAATAAACATAGTTTTGGTCTTATTGTGTTGTTTTTGAACTGATTTGTGTATGGAATTGTTCCCAAGCAGCCCAGTAGCCTGAATTTCCATGTGATATGGCATCAAACTGTGCATGTTACTTGCTACACTTGTTGTCACATTGCTTGCAAGCAGACAAACACAATCTAAACATGCTAATAAGAATGGAATGAATCCGAAATGAGGTTTATAAACCCATTGGAAGATGACGTTTTCAATGCTTACTAGCACGATGATTTTTTTGGTTATTTAGCGACCAATTTTGGGTGGAAAGTGTGTTTGTGTCACAGTGAGTTAAGTAACATATCTGAACTTTCAGCGCTTATTTCAAACTTACTTGACAATTGGTGAAAGCGGAAGTTTGATTTTTGGAAAACTGTTAACGATGTGTGCATGCCCGGATAAACAACTTTCGTTTCCAACTGTTGAGTCTCGGAGGGAAGGTAAGAAAAGTTTTGTTGTCACACCAACATTTTATGAAGCAAGTAACATTTTTGGTAGCAAGAAACATGCAAACACTGTAGTTGTCTCATGCGATTACTAAGATGCTGTAATTCTGATGGCAGTGTGTTATGCTCATACTGACACACAACTTCGTTGTGGGTGGGGGGAGAATCCTCTGTGACGGAAGCTTGTATGTAGTCACCTGTCTCGAGTAACGTATGAATCAGTCAGTGAAGTTGAAATTATACAATAGAAGCTCAATTGCCTGAACAGCTTGCATGCTTACGATCTTAAATTTAGTGTCCTTCATGGAGTTGTGTGCAAGTGTTGAAAATATGGTAGAGACTAATGCACAACTCCAAATTATTCTGTTGCTTTCACCCTGTAATTAAGTGTTTAAGAGTTAATGGTCTTTTGGGTTAACAGTGATAGAGAGTGGTGATGCCAGAAATTGGACGTAATAACACTATAGCTATGTTTTTCTTATAGGAAAAGACCACTGTTGGCATTTGAACAGTTTGACTTTCTGCTTCAGGTGTTACGGCGGGAGGCTGCGATACCTAAAACCGTGGGACTGGGATGGGAAGCAAGCCTGGAAATGGGAGGATGCAGCATCCTACTTGATGGGATACCAAGTTCCAGCAGCAAATGTCCTCAGGAAAATGGAAGATGTCCATCTCCATGATGATGGGAGAAAGGGTTTAATGCTTTCAACTAAAGTTCAGTTTTCCACACTGGGACTGGGAGAGAAAGTGTTCAGTTTTCTCACAGCTTTAGTGCAGTTTTTCATTTTCTAAGCAAGGAGATACATTCTAGGTTTTCACACTTGGAGCTAAAGTGTTCAGTATTCTCACATCTTCAGTGTTGTCTTGCCTTTGCTAAGCAAGGAGATACATTCTAGGTTTTCACACTTGGAGTTAAAGTGTTCAGTATTCTCACATCTTCAGTGTTGTCTTGCCTTTTCTAAGCAAGGATAAAAAGCTGGGTTGTCACACTTGGAGATAGGAGTGTTTTGTTTCATTTTCTCACATTTTCTGTGTTTTGTGGAAGGCCAGCAAAAATGTATGCGCAATGTTGGTGCACATCAAAAACTGTATATATATTAAAAACAAAAGGGGGGGATAGTTTTGTGGCTGTGGTACTTAAAACCATGGAACTGGGGTGCCAAGCAAGGTTGATGGAATGCAGTTCCGGCAGCAGATGTTGATCTTATGTTTCCCTGAAAACGTGAGGGGATTTTAAAAAAAATTGGACTTAAGTCCTTGGTTTTTACACTGACATGTCACATCTTCCGTGTTGTTGTTTTCTTTTTCATACAAGGCAAAATAAAAAGCCCGGTACAATGCAGATGGCGCGTTTGTAGAAAGAGGGAAAAGATTTTAAACAAAAATGGACAGTAACTGTTCCATGGTGTAGACCAAATAAATTCTGGTGTCAAGATTATCATCATCAACAACAACAACAACAACAACAACAAAAACTTACTAAAGCTGGCATTTGAACAAATGGAAAACTGAATTACAGTTTTGACGCTGAATTTAGTAGTTAGCTTTGTTCTGATTTCTGGGGACTCGTGACAGCATTATGTTTGTTTCTCACACACATAAGTGTGAATTTAAGTTTATATACTTTAGACCAGTTTGCTTCAGTTGTTAGCATTTTTAAAATTCTATTGAGTATCTGTTTTCCAAACTGGCAATTGAACTCAGTATTTTATCTTGTCTATGTGTTCCTGATGACGAGTGACATCTCTGCGTCACAGTCATATCTGTCACAAGTAACATTTTAGATGCTCTTTATTTCAGCATTATCTGGCATTTGTTTTAGTTTTTTTAATTCTGAGAAAGTTTCCAAATTGTGTCATTTTCAACATTAGCTCTGATAGTCGATGTAAATGATGCTTTCTGCTTTTTAAGTTACCTGTGACTGATTACAGCATTTTACTTGCCGTCACAAGAACATGTGTCACAAGAAACAAACAAGTTGAATTTAATGTAGTAGTCTGAAGAGGTTGTTGCTTATATCATTATAATTAAAGTGTTTGGACTGTTCGCATGGTAACTTTCAGAAAAGAGGGTTTTATAGCCAAAAGGAAACATTGCTTCTATATAGCTGTGTTTCTTGTTACTTGTGACACCATACTTGTTGACGTCACATGTACATGTGTAACAAGTAACATATGAAATGTTACTTTCAGTGTAAGAATCAGAGTTTGCTGCACTTACTGTCATTTGGTCTTGTACTGAACAAATATCTGTCCTGACAAATAAAGTTACCCGTCCATAGTTTTGCTCTTCTTTACAGTGTGGAATTGTCCGCGAGAGGCAGAGTTTTGTGTGCACTGCCAATTTTTTTTTAAAACACTGCCAGATCACCACAGTCACCACTACAATGTGAAAACTGACATTACACTTGCATTGCACTTGGGTGGCAGCATATACATGTGCTCTTTGAACATTATTTCTTAAATATTGTGCATACAACAAGATAATTTATGTCGTCACGTCACGTGTAACATGCACATTGATACCAATTTCAAACAACGATATATTAAATACCAATCAACTTTCATCTTTAGTTCATACAAAACCATTTCTGTGGAAGAAAGAACAACCACTGCATGCCCCAATAATGACTGTCAAAGACATTTCATTTTGGAATGACTGGGAAAGCACCTTTTGACTGCACCATGTGCTGTTGTTTTAGTTTGTTTTTCCCCTAAGAATTGTTTTCAGTTGAAGCTGTGATGATGTTATTTGTGGAATTTGTGTCTGTTACTGTGATAGTTGTTTTGTTTTGTTTATTTTATACTAAACACTAACCACATCACTTTTCTGCAGATTAAATTTCAAAATGGTTTCTCTTTCCTCCCCCCCCCCCCCCCCCCCTCCCCACCATTTGATGGTGTGTGTTTTCCTTTCCATAATACATGCAACATGTCATGTGTGTCTCATGCTTTTTAATAACACTAACAGAGAAATAAAAGGCATGCTGACATGAGATTTCGTTGTGTGTATTAAAAACTCACCTCTACAAACAGTTCCACAACAAATGATTTCAAATTCTGTCTTCTTCCCTTTATGTTTCATTAAGCTTTGCATGAATAAGTATGTTGATTTAAATACAAAAATTGTACTGATTTTTTATTATTGTTTTTTTATACGAGTATTTTTGCATTCCATGCTTTTCCTTAAGTTGTAAGATGCTTTGAGTTACTGAAAGCACTGTAAATTCGCTACATTAGTATATTTTGGGGTGTTAACATAAGTGTGTGTTTTGAAGAAGTGATTTTGACTTCCCTTGACCATTCTCTCTTGGGGAGTTCTGCTGTGCTAAACCTCTTTTAAAAAAAGATTTTTTTGGTGGTTTGTTGGTTTCAATCATCCTTGTTTTAAGTGTTCTTTTGTAGCTTGATCAAGGGGATTACCCTGAAAATTTGCATGTTGTGTTTTGTCCTAATAAACAGTGTTCTTTTGTACCTTTTATGTGTTTGATTTCTGGTCCAGTTAAAGAACTGACATTTCACGGTCGCAAAAAGATGATGACAACTGGTGCTGTTTTGTGTCCAGCAGTTTGCAAAGCTGTACTGTGTAGCAGAAGTCTGCAATGTCTCAAGCCAACCATTTTATGTTCCAACTTTTGTCTTCAATTCTCCTTTAAAACCAACAGAAAGCATTTTAATGAAGAATTAAAAAAAAAAAATGCTTTGCACAGGAACTGTTTTTTGTGGATTTTTTTTTTTTTTTCTCTTTTTTTTTTTCTTCTCTCACAATGTCAATTTTTTTTAAACTATGCAGGGTCAACATGTACATCTATCATCTTTTACAAAGTGTACATGTATTTAGCTTTCTGTTCACTATAATCAAGTGTACTGCATATACCGTGCTCATTTCAACTACATATTCCTGCTCATTTATACCAGACCTCAGGAAATAATTTTGAAGACTGTTAATGTATGCATAATAATGGATCTCTTGATGAAAGGAAATAAAACAACACATTGTGTTGACATGTCATGTGTATGGTGTTGCAATGTCTTTAACATAAAGTGGTATGCCTTTTCAAGCAACTGCAAGCATTTGTGCATGAGCGCACGCATGCACACACATGCTCACACACGCTCACATACACACACACTCACACATACACACGCACACACACTCTCAAACACACACACACGCTCCTGCTCGCTCACACACACACACACACACACAGTTGTAATCTCCAATCACTGTTTACTTTTGACTTGAAACACCAACAGATCTACAACACAAGTAAGTACATGTAGTCAGAGATTGAACATTGTGGACTGTACATCCACACTAGTGACTGAGATTGTAAACAACTCCTCTGGACATTGCACCAGCATTAGTAACACAGTCCAGTCATTATTGATGATTATAGTCCACACTCGTCAGATTCCAACTGAACAACACAGCACCTCAAAACTTTCCATGAAACAAAAGATCGCACCTCAAATATGTATCAGTACCAGCGTGCTCTTCCTGCTCATCAAACCGGGAAGCTATAGTGTGAGAACACACTCCATAGCTGGGGTTGCCTCCCTGGCCTAGACCACCTGCAGATTACCTCCGAGGTGGACTGGATGTGATGTAGTGGCTGACCTCACGTGAACGTACTTTGTCTCCGCAGTTGATTTTGTATGGAGAAGCTCAAATAAATCATTAGCTTTATAGACTTTTGTCGCTCTCCAAAAACACAGACCCAGCAGAAACAACTGGAGAAGAAAAAGAAAAAAGATGTAAAAAAAAAAAAAAAAAGTTACTGCCTTTTGAGAAAGAAGAGTCTGCACTAATTTAAAGCCAAACCTGAGTAACTGGCATCATCACAATGATTTCAGAGATGCGAGCAGTGATCCTGCCCTATTCAACAGTTTGTTGTACATGAACTGACAGCTACTGTGCTACCACCGATAACAAATAACAAGTCATTGTCGGACCCAGAGTGGCAGCAAACGTTGGCAACCCTCTGAGGCTGGTAACTATAGTGGGAAAGGATTTCCCAGGGAAACAGGATTATAATCCTGCACAGTACAGCAATATGCCAGCACATTTACATTATAACAGCTGTTGCTAACATTTTGGTGAAGTGGTGCTGTGTGCAGCATTAAAGGAAAACAACAGTTTTACAACAGGGGCCATTCCCATGAAATGTGGTTGAAAGGTCCTTCGGACTGATCTGTCTCACACTGACCCGGGTCCCTGAAACTGATCTGTCTCACTCTGTGACCCAGGTCCCTGAAACTGATCTCTCACACAGACCCAGGTCCCTGAAACTGATCTGTCTCACACTGTGACCCAAGTCCCTGAAACTGGATGTCTCGCACTGTGACACGGGTCCCTGAAACTGATCTGTCTCATGCTGTGACCCGGGTCCCTGAAACTGATCTGTCTCACACTGTGACTCGGGTCCCTGAAACTGATCTGTCTCACACTGTGACTCGGGTCCCTGAAACTGATCTGTCTCACACTGTGACCCAGGTCCCTGAAACTGATCTGTTTCACACTGTGACCCAGGTCCCTGAAACTGATCTGTCTCACACTGTGACCTGGGTCCCTGAAACTGATCCGTCTTGCACCGTGACCTGGGTCCCTGAAACTGATGTCTCACACTGTGACCTGGTCTGTTGTAGCTGCAGTATCTGTCAAATTGTGCAAACCCCTCAGGCAGTCTATTTCATCATGTGACCTGGTCTGCGACAATTACAACATTTGGCATCATATAATTATGGAACCCTTCCATCACTCTGTTTTAAGACGACATGATCCGACCTGTTGCAACTGCTACCATGCAGAACTCTCCTTTCGGGATCATGTTTCTCCTTGAGGAGGGGCGGGGCGGTCTTGGGCGAAGGGTTTATGTACACAGAAAGATGAAGACATTGTAAAGGTCTCAAAACAATGGTGGTCTCTCACGAGGCTGGCTTTCCGTCAGAGTTTTCACTGTAGGTTACTTCAAAACTCCGCTACCGAAGCTCTCGCTCTGCTGCTGTGCAACTGACATTAAAAACAACAACTCACACACACACAAAGCCCCATTAAGTCTGGCATTCCTTTGACCATTGGCAATGACTTGTGAAGGTGCAAGCTGTGGCAAGGGTCTTGGACTTGCTGTTGCGTGTGGCGGAACATCGGCATTCGGGCAGGATGCCTGTGAAATCAGCTTTATGTTGTCATGGCCTGCAGCCGGTTTGAGGGCTGACTGGCAGTGACCAATTATCTCCCTTTTCATTTCCTATAAAGACGTGCAGTTCTGTCAGTCAACCCTCGTTTGACAGTTTTAACATTTGTATGCAAGGCCAATCAAACAAGCTTTATACAATGTATCTGAAATCTAACTTTTAGTAATCACATTTGTATTCATGTTTGCTACAGGCTAAAGAAATCCGAGTGTGATAAACAATGTTTTTAGTTTGTTTTTGTGTTTTTTGTTTTGTTTTTTTAATTTGGAAAAAGAAAAAGCTGACAAAAATCAAAAGAATCACATAGAAAATACAATGTTCTAAGCATATAATTCACAAAGTTGGGAAGGAAAAGAAAACAAAGTTTGCAAACAATATTGTCACCTCTCCCCCTTTTACATATAACGGTCACAACTGTGAAAGAATGAAAGCATTAAAAGGCCAAAAGTATGCATTTTCGCTTGAAAGCATTTTTGAGCAATTTGAATGAAGTTTGTAAAAGATCTCAAGCAGAGTTCCGGCTGAACGTGGCAAGAATAATGGGCTTTGGGGGGAAATGCTGTTGCACAGCTATCACAAAATCCACCAAACGGAGCAACCTTCACATTGCATATGTAACTGGGGAAAAATGGTCACCAAATAATACTACCATTACTACAGTGTAGCTGATTTTACAGTTATTGGTTGTCAACAGTTTAGCCCCAGTTTATACTTCGCTTTAACATGAGGCAAGGTTTCACTCTGAAAAATTTGCATGAGATTCTCTATGCAATGTGTATAAACTCCCACTATTTGAGTGTGCAAAAACAGACACCGTAACCATACTTTTATGGTGTGTTTGAAGGGATTTGGGGCTGGGGGGGGGGGGGGGGGGGGTGGGTTGGAACAGACTTCTATTTCATGGCATCATCAAAATCTACATAATTTTTGTGTAAATTTTACATTTAACAAAAAAAATGAAAAGAAAAGAAAAGAAAAAAACGCACAAAAATAATCATTCTCTTCAGACAGCAATGACGCTGTCAAACACAGCATGTAGCATGAACACTCCAAATGTCAAAGTCCATGGATCCAGACTGACAAGGAAAATGATCCACTGAAATACTTCTGATACTACACCTCTCTCTTTCAGTATCCAGGTACGTGAACTGCAGAGATGCTACAAACACAAAGTGGTAAACTGTATAATTAGTGGAGTGTGGGGGGGTAGATGGTTGAAGCTAGGGAGCAGTACTTGTTACACTGGTAGAACAAGTGCATTATGTTCTAGCACACACACACACAATGACAGTCATCATAACATCATAAACTGATGGTAATTCCCTACAGTACAGTGCTGAAACTGTCTGAAACATGACCAGCAGCTGAAGGGGACACAACTTGGACTGTACAAACTGAACCTGACCTCTGCAAGTAGAATGGGAACTGTGACTTATAAAATATATATACATATGTATGTATAAAAACTAAAAGGAAGGAGGACTTTACATGGGACGGCTCATAATGATTATAATGACTTCACACAGAGCAATGGACATATCAGTGTTGCTGTCCCTGTGAACTAAATGCTCACTGTGGTAGCAGAGATGGAAAAAAATAAACGCAAACAAGATGAAGGGGGTGGGGTCGGGGTGGTGGTGCAATGGCGCGGACTGGGAATGTGGAATGAGCAATGCTTTGGGCAGAAGTCTGCAGACTCCATGAGAAAAAAAGCCAGGGTACAGAGTGAGCTGGAAAATGGATGTTACGGGGAAAGGCTCAACGTCCACGTCCACTTGTCTAGCGCAGTAAGACCCCACACAGGACTTTACAGGGCAAGGCTCAACATCAACATCCACTTGTTTAGTGCTGTAAGACTCCACACAGGACTTTACAGGGCAAGGTCAATGTCAACATCCACTTGTCTAGTGCTGTAAGACTCCACACAGGACTTTACAGGGCAAGGTCAATGTCAACATCCACTTGTCTAGTGCTGTAAGACCCCACACAGGACTTTACAGGGCAAGGCTCAACATCAACATCCACTTGTTTAGTGCTGTAAGACTCCACACAGGACTTTACAGGGCAAGGTCAATGTCAACATCCACTTGTCTAGTGCTGTAAGACTCCACACAGGACTTTACAGGGCAAGGTCAATGTCAACATCCACTTGTCTAGTGCAGTCAAACTCCACAGAGGACTTTACAGGGAAAGGCTCAATGTAAAGTCAATGCCCATTTGTCTAGTGCAGTCAAACTCCACAGAGGACTTTACAGGGCAAGGTCAATGTCAACATCCACTTGTCTAGTGCAGTCAAACTCCACAGAGGACTTTACAGGGAAAGGCTCCATGTAAAGTCAATGCCCATTTGTCTAGTGCAGTCAAACTCCACAGAGGACTTTACAGGGCAAGGTCAATGTCAACATCCACTTGTCTAGTGCTGTAAGACCCCACACAGGACTTTACAGGGAAAGGCTCCATGTCAACGTCCATTTGTCTAGTGCAGTCAAACTCCACAGAGGACTTTACAGGGAAAGACTCAACATCAATGTCCACTTGTCTAGTGCAGTCAAACTCAGCACATCCATCCTGCTTGCGAAAAGGGAGGAGTGCCGCCTTGGGCAGAAGTATGTGGATGTGGATGTGGATGTCACAGACGGAAAAGGATTGGGCAATAGCGTGCACTGGAAAGTGGAGTTACCAGGAAGTTACCAGGTTGGGGTGGGTAAGTAAGCAAGTAACTTTGGTGTTTTATGCCCAATCAACCAGTACAGTTACATCAGGGCAGAGGGGGGTGCGGGTTGGAGGGGGATGGGGTGCAGGAGGTGGGGGGTGGTGGGGTGGGGATGCAGGGGTGGGGGGTGGGGATGCCGGGGTGGGGGTGGGGGGTGGGGGGGTTACTGCCATGGGCACTGGGCACAACTATGTGAGTTTCCCAATGGGAAATGAGTGTGAGTGTGAGCTGGAAAAAGGAATTCACCTGGAAAGAGGAGGAGTGACCCTGACAGGCTGGTCTACACAGACCTTTACATAGGAAGAGAGGGGATAACTGGAAAAAGGAATTCACCAGGAAAGAGGAGAAGTGACCCTGACGGGCTGGTCTACGCAGACCTTTACATAGGAAGAGAGGGGATAACAGGAAAAAGGAATTCACCAGGAAAGGGACCGGCTGACCCTGACTGGGTCTGGTCTGCACAGTGTAGGCCACACACAAAAACGTCCAACAGTGGTAATAGCAGTCACACCCACAACACACGCGCATGACAGCAACGAGCAACTGTACACGGTTTTTACTTTTTAGCGGCAGTGCTATCGAATGCAGACCAACAGTCTGGGTAAAATGGACGTCTCCATGTTCACAGCATACAGAACATATGGCAAGAATCGCAGCCCCCCCCCCACCCCCCATCTTCTTGAACTGTTCTTGGCATCAGTGTGAAAAACTGAGAGGAATCTCCTAGGAACAGCATGACATCATCTTTCTTGCACACTGTGCTAACAGTCCAGGGGTTAGCTTTCCTCACAGCAGCAGTTGCAATGACAATTACCGTTAGTCAGAATTAGGCTAACATGTATTAGGCTGACGTGTCTGTATCTATTACAGGGGAACACCGAACACTCGTTCATATGAATCACAAATGCTTGTAAATGGGACAATGTTTAACACAGTTAACAGGTTATAAAGGTTTCTTTTCCCCCAACACCCCGACCCCAACTCCCCCCCAAAACACCCCGAAGACCACCAGATGAAAGACTGTCAATGTAAACGTCATGCAACTTCCTCAGGTGAGGGAAAGGGTTCAGTACATGTCACTGTGGGTGGGTGTGACGGTGACATGGTGGGGGAGTGACAGTGGGTGGGTGGGTGGGTTAGGAGATGTGTATGTAGGTGCGAGCAAGCGAGGGTATGCGTGTGTGTGTGTGTGTGTGTGTGTGCGAGAGAGAGAGAGAGAGGGGAAAAAAATAGATGGATAATTAAGACAGACAATGGGTGAGATGATGGTGCGTGACAGGTAGAGAGTGGACACTTTCATATGCCCCTCTTACATTGTACAGGCCCAGGTCTCTTCTTCTCCCTCCAGCATAATAATTTAAAAACAATTCCCCCCACCCCCATTAAAAACAACAACTCATACTCACGCTAATATTTGGGAATGAAGAAAAATTATTCATTGCGAATCACAGTCATTCTTAAGCTTTGAGACTGAAGGTTTCATTTTCCTTTCACCCCAGTAAGGCCATGGAGAATTACACATGCATGCATCATGTTAATGTCGGTTTTTCTTCGCTTAGTTCTGAATCACAGTCACAGAAAGTAGTAGTACTCCAGGGTTAAACACGTCACTGGGGGGCGGGGGTGGGGGGAAGCTTTGGGAAGGGGGGTGGGGGGGGGTGGGGGTGGGGTGGGGATCACAAAAATGAGTGGTGGCAAAGGACCAGAAATAAATTGGGAGGTTGGTGGGGGGGGGGGTACTGTTGTTTAAAGTGCAAGCAGGGTAGGATTTAATAGAAAGGGTTGCGTGTTGCAGTTTGTATTTCATACAAATTAGTCATATAGTTCATTTCATGCCAAAGTAAACATGTCTTTTCTTTTCTACATACAAACAAGACTGAAATATTTACACACCCCAAAAAATGACCGGCATCATTTTATTCTATAGTCAGTTTTGTGTGTGCATATAATTACATAATTACGCTTACATGAAAAATGCCATGTAGCATGTACTGCATTAAAAAATGTATATGGCAACTTGTAGCACACACACACACACACATGCACGTACACACACATACACATGATTGATAATGTGATAAAAACAACAACAACTGTACTGTGAGCATTAAGAAATGGATCAGAACATCAACAGAGAATTCACCTTCTTGGGACTCACACCAACTCTAAGAGCAACCCTCAAGAGCTACGGTTGTTCTACTGCTTCAAACACACTCGAAACAGTGCATGCTGAAAGAGCAATGAAAGATTCAGCGGCCAGAAAATTATCAGTATGCATTCATTTGTAAGATTTGTATTAGTTCTATCATTTTATTCTTTTAATTCTTCTTCTTCTTCTATTTTATTTTGGCTTTCTGTCTAGTCAGCAATTTTTATTACTACTATCATTTTGTTCTTTTTATTCTCCTTCTTATCATTATGTTTTACTTTGGCTTTCTCTTCAGACGGTGCTTCGGAGAGTTCCTCAAAATTCTCACCACAAGTGTGTTTGTAGATGCACACATCTACTTCTGTGTGAAGATCTAAAACAGCAGGGAAGCAATCTGCACATTCAAGAACAGCCCTTTTGCAGCAGACCTCAAAGTTTACAGCCCTACGGCGCTCAGAACCCAGAGCTGCAGAATATGCTCACCTGGTCTCCTGAAATCAATTTGTTAGTTCTTGGAACTGAAAGACCCCTCAACCACCTACTGGTACCTTATAGGATCACCCGAATTGGGTCAAAAAGCCTCCAGGCAAGTCAAGACCAGAAACTGCCAGTACGTCGGACGACTCACAATTATTCCTTCTGTGATGACGCCTCCTCTAATTTCTGGATAGATAAAATCGTCACCATTTTAACTTGGATAAAATTGTGAAAATGAAGCCCAGGAAGCCTCCCCTCCCCCCCCAACCCTTTTTAAAAAAAATGCTTTAATTTTAGTGGGGAAAAATTGGGCTAGAAATAATTCCT
Organism: Alviniconcha marisindica; assembly: GCA_018857735.1. Lineage (NCBI taxonomy): Eukaryota > Metazoa > Mollusca > Gastropoda > Provannidae > Alviniconcha > Alviniconcha marisindica. The sequence continues at coordinate 434,818 of JABMCL010002907.1, read as the reverse complement.
TTGGGCTAGTAAATTTGTATATTCACTAGCCCCGGTGGCCAAGCAGAAAGGTGCTAACTTCTGCAGACCTCAGAACCTATCTTGAGATGAGGCGTTCAAGGTATTCCCAGTCATTATGGCGTGTCCCTGTAGTGCGGATTGCTATGCTGAGTGCAAGGTACACTTTTACTGGATTCTACCGCAGCAAGAGATCTGGAAACAGATCTACTTTGAGGTTTATGCTACATGTGAGCATTCATGCGAGCATCATGTTTATGCTATGTGTGAGCATTCTATAGTGTAGTTGCAAAAGCGCCACAGCACAAAAGCCACGCAGCGCTATTCTAGCTTGTATGATTAGAAATATATTAATTTGACCTTCCTTGCCTATTGATCCACATCTGTCACAGAGTATGAGTGTGTGTGTGTGTGTGTGTGTGTGTGTGTGTGTGTGTGTGTGTGTGTGTGTGTGTGTGTGTGTGTGTGTGATATCCTCCATGCCCCAGTAAGCAAGCAACAAAACAAAACTTGAACCGGTTTCAAAGGCAAAAAGTCCGACTTTGAATAAATGTCAACAAAGAACACTCACAAGAAAATATTTCGCTTGTACATAAAAAAAACATGTTTCAAAATATAAAACTAATGCAACAATACAATTTAGACAAACTTCACACAGACTGTACAAACCCCCCAGAAATATTAAATGCAAGAATACTTGGAAAAACGTAATACATACAGTAAAATGCAATTCCTTTAAAATAAATCAGATACCATATCCTGAAATATCAGATTTGCTGGAAACTGACATATCTGTTAACCCAAAACTGCCCTAGAAAGTACTCAAATACAGCTTTGTACATTTTTCTCTTCTCACGAATGACCCCTGCTGCTCCTCGGTTGCTGGAATTCTGTCTACTGATGGAAAAATCTCGTATGTGACAAGCTGCTGTGAGTCTTCATCAGATCTCTGCCCAAAGGGGTTGTGAAATGGAGAATGTGGGTGACAGGTACTTGTAGTTGCAGAATGTTTGTGAGGAGGTAGCTCTGCTGAAGTCGAAGTTAACATTTTAAACTTTTACGTCCTTGGTACAGTATGCGGAAAAACGCCAAAGTAAGTTTATTTGAGACCCAACTCTGAAGGTGGTGTTTTATTTATCTTCATGGTCCTGACATCCAAGACAGTGAGTATGATGCCTCTTTATTCAATTCAATTCAATTCAAAAACTTTAACCATCCCGCAAGGGGCAATTTTGTTGTGGTCAATTTTACTGACCTGCAATTACCTTTGCTTATATCATATAAACAGCATGACAGTGTGCAAAACAAACAGGGAGGCCTCCTCCACAAACATGACTGTAGTTATCAGTGAAACGGGAACTGCTCTTAACCCAACTCAACAAGGGGGGGGGGGTCAAAAGAGTTATCTCCTTCAGCCAGTAAACTGCACTTCATTTCTGGGATTCAGGCAACATCACTTCAAAAGAGACTAATGATCTGGCCAAACGAACATGAGCCAGCCAAACTAAAATGAGCCAGCCAAAGCAAAATGAGCCAGACATGGACAGCAGGTAGTGAACGAGTCAATCATACAGAAACAGAAAGAATGATAAAGCAAAAGCATTCTTCACACTTTATTTTATGGTAAACGTGGGATGCTGGACAACTTTGTGTGTGCTAATTTCATGATGCTGTGCCGCAAAATGAAACTGACCCCTTGCTTTTTAACAGAGGAGAGTCCACGCAAACGATCCAACATGTGTTTGTAACAACGATATATTGGTAACAATGCGGTCGTTACCTGCATACTTGTAATATATATCCATCATATCACACCACTGTATTTGGAGGGAGGGATTCTACCGTTACCCGTTTCAGACTGATCAGGGAAAGGACGCCAAGTTTTACACTTTGATGCTTTCTGCGTCTTGCGTTCACTTTTAACTGGGACAAATATTGACACAACAATTCAACAAAATTAATGTGTAATAAAAGACTGAGCCAGTTTTGAGTGACTGCTTGCTCAAGCTGAATATTCTGAGAGAGAAAGCAAAAGTACCCAAATGTTTTCCATGTTATCCTTCTTTTCTCTCTCTGTTGATCCTTTTCCTGAACTTGATGTCTTCAGAGGCAAATACATCATCACACCTTAGACTCCCCTGCATCATCTGATCACTCACAAACATAATTATGTGTACTAACTGCTACACATAACTAGATACAGTGCCCATTCTGCAGTCATGAATATTCAATTCTCACCACTAACATTAGGTCAATGTCCACCAACAAATGCCTCTTGGCCTCTTGTGGGTCTGTTTCCAGACTTGCACATTCAAGTTTCCTGCTCAGTTTTATGCAGCAGTCAAAGTCGGAGGTTTGGCTCAAGACCTTTAGTCGGTTCTGCTGTCAACAGTATCACTTAAAAATAGAACACACTTTCTACAGCTCACTGTCACTAAAAGCCGAGTTCAGCATGCATGCACCGTTGTCTGTTCCAGCTTCCTAGAGGAATTCTCACAAATAAACTTAATATCTCTTTTGATATGTAAATCTTTTACCTACATTTGTGAAAACAAACAGCTAGGACACACATACACACATGAGAAGAACACACTTCCAGAAAATTCAAACAAACCTACTAATCAAGCAAGAAAAAGAAAAGAAAAAAAGAAAAAAAGAAAAAGAAAAAAGAAGAAAAAAAAGAAGAAACAAACAAAACAAAAAAAGTCCAATACACAGAAAAATGAAACAAACAGAAAATCTGCACAGATGACCAATTTTATCCACACGACGCCCGCAGCCAACCCTGGATCAGCTGGCTTGCCCATTCTCCGACAATCTCCTCTCTCGCTCCTGGTACAAGAGGTGATAGTCAATTTGACGGTAACGTTCGTGAGATATCTCGCCAGTCAGCAAGCGCTCCAAGAACGGCCTCGACCCCGACTGGGCGCACTCCTCCACCGGGGGCAGAACGTCCTCCAGCTCGTTCTGACGTTCGTCCGGAGGAGCCACGAGCCCTCTCAAGTGTTTCTCCAGCTCCGACATGGCGTTCAAGGGCTTCCCTCCCCCGTTGGCTGGGATGGGGGGCAGGACGGGGGAGGTGGGCAGGGAGGAGGGCGAGCTATCGCCGCTCACGCTCGGAGACCTCCCCGGGGAGCTGCTTCTGCTTCTGGGTGAGCTCACCGACTTGTGTGACGGGGTCTTTGGCGAGGGGAAGGCCTCCCCGGTGCTGCGCAGCAGCATCTTCCCCGCCCCAGGCCCCTTCCCGCCGACCCTCGGGGCGCTTTTGCCGCTGTCCCCGTCCGTTCGCATGCGCTTGCCGCAGGGGGGCCGGTGGCTGCTGACGGGGGACTGGGGGTGCTGGGAGGAGTACCGGTGGTCCGAGAGCACCGGGCTCAGCAACCTCACGCACTTCGCATCCGCGCCGCTAGCTGCCGCGTGGGATTTCAACATGGCCGCTGACAGAGACTTCTCCTTGGTCAGCGGCTGAATCACCAGGCCTTTCATGCCACCCGGTTGGGCGGGCCTGACGCTGATGGTGAACCCTGGCTTCAGGGCCTTCAGCGCGTTGGAGATGACGGTAGACTGGAGGGCTGGAGCTGCTGAAAGCGTTGAAGTTGGTCTGGAAACGGGAAGACCTTCCCCGCTGCTTTCCCGTGAGCCCCTCTGGCTTACTGTCCTACTGGGCACGTCCCTGGCAGCCTTTCTGGATGCGTCGAGGGGCGCCAGCCTGGGCACCTGACTGCCGCTGTCCGTGGCCATGAGATCTTCCACGGTGGAGCTCCAGACGTCGTCGTCCTCCAGGCCAGTCATGCCTTCGGGCAGCATGGTGTCCATGTCGCAGAGTGAGTCGCAGTACTGCATGGCAAAGTCTAGCAGGTCGTCCGGCAATGACGGCGGCAGGTTGTCACTCTCCAAAGGCGGGCATTTCTCCTTCTCCTCCTCGGTCTCCCGTTTCACCACCTCCTCCTCCTCCTCCTCCTGCTTCACCTCCAGGTCTTCTTCCGTCTCCTCCCCCTCATCACTGTCCCCACTGTCTTGGGTCAGGTCCACCTGACGGGGGACCAGCACCTGCCTCTCCCCGCACACCAGCAATTGTTTGCCTCCCCGGCCCCTCGGCCAGCAGACAGTGGCGTGACGGGGCCCCGTCGAGCGTCGTCGCTGGTCCTTGGAGTTGGCGACGGTCACACACTCTCGGCCTGCGCTCAGCGCCTTGACTCTGGGCAAGGCGGCGGCAGCGGCAGGGCCCGCAGCCCCGAGGCTGGTCTTGTTGGAGGACAGCGCGGTGGGCGGGAAATGTTTCGTTGTCCAGGCCTTCATCCGCGGCGGGCACTCGTTCAGAGCCTTGCCCTCCTTGTCCAGTAAGGTCCTCAACAACGACGGCTGCCTCCCAGGCTCCGAGGAGGGGTTGCGCTGGAGCTGGGGCTGTGAGTTCCCCATCAAAACGCTGCTGCTTTTCACGGGCTCGGAGGCTGCAGCCGCGTGAGCGTCAGCGAGGAAAGTGGAGCTGCCCCCTTGGGCGTGGGGTGGCGGGGAGTGGGTGAACACGGAGTCCTGGCTGCTGTCGCAGTCGGCGAACCTCTCCAGCAGGTCCTCCAAGAGTTCCATGTCCACGACGTTGGAGTTGCCCCCATCGCTGCGGCCCTGCCCGCTGCTGCTGCTGCCGCACAAGAACGGGTCCGACTGTTCGTTGGACAGGGAGGGGGGCGAGGGGTCCGACCCGAACTCCCCCAGCATCCCCCCGGCGGTGTAGGGCCCGGCCAGGCTGGGCACCGGCCCGGCCAAGCCCTGAACGTGCAGCTCCTCCCCGTAGATGGCCGAGGACAAGGTGCTGTGGAATCCCAACCCCGCAGCCACCAGAGTTTTGCCCGCCCCTTTCTCCAGCAGCGGCACTTCAAGCAGCGGGTGGGAAACGGCGGAGGAGGAGGCGCAGGGGTCGCCCTCCGCTCCACTCCCGGCCCCCGCCGTGCTGAGGGGCGAAGGGGAGGCGGAGGCGCTGCCCATGCTGCTGACGGCGCTGCTGTAGCCGGTGTCATCGTGCACCTCGTGCTCGCTGTCCGTGCAGGACACGGGGCTGGTGACCTGGCTGAGGGGCTGGAGGTCGATGGCGCCCTTGGCCGTCAGGTCGCCGCCAGGCATTGTCTGGCTGCTCTGTGCCAAGGCCTGCTGAAGCTCCATCTGGTGGGTGCGCTCACCCTCCTTCTGGCTGCAACACACAACGGTCAAATCGGGGTCAGACACTCGAATAAAGATTACAGAGACTGCAAGATGAATGCCGGCACGCTGCTGTGTATAAACAGTTTCGACTGACCCAGTCGCTGTGGCAGTCCCCCATTTTCAATGATGACCAAGCTTCTCTTTGGAGCTGGCATGTGGCTGCCACTGTGAAGGGCAATGGCAATCATAAAAACCTTTTTAAAAAGAACAAGCAGGTCTCTACCCCCCCCCCCCCCCCCACCGCTGGAGTCATTGCAATACTCTAACAGTCTATGAGTAGATCACCTGACAGCAAGCAGTTCACCTGACTGTGAGTAGATAACCTGACCCCATCAGACTGTGCCTGGATAACCTGTGAGTAGCCCGCCCAACTGTGAGTAGCCCACCTGACTGTGAGTAGCCCACCTGTGAGTAGATAACTTGACTGTGAGCAGCCCACCTGATCATGGTGGGTAGTCCACCCGACTGTGAGTAGCCCACCTGTGAGTAGATAACTTGACTGTGAGCAGCCCACCTGATCACTGCGGGTAGCCCACCTGACTGTGGATAGCCCACCCAACTGTGAGCAGCCCACCTGATCACTGCGGGTAGCCCACCTGACTGTGGATAGCCCACCCAACTGTGAGCAGCCCACCTGATCACTGCGGGTAGCCCACCTGACTGTGGATAGCCCACCCAACTGTGAGCAGCCCACCGATCACTGCGGGTAGCCCACCTGACTGTGGATAGCCCACCCAACTGTGAGCAGCCCACCTGATCACTGCGGGTAGCCCACCTGACTGTGGATAGCCCACCCAACTGTGAGCAGCCCAACTGTGAGCACGCTGCCCACCTGACTGTGAGTAAGTTGCCCGCCTGACTGGGTAGCCCATCTGTGAGTTGCTCACTTAATGAGTAGCCCACCTGACAGTGAGTAGCCCATCTGTGAGTAGTTCACTACTGTGCACAACCAGCTGCCAGCCACTATAAAACCTGATTTTATAACCCCCCCCCCCCCCCCCCCCATCTGCTTAATGAGCCGCCAGTTTTCACCATCCCCTGGCCACCCCATCAGGTTTTACCGCCCACCTGTTCAGCAGTGGCCTGATCAACAGGCTATCCGGACTCCCTGACCAGTGCAGTTAGACCTCACAAAGCCCAGCCACAGAGTGTTCCCCCAGAGAGAGTTTGGCCCCTTGCCGCCATTCCCCACACAGGCTCCCAGAGCCTGCATGCTGAGGCCTGCTGCCACTGGGGAATCCTGACCTGCACCAGCCTCCCTCCTCAGTGATGGGTGCTTTGTGTGTCCTGAGGTGCAGCCTGTGTGTGTGTGTGTGTGGGGGGGGGGGGGGGGGGGTGTGGTAGGGGTGTTTAGGTGTGTGATGTGTGTGTGTGGTGTGTGTGTGTGTGTGTGTGTGTGTGTGTGTGTGTGTGTGTGTGTGTGTGTGTGTGTGTGTGTGTGTGTGTGTGTGTGTGTGTGTGTGTGTGTGTGTGTGTGTGTGTGTGTGTGTGTGTGTGTGTGTGGTGTGTGTGGTGTGTGTGTGTGTGTGTGTGTGTGTGTGTGTGTGATTTGTGGTGTTGGTGACGTGCATGTGTGGTGTCGGTGATGTGCATGTGTGGTGTCGGTGATGCGGTGCATGTAGCAGTGTGGTTGTGGGTGATGTGGTGTATGTGGTTGTGTGATGTGGTGCATGTGTGGTTGTGGCTGATGTGGTTGTGTGATTTGTGGCTGATGTGGCGTATGTGGTTGTGTGATGTGGTACATGTGTGTGATATGGTGCACGTGTGGTGTATGTGTTATGTGGTGTGTGTTTGTGTGTGTGTGTGTGTGTGTGTGTGTGTGTGTGTGTGTGTGTGTGTGTGTGTGTGTGTGTGATGTGGTGCATATGTGCTGTGTGTAATGTGATGTGTAAGTGGTATATGTGTGTGTGATGTTGCAATGTGTGTGTGTGTGTGTGTGTGCACATGCACGCGTGCATGCATGCGGGCGTGCGTGTGTGGTGTGCGGCGTGTGTGTGTGTGTGTGCATGCTTGCATGCATGTGTGCATGTGTGGTGTGTGTGTGCGTGCGTGCGTGCATGCGTGTGTGTGCGTGTGTGTGTGCATGTGTGCATGCATGCGTGCATGTGTGTGTGTGTGTGCATGTGTTCTGGTGTCTTGCAGTGAGTGCGTGTTTGTGCATGTGTTTGTGTGTGTGTACTTGTCTATCTGTGCACATACATATATGTGCTAGTGCTTGTGCGTTTGAATGCTCAAGGAGTCACCTTTTGTGTGACTCCACACGGCAAGGTAGGCCATGATTATCAGAGTGCAAAGAGGTAGGCTGGTCCAGACACAGTTAAGCTGGGTGAGCTGTGCGTGTGCACTTTATGTGCGTTTCCCCTTGAACTCTACTCGTCCTCATTATTCTGCAAGTGCAGATGTGAGAAACCCACACTACCCTTCGTCCTTCTGTGAGGGTCCAGTTTAGTGGGACTCTCTCTCTCTCTCTCCCCCTCTCTCTGCCCTCCCTCTCTCTGTCTCCCCCCTCTGCCCCCCCCCCCCCTCCCCCTCTCTCTGCCCTCCCTCTCCCCCCACTCTGTGTGTCCCCCCTCTGCCCCCCCCCCCTCTCTCCCCTCCTCTCCCTCCCTCTCCCCTCCCTCTCCCCCCTCTCTCTGTCTCTCCCCCCTCTCTCCTCTCTCCGACCCCTCTCTCTCTGCCCCCTCCTGCTCCCTTTCCACTCTCCCCCCACCCCCCGTCTCCCCCCTCTGCCCGCCCCCCCCCCTCTCTCAGAGGTGAAAACAGTATTTGGCGCATACTGGTTACAAGCTGCACAAGGCGCTGTACAGTGGTAAATTCTGACAAAACAAAACAACGTCATCACACCCACAGTCAGCCCACGTCTACCTCCTACCCCATCCAGCAACCGTAGCGGTCACTCCACCAAACACACCCACAGTCAGCCCAAGTCTACCTCCTACCCCATCCAACAACCGTAGCGGTCACTCCACCAAACACACCCACAGTCAGCCCACGTCTACCCCCTACCCCATCCAACAACCGTAGCGGTCACTCCACCAAACACACCCACAGTCAGCCCACGTCTACCTCCTACCCCATCCAACAACCGTAACGGTCACTCAACCAAACACATCCACAAACGATCCACATCCACCAATGGCACACAGTCAAACCCACGATCACTCAACACCCACAAAATCTAAAATCAGATACAGCCTAGCTCACAGACTAGACAGACACTACAGGGAGCAACAGTCTTGTCAAGTAAACAACAACAACAACAACTCAGCAAAACGGGTTAGTTCCCATTTGGTGTTTAAAATTACGAGTGAAAGCAAGTAATTTAAACTTATCAGTAAAAGCAAACAACCGGTACCGTACAGGCAGAAACTGTAGTATTGTATTTACCGTACGATGACGCATTTCCAACAGTCTTTATGGTTATCATTTACCGTACGATGATGCATTTCCAACAGTCTTGACGGTTATCATTTACCGTACGATGATGCATTTCCAACAGTCTTTATGGTTATCATTTACCGTACGATGATGCATTTCCAACAGTCTTGACGGTTATCATTTACCGTACGATGATGCATTTCCAACAGCCTTGATGGTTATCATTTGCTGGGATTTTCTTGGGGTGGGCACTTGTTTTAACGCTGTTGTTTTTGCTTACTTGGGAATCGTTACTCTGTGCACCACATGCACCAGCTGACATGACCGTACTTGGCACAAGTACCAGGCCTCAAGATACATGTGTATACAGTTACATTTACACACGGTAACTTCACTAGCGTGATATATGGTACATTTCACGTGGTGCTCTGGGTCACGCTTCATGTGTGTTGGAATACGCCGAAAGCTGGCAGGCTGTACCAACCTGGATACACACAAAAATATGCATAGCTCTCTCTCGTTTTGTTAAAAAAAAATCTTTATTGCTTATCATATTTAACAGCCACATCCAGTTTGTACATCTCTCTCTCTCTCTCACTCACTCTCTCTCTCCCTCTCTCCATTTTCTCCGACTTGTGCTTAAATCTTTATCCATCATCATCATTACCATAATCAATCTCTCTCCCTCTCTCTCTCTTCTCCGACTTGTGCTTTATCCATCATCATCATTACCATAATCAATCTCTCTCCCTCTCTCTCTCTTCTCCGACTTGTGCTTAAATCTTTATCCATCATCTCTCTCTGTGTCTCTGTCCATTTTCTCCGACTTGTGCTTAAATCTTTATCCATCATCATCATTACCATAATCAATCTCTCTCCTCTCTCTCTCTGTCCGACTGTGCTTAAATCTTTATCCATCATCATCTCTCTCTCTCTGTCCATTCTCTCGCTTGTGCTTAAATCTTTATCCATCATCATCATTACCATAACCAATCTCTCTCCCTCTCTCTCTCTTCTCCGACTTGTGCTTAAATCTTTATCCATCATCTCTCTCTCTCTCTCTCTCTCTCTCTCTCTCTCTCTCTGTCCATTTTCTCCGACTTGTGCTTAAATCTTTATCCATCATCATCATTACCATAATCAATCTCTCTCCCTCTCTCTCTTCTTCCGACTTGTGCTTAAATCTTTATCCATCATCCTCTCTCTCTCTGTCCATTTTCTCCGACTTGTGCTTAAATCTTTATCCATCATCATCATTACCATATCAGTCTCTCTCCCTCTCTCTCTCTTGTCGACTTGTGCTTAAATCTTTATCTCATCATCTCTCTCTCTCTGTCCATTCTCTCCGACTTGTGCTAAATCTTTATCCATCATCATCATTACCATAACCAATCTCTCTCCCTCTCTCTCTCTTCTCCGACTTGTGCTTAAATCTTTATCCATCATCTCTCTCTCTCTCTCCCTGTCCATTTTCTCCGACTTGTGCTTAAATCTTTATCCATCATCATCATTACCATAATCAATCTCTCTCTCCCTCTCTCTCTCTTCTCCGACTTGTGCTTAAATCTTTATCCATCATCTCTCTCTCTCTCACCCACCCAGCCGCACGCACGCGGCACACGCTGTGACCGTACGACAACAACTGAGTTCCCCTTTGCCGGTGTAGTAAGCTGCCGCGCCAGATCAGACTGAAAGCCCCTGTGGTGACACCCCCCCGCCCCCTACCCTACCCCCGTCTCCTTCCTTCCACACAGCCATTAATGTGCACACTCTACCCACCCGCCTTCTTCCTTTTCATTACACTGCGCGAATCCCAGTAGCAGTTTGGGCAACGTTCCACGGCCAAATGCTGTCAGTGGCCCTCTTAGCGGCTACCCCGACAAAAACCGAAAAGCCGGAGCTGTCTGTCACGCGTTATGGACACCCTACCAACTTTACAGTGATGTCAGCAGGCCGTGAAATTTGCTGACTCCTGGCAAAGCCCGGGGCCCACTTTCTGCCAATGTTGTTGCCGATCACTTTGCTCCATGACACCATGAGACGGGCAGGCCGCAGCGGCGGGGTAGGTGGGGTGGGCGGGAGGGGTGGGGAAGGGGTGGGGGGGGGGTTCTTCTGGTTTCACTGTCCCTGCCTGCTGCTTCTTTCGTTGTGCCTTACAATTACATCCTCAGAAACCGTAAGGTTCATTGGGGACGGGCGAATGGAGGTGATGATGATGATGAAGTGATGCTTTATGTCCTCAGATGTCAGTTGACATTTTAGGGACAAGTTGTGACCAATGCCGAAGCACGGTGCAATAAATCTTTACGTCCACGGAAATCAGAAGGCTCGTTAGGACGGACAGTCCAGGACGTCCACCTCGACTCTCACACAGCTCCTGAACCATGTGAATGGAGGTGGGGTGAGAGGGAGATTATATACCTATCGCTACACAGGTGGAAGAGGTAGATTATAATTATACCTATCGCTACGCTGGTGGAAGAGGGAGATTATAATTATACCTATTGCTACACTGGTGGAAGAGGTAGATTATAATTATACCTATCGCTACACTGGTGGAAGAGGTAGATTATAATTATACCTATCGCTACGCTGGTGGAAGAGGTAGATTATATACCTATCGCTACCCTGTCTGGTGGAAGAGGGAGATCATATACCTATCGCTACCCTGTCTGGTGGAAGAGATCATACCATGGCTACCTGTTTGGAAGGGAGATTATATACCTATCGCTACCTGTCTGGTGGAAGAGGGAGATCATATACCTATCGCTACACTATCTGGTGGAAGAGGGAGATCATATACCTATCGCTACCCTGTCTGGTGGAAGAGGGAGATTATATACCTATCGCTACACTGTCTGGTGGAAGAGGGAGATTATATACCTATCGCTACCCTGTCTGGTGGAAGAGGTAGATTATATACCTATCGCTACCCTGTCTGGTGGAAGAGGGAGATCATATACCTATCGTTACACTGTCTGGTGGAAGAGGGAGATCATATACCTATCGCTACACTGTCTGGTGGAAGAGGGAGATTATATACCTATCGCTACACTGTCACCACCAGAATGACTCCCGCATTAAGATGGGCAGCGATGAGAGCAATTTTAATATTTTACTGACTGTGATGGTGTGACAAGACTGTGTCTGTGACAAGACGTGACAAGACGGTGTCCACAAACTGACTGTGACAAGACGGTGTCCACAAACCACAACCTTTTTGAAGAGAAGGCAGAGCCGAAGCGGAATCGAGCCGAGGTCCTTCAGGGCGCTCAGCACACGGTCACTTTATGTCGGAAGACAAATGGAAGGGGGGAAGGGGGGGGGGAGAGAGAGAGAGAGAGAGAGAGAGAGAGAGAGAGAGAGAGAGAGAGAGAGAGAGACAGACAGACAGACAGACAGACAGACAGACAGACAGAGCAGAGAGAGAGGTCGGGGGAAGGAGAGAGAGAGGGTTGGATGTGTTAGAAAAGCAGAACTCCGATGATTGCTGGCAGCAGGTGAAGCATGCAAAGTCAGTCATAGTTTTAAGACAGCTTGCAGATGAGGGTGGACGGGGGGGGGGGGGGGGGGGGGGGGGGAGTCTTATTTTCTGGGTTGTTGTGGGCAAAAGCCGACGTGGGCGTGTGTTTGTCAGCCTCCTCGTGGCTCCCCGCACGGCGCCGGTGTACGTGCGCATACATCACCTCTCGCCTGTTTCACAATCTCTTTTGCAGAAGAGATGGGGGCGGGGAACAGGGGCTGGTGGTGGTGGTGGTCGTGGGGAAGGGGGGGGGGGGGAGGGGGGGGGGGGGGGGGGGGGGGAGAACATACCCGACCGTGCTGCACCCAGACAAGCATCCGATAGCTGGCGCACATCTTTTTTATCATCAGGCCAGGAGGCGATTGATTTTGACAGGAGTCTGTTACAAGCCCCTGTTCTACACATCTTCCCTAACAAACACCCCCCCCCTATCCCTTTCCAAATTTCCCCATCCCAACACCCCCCCCCCCCCCACACACACACAAATTTCGTCACCTGTATCTGCCCAGCTGATATCAAATCCCCTCCCCACCCCAACCACGGCGAGAGGGCGAACGAAGAGAGAGCGACAGACGGGCACTGGACATGAATTTGGTCTTCTTTAGAGAGAGCGAGCCGACGCCAGAGCCAACTGCCCATTCACCCACTGAACTACAGAACGAAATCGATCTGCCTGACAGTCGTTCCGTTCCAAATCAGCCACGGGCGCACCACCGACCGCCTGGCACTTGGCTGTCCGCTGAGAACGTTTTCGCACCAGACAATTTTTAGCACCACCTTGACACAGCACGTGATCCTTTCCTTTCGTCGTCGTTAAATTTTTCATGAAGGTATGCGATACCCCGAATACGTTGAGAGAGAAGCGGCTAAAAAAGAAAAAGAAAAAAGAAAGAAAGAAGCTCAAAACTCAAGGTGACCTGACCCGTTATGAGTCTTGGCTACCTAGTTAGCGTAGGCTTACACAGTCATCCACGTCGTAAACAGCGGGGAGGGTGAAGGGGCCGGTGATTTAGTATCAACACCTAGTTTGTGTGAGGGCATCTTGGCGTCCTCCGTCTCTCCGCTTCAGTGGTGTGTGCGTGGCTGCGCGCGTGTGTGTGTGTGTGTGTGTGTGTGTGTGTGTGTAGTGTGTGTGTGTGTGTGTGTGTGTGTGTGTGTGTGTGTGTGTGTGGTGAGAGAAGAGAGAGAGAGAGAGAGAGAGGAGAGAGAAGGTGAGAGGTGGAGATTTTTATTTTTATTATTTTTTTATTATTATTATTTTTTTTTGGGGGGGGAGGGCGTAGACAAAAAGAACACTTCAAGTATTTCAAAGAAAAACCTTCAGAATCCATCATACCCCTCTGGAACAAACCCCGACTTTCTGCACCAATAAACCCATCAGGGACATATACCCATCAAGTAGTGGTAGTGGTGCGTGTGTTTGTGTGTTTGTGTGAACGTGTGTGTGTGTGTGTGTGTGTGTACGCGCGTGTGTGTATGTGTGTGTGTGTGGCGCGCGTGCGTGCATGTGTGAGTGTGTATACGTGCGTGTGGTGTGTGTGCGTGCGTGCGTGCGTGCGTGTGTGTGTGCGCGCGTGCGTGCGTGCGTATAGTGTGTCCACTTTCCCTTTTTCTTAATGTAGGCAGAATCTGCAGACAGCTAGCCCATTACGGCCTATGTATGTGTTTCACAGCCTGAGCTTCTAAACACGGGTCAGCGCCCTCAGCACAGGCGAGGAGACCTGTCAGCTCGATGAATGCCGCGATGAGACGGCCACTGGGCAAAGTGGCGTTAACTCGTCCTCTTGGCACGGGAGATAACTCTCGTCTAAGTACAGCCCCCTGCTGGCTCTCGGGGAAGTGAAACACTGAGTGACTACAATGAGACGAAATGAGTGAAACACTGTTGTGGTCTAATTCATTTTGACAATCAAGACAGAATTTCTGGGGTGGGGGTGGGTGGGTTGGGGGGTGGGGGGAGGATGTCTGCTGATACCAAAAGCTTTACGGAGCCACGGTGCTGATGTCAGAGTTAAACAAAAGAACTCGGCCAAAAGGCGGCGAGAGCAAGACAGACAACCTGGCAGAGAAATACCGAGGCACCAGCGCTTGGATCGCCCAATGAAACTGGCAAAACAACCGTCTAAAGTAGTTCACCAGAACTCGGGTGTAGAAGAAGCAAGCGGAATTGGTATCCCTCCGGCGACGCTCAACCCACTAAAAAGCGTAAAGCGGAGAAAGAAACGTGGAACTCAGTTCAGTTTCAGATGGTAACTCTGCGCTGGGAAAAGCCCATACGCGCTCCACCCCGTCTCTCAGCTAGGAGCCTTTCACCGAAACGCTTCTGGTCCATCAGGTTCGACCGACACTCCCAGAACGAAACCCGACCTTTTTGCACCCTCTGAGGACAAAAACAGGCAGTCCAAATGCTGCGTAACTATGCCAAGTCAACCCCGAAGGTCATAACCGTGGAATCGAAGACCACACCAAGAAATTCGTGTTAAAGTACGGACTCAGTTTACCGCACGTTCTCGGAGTTTGCCTCACAAAATTTAACACTACCTTACGCTTAGAACACAGCACGATTCTTGGTCTCGATCGTAGCCTGCTGTCTACAATACCCATTTGCCAGTCTGGATAAAGCCGGAGTGAATGTGTACATTGCCCCGTACACGAGGACGAAAAGCATGTAGGATACGCGGCTGGAAGTCGAAGAATATGGGAACAGGCAATAGAAAGGAGAATAATATTTCTGGAACAGGTAACTGGAAGTCGAAGAAGACGTAAACAGGCATTAGGAAGTCGGAGAATATGGGAACAGGCAATTGGAAGTCGCAGAATATGGGAACAGCAATTGAAGAATATTGGAACAAGTAACTGGAGTCGGTGAATATGGAAACACGCAATTGAAGAATATGAGAACATGGAATTGGAAATCGAAGAATACGGAAACACGCAACTGGAAGTCGAAGAATTTGGAAACACGCAACTGGAGAATATGAGAACAGGGAATTGGAATTCGAAGAATATGGGAACAGCAATTGAAGAATATTGGAACAAGGAACTGGAGTCGTAGAATATGGAAACGCGCAGTTGAAGAATATGAGAACAGGGAATTGGAAGTCGAAGAATACGGAAACACGCAACTGGAAGTCGAAGAATATGGAAACACGCAATTGAAGAATATGAGAACATGGAACTGGAAGTCGAAGAATATGGAAACACGCAACTGGAAGTCGAAGAATGTGGAAACAGGCAACTGAAAGACAAAGAATACGAAAACAGGCATTTGGAAGTCGAAGAATATGGTGGTAATTAAGTCAGTAACTTGGTGTTTTACGCCCAGTCAACCAGTGCGGTTATATCAGGGCGAAGAATATCGTGCGATCAGGCAATCAGAATTAGAAATCGAAGAACATGCCCCCCCCCCCCCCCCCCCCCCCCCCCCCCCCCCCCCGCCCCGATGGGACCCCCCGGCCCCCTCCCACACGGCCGCACTGGCAAAGTTAATTAAAGATAGGTTGGACCTGGCGTATAGCGCTGCTCTTGCGGCTGTCGTACCATCACCCAGAAAATGCGACCTCAAAAAAGCAGGAGGGATCAGCTGTCTGTTACGGGCCATAACTATAAAAGTAGAACTAGGTCTGTGCTGACGGCTGCACAAGCAGTCTTACCTGCCACGCTGGCACACGCGGAGCAGAACTGGGCCGTTGACAGCGAAACCAGCAAACAGTCAGTGCGCCGGGATCAAAGTTTCGCAACTCTGCCACGCGAGATAAGTAAAAAAAAAAAAAAAAAAAGAAGAAGAAAAAGAAGAAGAAGAGGATTCCTCTTGGCATCCTTCTCACCCTATCTCTGCCATCTCTCTCTCACCCCGCCCCCCCCCCCACCCCCCACCCCACCCACCCCACCTCGCACTCGTGGAGCCGTTTCAAGACAAGGTAAGCGAGGAGCAAGCGAGTCCTACCCTTGACACCAAAATCCTAAGCTAGTTGAGCGGCTTCGCTCCTTAAGAAGCGTGTCCTGTCACCTGGCAGTTCCAGTCCGGTTGTGTCATGGTTTACTACTGACCGGCACAAGTGACACCTTCACTCCCCCCTCCCCCTCTTGTATTCCCCCTCCCCCTCTTGTATCCCCCCTCCCCTTCTTGTATCCCCCCTCCCCCTCTTGTATCCCCCCGCCCCCTCTTGTATCCCCCCTCCCCCTATTGTATCCTCCGCCCCTTCTGGTATCCCCCCTCCCCCTCTTGTATCCCCCCTCCCCCTATTGTATCCCTCCTCCCCCTCTTGTATTCCCCCTCCCCCTATGTATCCCCCCTCCCCTTCTTGTATTCCCCCTCCCCCTATTGTATCCCTCCTCCCCTTCTTGTATCCCCCCTCTCCCCCTCTTGTATTTCCCCTCCCCTCTTTATCCCCCCTCCCCTTCTTGTATTCCCCCTCCATTGTATCCCTCCTCCCCTTCTTGTATCCCCCTCCCCTTCTTGTCCCCCCTCCCCTTCTTGTGCCCCCCTCCATTCTGGTATCCCCCCTCCCCTTCTTGTATCCCCCTCCCCTTCTTGTATCCCCCCTCCATTCTGGTATCCCCCCTCCCCTCTGTATCCCCCCCTCCCCTTCTTGTATCCCCCTCCCCTTCTTGTATCCGCCCTCCCCTTGTATCCCCCTCCCTTTCTTGTATCCCCCTCCCCTTCTTGTATCCCCCCTCCCTTTCTTGTATCCCCCCTCCCTTCTTGTATCCCCCCTCCCTTCTGGTGTCCCCCCTCCCTTTCTTGTGTCCCCCCTCCCCTTCTTGTCTCTCACCCCCGCCCCCTCCCTCCGCCCCCTTACTTCTTTCGTCCTGAGATGACCCCGTGTGATCAACGGGACGCTGAAATCCAATTACCAACCACCACCACCACCCCCCCCACCCCAACCCCCACCCCGCCCCGCCTTCTCCTCCTCTTTCCCCGCGAATCGATTGGTTTCTCGACGCTGAACTGAGCCGACTGATTAGATCGTACAATCCTGCACCAGGGAAGCACGACCGATCAAGTGACGGAGTCTCGATACTGAGCCAACCGCCAAGAACATGTCTATATTATATCACAGCAACTGATCAGAGCACAAGTGACGGTCCGATTTCACTCTTCACCTCACTGTACGGTGGAACTGAAAAGATGGGGGGTGGAGGGGTGGGGGGGGGGGGGGGGTGCAGCTAAATGAATCGAGAAGGCAGAAATGAGGAAGGTAGAAACCCTGTCAGAAGGCGAAGCCTGCAGCAAGTAGCATGATCCTATCAATAAAGAAGAGATGGATAATTGCTTTTGGCGCTCAACCCGGCTGGATCTATAGCGCTCAAACCTGGCGTGACGTTTTCTAGGGACATAAGACTCTTCTGTACCTATAGTACGGGTAACACTTCTTTGTCTAACGCTGAAACGTTGGTGTGAAGATTCCTAGGGACATAAGACTCTTCTGTGCCTATAGTACGGGTAACACCTCTCTGTCTAACGCTGAAACGTTGGTGTGAAGATTCCTAGGGACATAAGACTCTTCTGTGCCTATAGTACGGGTAACACCTCTTTCGCTAACGCTGAAACATGTGTGAAGATTCCTAGGGACATAAGGCTCTAATGTACCAATAATATGGGTAACACCTCTTTCGCGAACGCTGAAACGTTGGTGTGAAGATTCCTTCGGACATAAGGCTCCAAAGTACCTTAGTATGGGTAACACCTCTTTCGCTGACGAACCCAAGAACGCTAAGACGACAGAAGTGAACGAGTCGCGCTGTGAAGTGAAGGGAGGGTATAAACTGCGATCCCGTTTCTCGGGTAGCGCGCGAGCCGGTTTGGCCTAGCGGTAAGGCGTTAGGCTGGTAAGCGGAAGGACCTCGGTTCGATACCGCTTCGGCTCTCCTTTCTCTTCAAAAAGGTTGTGGTTTGTGGACACTGTCTTGTGACTTTGTCCATCACTTCCTACTGAAACATTAAAATGGCTCTCATCGCTGCCCATCTTAATGCAGAAGTCATTCTGGTGGTGACAGTGTAGCGATAGGTATATAATCTCCCTCCCCCTCCCCCCCCCCCCTTACCCCCTTTCCACCCTTCTCCCCGTCCCTAATAAGCCGTACGGTTTCTGTGGACGTTAAGCACCATGTTTACTTACTTACTTCGGGTAGCGCCTGCGCATGGCCTAATGGTTAGACAGCCTCTCATGCCAGCGATCGGGATTTCAAATCTCAGTGGAGTCAATTGAAAAAGAAAAGAAAAAAAAGTTTGTTTGTTTTTCTACTACCTCCCTCCCTCCCCCTTCGTTGTTATGGTTGTTCTTGTAATCATTATTTTAGATACGGTTATATAAACTTTTTTTTTCTTCTTCTAAATTCAGCTGCTCCGATACCAGCATCATCGAAAATATACAGCCTTTCTCTCTGTCTCTCTCCGTCCCGTTACCCCCCCCCCCCCCCCCCCCCCCCCCACACACACTAAGAGAGAGAGAGAGAGAGAGAGAGAGAGAGAGAGAGAGAGAGAGAGAGAGAGAGAGAGACACACACACACACACACACACACACACACACAGACACAGGGACAGAAACAGAGACAGAGAAACAGAGACAGACAGAGACAGAGAGCTTTTTTCTTTTCTCACCGCTGGATCATCCCAGTGGCATGCCTTAGCAATCTGGGTCGGAGAATGTTGGGGGGGGAGGGGAGGGGGGGACAGGGGGGGGGGGGGTGAGAGGGGGCGCGAGAGGGACAATCAACTTCTGCCCAAAACTTGACCCACCACCAAGAGAAATCCACTAATTTGATGGACTGCAGATAATAATAATAATAATAACATATAAAAAAAATATTAAAAAACTGTTAATAAAAGAACCCAATAAAAGCAGCACTGACGCTGACGAAGCCTCGTCAAACTGAGTGAGATGACTTACGAAATGATTCATCAGCCATCGAGCGTGGGGACCAAGGCAACACAACAACAGTGCGTTTATTACCTATCAATCCATCTTCGCCGCTCAAACCCCCACGCAGGTAAATAGTGTGAATGATTCAGCAGCAGCAGCAGCAGCAGCAGCAGCAGCAGCAGCAGACTGCACACGCGGTCTACTCTGGTTTATCGTCCGGCGAGTTGAGCAACACGACGCAATGCAGTGGGCGGTCAGACTTGTGCCAAGCTCAACCCAGTGAAAAGAGGAGCTGGACTCCGAAGACGTTATTCGCCTGCCTCGGGTCCAAGAATGAATGCTTTTATTCGAATGTGAACAGCGGTCTGTTTAAAGGTTTAATTAACCCTTTCGCTGCCACGCTTGCCGCGCCGCCACTCTCAAACGACCAATAAAAATGCCAAATTTGAAATTATTAGGGCTTTTTCGCTCCCTTCGCATGAGCGCCTGATAGGATTTTTTTTTATCAAACTGCACAGTACTGAAAGTAAAGTTGTTAAAGGACCATCAGATATACTGTCTGGAGGCGTGTACGTGTGCACTACTGACCCCGGAAATTTTACCGGCTGGCGCGGTAAATTAAAGGGGTTAAAACTGGTAAAGTCTCACTTTTGGCAGGCTGTAATGAGAAGAGAAGGTGGACTGACAATAACCATGTTAACAGTACAAGTTCTGGTTGTACCCTACTATGGAACAACAGAAATGTAACGTACCAAGGACATGTGGGTTTTTTCAAAGAATGGGTTAGAGCAGGAATTATGAGTGTGGCTGATATGGTGACATCTGAAGGTATTGTTCCATATCAAACTGTATGTAGACTAGTAGGACGTGCACCAAATGGAATTCTGCAGTATAATGTTGTCCGTCCTTTTTTTTAAATTTATTTTTTACACAATTTTGATACTAAAGCTTTAAACATTGGTTTAACCGAAATTCCTTTGTTTCACGACGAGAAAGTATACACCGCTAGAAACTTTAGAAAAAGAAAAAAAAAGTTGAAATTAAAGCGGCTGAATCATGTGCAATCGGATTCTGGAAAAAGAACTGTAATTTTAAAACTGAAAACACACACACACACAAAAACACACACGTGGTTGCTGAGTTACAAATGTACACGGGAGATTAGACTACGAGTGCTTCAATGGAAGATTTTGCATAATATCTATCCAGCTAATATACTCTTGTCTAAGATGAAAGTAAAGGAAAACAACAAATGTTCATACTGTACCAATACTGTTGATGTAACTGAGCACTTTTTTTGTTGAATGTCCAGTTTGTGTGGCATTTTTGGAATTTTATTGAAGGAATTATTCTGCGAGAATGTGGTATTAATGTAAAATTGCATCTTACAGACATAATGTTTGGAGTGCAAAGATCAACTATGCAAGAAAATATCATGAAGAAAATTAACCACATTATTTTAATAGCTAAGATATGTATAAGTATTTTTAAGGAAACGAATTCCAAGATTTGCTTGGCTATAACGTTTGAACAGCAGTTTCAAATCAGAAAAGTTTAATTAATGCTAGAAATGCATTTAGAAATATATTTAAGTTACAACAAATCATCACACACACACACAAAGTGACATTTGCAGGGAAAAAACAAGACTGGACAGCTGCAGACATATAACACACAAGGACTACTCATCAACCAACAGATAACTGGTTTTTAACGCCTAGTCAACCATGACGGTTACAGCTGGGCGAATCTGCCAACGGAGGATGCATCACAGACAGACTGGGGTTATGCAAACACAACAGACATATTACACATACCGCATACACAGCAGTTACAGACCAGACAGTGCACATACTTAGTATAACGAGAGAGAGAGAGAGAGAGAGAGAGAGAGAGAGAGAGAGAGAGAGAGAGAGAGAGACAGAGACAGAGAGACAGAGACAGAGACAGAGAGAGACAGAGAGACACAGGGACAAACATGCAAACGACGACAGACAGGCGTGTACACACGATTCATGAATACCCCCCTGCCCCCCCCCCCCCCCCCCCCCCCCTCGGCCTCAACAACCCGCCTCATCCTCCAACATACACTCCCCCAGCCTACCAACACATTCCCCCATCACCAAACCCCCCCCCCCCCCCCAAGACACACACCACCCCCCCCCAACATACCTCATCCCTCCCCCACCCTCCGCAAACACACACACTCTCTCACCCCCGTACGTACATACCGGCAAAAAACAAAAACAAAAACAAAACGCCAGAGGAGATGCAGACAGACAGAAAGACAGACCACAGAAATGAAAAGAAAAAGAAAAGAAAAAAGAAAAGAGAGATAAAAAGAAGAAGACGAGAGACGTGGAGGGCAAGGCAGCGGTGAGTTCAGCACTACACGGGCTTGTCGTTTGTTACCTGATGATGTAGTTGTTGCAGACAACGTACTGGGGCTGACCGCGCGTGTTGGTGATGATGGTGGCCTTGGTCTGCATCCACACCCACACCCCCGTCCGGCCCAGGAACCGGTAGTACTGGCTCACACTTGTCCCTCGCTTGATCACTGCGGGGGCACCAGTTACTCGAACGTTACAAGTCATCACACCCTCCTCTTCATCACGGACTCGTCACGGGCCACCCTTCTCTTCATGACTGACTCTTTACCTGTCACCCCTCTCTTCATCAGCGGCTCGCTACTAGTCACCCCTCTCTTCATCGCTGACTCGTTGCCTGTCACCCCTCTCTTCATCAGCGGCTCGCTACTAGTCACCCCTCTCTTCATCGCTGACTCGTTACCTGTCACCCCTCTCTTCATCAGCGACTCGCTACTAGTCACTCCTCTCTTCATCACTGACTCGTTACCCCTCTCTTCATCAGCGACTTGCTACTAGTTACCCCTCTCTTCATCAGCGACTTGCTACTAGTCACCCCTCTCTTCATCAGCGACTTGCTACTAGTCACCCCTCTCTTAATCACCGACTCGTAACTCGTTAGCAGTCACCCTGCCATCCTCTCTTCACCTCTGACTCGTTACCAGTCACCCCTCTCTTAAATACCGACTTGTTACCTGTCACCTTTCTCTTCGTCACTGACTCGTTACCTGTCACCCCTCCGAGCATCACTGGCTCGCTACTAGTCACCCCTCTCTTGTCACTGACTCGATACCAGTCACCCCCGTCTTTATCATTGACTCGCTACCAGTCACCACTCTCTTCATCACTGACTCGTTACCAGTCACCCCTCTCTTCATCACTGACTCGTTACCAGTCACCCCTCTCTTCATCACTGACTCGTTACCAGTCACCCCTCTTCATAACTGACTCGTTACCAGTCACCCCTCTCTTCATCATTGACTCGTTACCAGTCACCCCTGTCTTCATCACTGACTCGTTTCCAGTCACTCCTGTCTTCATCACTGACTCGTTTCCAGTCACTCCTGTCTTCATCACTGACTCATCACTAGTCACCCCTCTTCTGACCACTGCTGTGGTACCAGTCACACGATCATACCATTCACCCCTGTCTCGATCACTTCAGTTCATCAGCATCTGCTCGTCAACTGTTATATTTGCCATATGGTAAACCTCTACTCTGCATAATACACTACATGAGCAAACACTCAAGCGACTCGCATTCAAAGGATTTGTAACCTGATATTTAGTGCCATCTCGCACGTGTAGGAGGTTATGCACGTATTACCGAGAAATACTGGGGGTGAAGGGGGTAACATTCACCTCTGAAAGGAACAAATTGTAGAACTAAACAGACGTTGAAGTCGTACAAAGAATGAAAGGACTCGACTATCACAGTGTCCAAGGGAACTCAAAAACAATGGTAATTACAGGTACCTGCCCAGACAAAACAGGTGCAACAGTTACCTCCCTTGAGCACAGACCAAGTAAATTAAACAAACAAACAAACCACCACCACCACCACCACCACCACCACCACCACCACCAACAACAACAACAACAACAACAACAACAACCACAACAACAACAACAACAACAACAACAACAACAAACGTAATGCGCATTTTAAGATCGAGTTTGGCCTCGCGGTAAGCAGACGGGCGTTGGTTCAATTCCGCTTAGGCTCTTATTTCTCTACAAAAGTTGTGATTCATAGATCGGGCAATGTCAAACTTTGTTCCTCCATAATGAAAGAAACATTCCAATGGCTCACATCACTGCCCATCTTAATGCAGGAAGAACTCTGGTGGCGAGAGTGTAGCGTTAGGTATGGTCTTTAAGTCTCCCCCCATCTCCTGAAATATTCGTCTTCCCCAGTACCTCTCAGGAAACATCACAGCATAAAAAAAAAAAAAAAAAAAAAAAAAAG
Source organism: Alviniconcha marisindica (assembly GCA_018857735.1). Lineage (NCBI taxonomy): Eukaryota > Metazoa > Mollusca > Gastropoda > Provannidae > Alviniconcha > Alviniconcha marisindica. The sequence continues at coordinate 411,522 of JABMCL010002907.1, read as the reverse complement.
AGTCTAAAGAAACGAACAAGCAGTTTATGATCTGGTCAATGTATTAACCCCTTCACTGCCGTGATGTCACTTGAAAATGACCATTAAAAATGCGAAATTTGAAACCCTTGAGCCTTTTTGTCTTCTTTTTCGCACTGGCGTGTGAAAGGATTTTCATCAAAACGCACAGCGTTGAAAGCAGATGTGTTACGGGACCGGAAAATATACTGTTTGCAGGTGCGTCCCTGCATCTTTCAGCCCGGAAATTTTCCAGGCTGGGGCAGTAAAGGGTTAATATAGCTAGTTTCAACTGGATACAAAATTTCGAGAATATAAAACTTTCAACTTCGATGCCGCTGTGACCTTGGTATGAACAAGCAAAGCCCAATAGGTAAACCCCCCCCCCCCCCCCCCCCCCCCGCCAAAAACAACAAAAAACAAAACAAAAACTTTGGCAGCTCCAGATTTTATAGCGCCGGAGAAAATTACAACGTTGAAGTTTTTGAAGTTTTGGCCACACCCGGTCTGCGTGACATTGATCATTACATCTGTTTGTTGTTGTATGTGAAATTTACATATACCCACATCCCTTCCCCCCCCCCCTCAAAGATACAACTCCTCACTCACACTCGTTGTGACAATCTGAACACTTGTGAGCATCCACTGGATTATGGAAATGGTAAGCTGTTCGACCAATCAAATAGCTGGGGTCATAGCCAATCAGAAACAGCACTCTGCAAAGAAACAAGTTTGATTGGATTATATCACAAGGACGGTCTGTCAAGCATATGCAAATTGAGCAACAATTCACTATCAACCAACTGAGCGGATCACATCAAATCAGGCTATTAATATTTCCCCACACGCAAATTGAGCAATACATCACAAACAATTGTTACCCACACGCAAACTGAGCTATACATCACAATCAAACAATTTCGCTTGACTTCCTTACACGCAAACTGAGCAATACATCACAATCAACAATTGTTACCCACACGCAAACTGAGCAATACATCACAAACAATTGTTACCCACACGCAAACTGAGCTATACATCACAATCAAACAATTGTTACCCACACGCAAACTGAGCAATACATCACAAACAATTGTTACCCACACGCAAACTGAGCTATACATCACAATCAAACAATTGTTACCCACACGCAAACTGAGCAATACATCACAATCATATTAGCATATTCTGCCACGCGCAGACTGAGCAGTACATCACAATCAAGCATGATATTCCTGCTGACGTTCCTTAAAACCGCAACAATGATGGAAACTGAACCTTTCCTCATCATCAATCGCATGAACACATGCAGCAGTGTATTAGACACAGTCTCCTGCTTGTTTGACTGGCTGACAGCTCGGGGCTTCTGCCCTTAAAGGTCTCCACTGCCCAAGCTACAATCGAAAGGGAAAGTTTGATCATTATGCCTCGTTGTATTGTCAGCCAGTTAGCCTTTAACATTTCTTTCAGGCTTTCTTTTGTCCCTTGTTTTCTTCTCCTTTCTATACATACATATCTTCAACCACAAATCCATTCTAATTTTGTGTACTTCACCTCCTCCATTTGCCCTTTCCCTACACAGACATGCACAGAGAGAGAGAGAGAGAGAGAGAGAGAGAGAGAGAGAGAGAGAGAGAGAGAGAGAGAGAGAGAGAGAGAGAGAGAGAGAGACAGAGACAGAGAGAGAGAGAGAGAGACAGAGACAGAGACAGAGACAGAGGTTGGTAGAGGCCAGATGCATTTTTTGTGGTGGCTGATGAATATACTCCACACACACACACTGACACCCCCCACCACCCCCCCACACACAAACACTGATCCCCCTCCCTCCCCACACACACTGATGTTTTCTCCCCACACTGACACCCCTCCTCATATACACACTGACACTGCCCCCTCCCCCCCCCCACACCCCCCCACTGACACCCCACACCCATACACACTTAAAGGTGCACACACACACACACACACACACCCGAGACCCCCCCCCCCCATGACCACCTTGACACACGCACGCACATACACACATCGTGCCCCCCTTCCCCCCCCCCCCCCCCCCCACACACACACGTACACATACACACACACACACACAACACACACACACCCTGCACACACACACACACATCACACACACACACACACACTGCCACCCACAACACACACACAATGACCCCCCCCCTCTCACAACACACACACAACATACACATACACCGTGACCCCCCCCCCCCACACACACACACAAATCCCCGCCCCCTCACACACACACACACACACACACCACGCACCAACACACACACACGCACCCCACACACACACACACACACACACACAACACACACACACACACACACACACACAACACACACACACCGACCTAGGGTCGCAGTAGGTGAAGGCCAGACGCATGTCGTGGCGGCTGATGAACATGTTCCCGCCCAGCGGGATGTGGAGGATGGAGTTGGACTGCAGGGGCCGACACACACACACCATCCCTGAGACCCGGGGCCGGTTGGCGCCAGCATGACTCGAGTGACGCACCCGCAGCTCCCCGCTCCACTGCACTACCTGCACACACCACACACACAACGGCCAGTCAGTCCCTGAAGGTCTGGCGTACAGATCTCGTCCTTGTTCCCATTGCACAACATAGACAGAAGGGCCAGATCTCGTCCTTGTTCCCATTGCACAACATAGACAGAAGGGCCAGATCTCGTCCTTGTTCCCATTGCACAACATACACAGAATGGCCAGATCTCGTCCTTGTTCCCATTGCACAACATACATAGAATGGCCAGATCTCGTCCTTGTTCCCATTGCACAACATACACAGAATGGCCAGATCTCGTCCTTGTTCCCATTGCACAACATACACAGAATGGCCAGATCTCGTCCTTGTTCCCATTGCACAACATACATAGAATGGCCAGATCTCGTCCTTGTTCCCATTGCACAACATACACAAAATGGTCAGTCAGTCACTGCAGGTCTGTTACAGATCTCACACACAAAATGGTCAGTCAGTCACTGCAGGTCTGTTACAGATCTCACACACAAAATGGTCAGTCAGTCACTGCAGGTCTGTTACAGATCTCACACACAAAATGGTCAGTCAGTCACTGCAGGTCTGTTACAGATCTCACACACAAAATGGTCAGTCAGTCACTGCAGGTCTGTTACAGATCTCACACACAAAATGGTCAGTCAGTCACTGCAGGTCTGTTACAGATCTCACACACAGAATGGTCAGTCAGTCACTGCAGGTCTGTTACAGATCTCACACACAGAATGGTCAGTCAGTCACTGCAGGTCTGTTACAGATCTCACACACAGAATGGTCAGTCAGTCACTGCAGGTCTGTTACAGATCTCGTCCTTGTTCCCACTGCACGACACACACTGCATTAACGGTCAGCTGGTCACTGGTGGTCGGTTACAGGTCTCGTCGTTGTGCCCATTAAGACGATCATTAAGATGTTGTTCATTGTAGTGAATTGTCGAAACGAAGCTGCATTTAATTTACACGTGTCCATGATTTCTGACGGCGGCATGATGAACTGAACGCACACACACACACACACACACACACACACACACACACACACACACACACACACACACACGTTATTTATTTTTGGTCACACGTAGATATACGATCGCTGCACACGCGAAAATCCGCCCAGTATCCGCGGGTAATTCTCATCCTTGCCAAGCCGAAGGATACGAGAAAAGGGCAGGCGGCCAGTTCCCCCCCCCCCCCCCCCCCAACTAACTGCTTTACGAATACTGGAACCGCTGGACCAGAACTTCCGCGGAATCTAGCAGCAGGATGGCAACCTCTCTTTGTCTCTGGCTGCCAGAAACAAACACCATCATAGCATCATTTTTCTCTGAGCGCCAGACAGCCCTAGCCAATGCGGACTACTTCCACTGCCATTCGGTTTGTGTGTGGTGTGTGTGTGTGTGTGTGTGTGTGTGTGTGTGTGTGTGTGTGTGTCGTGCGTGCGTGCGTGCGTGCGTGCGTGC